>OY731402.1:47867406-48318594 GCA_963425845.1 Sphenostylis stenocarpa | reverse complement strand
TATGCTTCACAGTTTTAGTTTGTCAGTGACAGCTGGAAAGGATGATCAATCAATTTCCATGCCATTACTCAATCAAAAGGTAAACATACGACTTATGTATGATTTCTTCTTCACTATTTAAACTCTTTTATGAAACATACACATTCAACTTCTAATTCCCAAATAATACTATTTATACTTTGTCATATGTAATCCATTTTCATCGTTTTCAATTCACTGTCTGCGTATATATTACGTATATTTGATTTTCTAATTTACCTACTAACAAGATCCCTTGACACATCTGTTGCACTGGTTGTAAATGATATGGCAGAAGAATTGATATTTATGTATTTAGTTGAAATTATATTGATATGCTGTTGATGACAGGTTACATTCCCAGAATTAGAGACGCTGGCTATCAGGTACATGAATCGTTGGAACTCAATATGGCACAATCAACAAGCTCCGAATTCGTTTTGCAAGCTGAATAAAGTAGAAATTACTGGATGTGATGCCTTGCATCATGTTTTTCCAATTGCTATGCTTAAGGAACTTCAACAGCTCCAAGTGCTTGAAATATCCACGGCTAATATAGAGAATACTGTTGAAGAGAATAATAGTCATGATGTTGAACAAGGTTTCCTTTGCACTCTTTAATGAAAAGGTATATGATCTACTTCACTACTTAAAATCTATTTTGCAGCTTAAATGTTTAACACCATTGTAAGAGTTTTCTTGAAAAACAGAAATGGTGGATTTGACAAAATAAAGTGTGGATTTGATATATAAGGTCTGTGTAGATAAATTTCTTAGAAGCACTAGGGAGAAAACAATATGAAGAAAAAAATGAAATCAATTCCTCAAGCTAAAATTAATTTATGCATTAGTTAATTTATAAAAGTTATTTTCTATTAGCTTCTATAAAATCTGATTTTTATTTACTTGTGCATAAATCAATTTTAATTTAAGAAGTAAATTTCATTTTCTTTCTTATTTTTCCTCCTAAAAGTGGTCATGGAGAAGTTTTATCCAAACGAGCCCAGAATTCATCTAATTTGCCCAAATTCCAACTGATGCTGCATAGATGTAATTTTCTAACTCCCCTGCTAGAAATCACCAAACACACTTGTCCTTAGTTGTTGGAATTTGTTATAACTATAAGAAATAATTTGATTTAGCTGAGTAATATTCTTCCCCCCATCAATTAATACGCAAAATAACATTGTGATAAGGTTGTGTGCTTCAATAGGTTGCAATGCCCAACCTTCAAATGTTGGAGCTGGCCATGGTCAATTTACCCAAGATATGGGATGATGAACTTCCACTCCAAAACCAGAAGATTTTGACGGTGAGATGTTATCATCGTTTAGTAAGTTTATTCTCATCCTCAGAGGCTAGAGCTCTAGTCAAACTGCAACATCTTGAGATTTCAGCTTGCGATGAGTTGGTGGAAATATTTGTCGAACAAGAAAAGGTGAGCATTGTTGAGTTTAACTTCCCAATTGGATCATCCAACACTTAAGCATTTAGCTGGAATATATGTTGATATGTTGCTTGTGATAGGTCACATTCCCAAACCTGGAGAAACTGTTCATCAGAGGCATGAATGGTTTGAAGTCAATATAGAACAATCAACAAGCTCAAGAATCTTTTTGCAACCTGAATAAAATACAAATTACTAGATGCGATACCCTTCATCATGTTTTTCCAGTTGCTGTGGCTAAGCAGCTTCGACAGCTCAACGTGCTTGAAATATCAATGTCTAATAATATAGAGACCATTGTTGAATAGAGACATAGTTGTGATGCACTACATGATGCTCCCCATGGAAATGAAGGTGATGCACTGAATGAAATTGTTGCTTCAAAGGAGTCAAAACCTGAAATTGGGAATAAAGGTGATGCTCTAGGAGATCTAGTTTTTATGAAGTTAGAGGAATTGAACTTGGAAGACTTACCAAAGCTTACAAGCTTTTGCAAGACATGTTACAACTTCAAGTTTCCAGCACTTGAAACAGTACGTGTGACTAAATTTCCCAATTAAAAGACTTTCTGTAATGGAAACTTAATCACTCCAAAACTTTCAGAAGTACGACATGGATATGAACTGCGGGAGGAACTAGACTGTTGGGATGGTGACCTTAATACCACACTGGGAAGGTAATTAACACTCAACCAAACGTCATCAATCACAATTTTTAATTCCCACTTTTAATGTTTATATTAATGCTCCAATTTTCTTGTGTAATCAGAATAGGAAAAGAAATTTGAGTTTGTCACCAAAATCAGAAGGGAAGAAGCTATCAGTTTGCTCACACGAGATATATATATAAGGTATTTTGTGTTTTGCTTTGTAAACCCTTGAATTTTTTTTTTTTTCTTTTTTTGTTTTCATAATTTTTCTGTAATTTTAGAAACTTTGATACTTTTTATTTCTTTTCCATTTAAACTTTGAACTGTGTTATATAACAAATCATCCAATAATTATACATTTCACATTTTTGCCTCTCATCTCTCCTTTTCTCTCCTTGTTGTAAAATTTATTGTGCAAAGAACATTTCTCTTAAATGTCATTCACTGGGCCCTGATTATAAAACAATTTGCATGGAGCAAACCAGATTATTAGTTGGGTTGATTGAAATATCACTAGCAAAAAGTTCTGACAACTTTTATCTTTCATGAATAAAATATTTTTAAATTTCATCCACCTTACTTTCTTAAGCATTAAGAAATCTGTTATGGGAAAGCATGTCACGTTACAGGACCTTGCATATTGTTATATTCACAATTAACAACTCGTGTTTGTGGTCTTCGCAGTTGTGACCATGCAATGTCTTCACAGCGTTGGTAAAGAAAGCAATGAGTCAGGAACACGTGTCTTTGTTTATGTTTTTTCCCTGCTTCTCATCTTAGAGGGAAAGAAGGATATAGCCAAAACAAAAACAGTTCCAAAAGCAAAAGTAAAAGAAGGCATTAAGCTTTGCAATCAGTGCACAAAGCAAAGCGCATAGACACACTCTAAAGCTAAAACAAAATCAAAAACAGCTTCAAAAAGAAAAAGTAAAAGAATGCATTCAACTTTCCGGTTAGTCCACAAAGCAAAGTGCACCGAAGCTTACCTCACCAAGCAAACACTATGGAGAAGATTCAACATATATACCATGCATCCGTGTCATCACCCTTTTGCTGGTTTCTTAGCTCAGAGCAATGTCAGAGATTGTACCTGCAGAACCCATTGAAGGCATCTACTTCGAGCGAGGAGAGACGTCAACAGCATCAGCATCGGCATCAGAGACACCCCATGTCACGTTGGCCATCACCAATGGCAGCAACAACGATGAATATGCTCCTGAACCCTTTGACAGTGAAAGGTTGCCAACAGTTTTTGCTTCTGAAATTCAAAGGTTCCTTCGAGTGGCTAACTTACTCGGCAAGGAGGAGCCTCGTGTTGCATATCTTTGTGAGTCCTTTTTTCTATCTGTGTGTCTTTGTTAATTTCTTTTCTCCATTTGTTCGTTTGTTAATTCTGGGAAATTCAGTTTCTTCTGAAATTCGTGCATAATTTGGATGTCCTGCAACTGATTTCTTTTTCTTTTTTGAACTGTGTGAATTGGATTAAAAATGTTTTTAATACTTAAAAAACACTATTCTTTGTTTTATCTTCTTGAAAAACTTGTTCATCTTTAACCATTATATTTAACATGATAATGTGACTGTAATCCCTCTCAAGGATCTATAGGAGGCAAAGTGTTAACTTTAGGAACTAAAGTTGGTAATGTAAAAATACAGAGAGACAAACATTTAATTTTAGAAGTTGGGGACTAAAATAAACACTAGTGATATTCTGAGTGGCCAGGACATATTTAAACCTTTGAGTTATATATGCTTATTTTATTTTATTTTATATTTTCAGATGTCTAGATTGAAGAATTTTTGGGTAAAGTAGGGTGCGTAAAGTGGGAATTTTAATGTCTTTTGAAAGATAGTGATGATTGGTAGTATGTAGGAGTAGAAGGCCATGCGCACAGAAACTACAATTGTCAGTGGTTGTTGTGTAAGTAAAATTGGTTGTTACATAATGGTGATGATTACTTAATCAATTTTCCACTGAAGTATACTACTGTTGACTGTAGTTATATTTATAAAAGTAAATAGAAGTTAGAATGGAAGCTCAATTTATCTATTCAATTACGTAAATCATAATCCAGAAATTGCACTAAAAGCACAAAATATCTAAAAGTACACCAAATAAGGAGAGGAGAATTATCCGTGCAGTTCAATTTCCTGATATTATTACTATCTTGTTTATATCATTCTTCAATTGGAAAACAAGTGTACCATGCACAGTGCAGTTTTTAGGTGATGGGTTTTTCATTTTGATTGAAGTACACAAATTAGAATCATTTCATGCATACATTTATAGAATAATTTGGTGCTTTCTCAACTTATAAGTTGTAAGCCATAAAGCCATGAAGCCTCTCCACTTGAATTTGATTATTTCTGCGTTGTAGGTAGTCTTGTACTTGACAAAAATGAGATTCTCAGTTGATCATTATCAATATATGCATTTCACATTGTCCCAGTAAACCAAATCTGCAGGCCGTGTTCATGCCTTTGTGATTGCACACAACTTGGACAAAAATTCTAGTGGAAGGGGTGTTAGACAATTCAAAACTTCACTACTTCATCGACTTGAACAGGTAAACAAGAATGTTGTAGCTCACACATTAAAGAGCAATTTTCCTTAGTAGTAAGTTAGTGAATGAATGTAAAATTAAGAATGATCTCTGTTTTAGATAATAAGTTGCTAAAATTTGAAGTCATGATCCATTTGAGCTTTCCTGTTGTGACTTATCTATCTATATATCCAAGATAAACATGAGATAAAAAGATTTTAGTTTGTCTCTCTTTAATTTTTCTCAATCAGAAACATTTATAGAATTTATAATGGAACGGTGAGATTAATACTTAATGCATTGTTTTTGCTTATAAGGTTAGGAAAGTTAATCATTGCATGTTGTTTTGTCAATTGTGGCATACAGGATGAGCACGATACAAAAAAGAGGGGAACAAGTGATATTCGTGAACTTAAGCATGTTTACCGTGCCTATAGGGATTATTATATCAGACATGATAAAGCATTCGATCTAGAACAAAGGTACATATCTAAGCTTAAATATATAATTGCATCATTTTCCCATTGAACAAAAAATTGCAAACTCCTTAGCAACCTACTAAACCAACTCATGATATTATATCCAAACAGTCGAAGAGAGAAATTGATAAATGCACGAGATATTGCTTCAGTTCTGTTTGAGGTACTCAAGACAGTTACGGATCCAACTGCTACTCAGGTGACCCCTTTAGTGTCTTCCTTGTCATATATTTTGCAGTACCCTTTCCTAGTAATTTCATGATCTGCTTGGTCAGGAATAAGAAGAATCTCAATTTGCCATTTATTTGTTTTCCTTGGAATTTCTCACTTTTTTCAACATAGGCACTTATTCAAGGAAATGCAATCCATAGAAAAACTGAATTTAACATTCTTCCACTGGAGCAAGGAGGCATTCAACATGCAATTATGCAGCAGACTGAGGTCTGGCATTTCTTGAATGATTCACATTTTCCCATTTCATTGATGTCTTATGTTCAAGTAACATAACACTATTGCAGTATGATTGACTGAGTGTACTACTAACAAAATTGATACAGATTAAGGCTGCCATTGCAGTTATTCGCAATGTTCGTGGTTTACCCCCAGCCCAAGATTTCAAGAAGCACGGAGCCTTTTTGGATCTATTTGATTTTCTTCACCATTGCTTTGGATTTCAGGTCACTTCTCCAAGTTATATTGGACTCAAGCTTTCCTTTCACTTCTGTAGATATTTGATTACTGTATAGAAAAAAACTCTCCTTTTGTTCAGTTTTAAGGGCATGATGTAGTGATGTATGATCAGCATTTCTCCTTCTAGTATTTCATGATTTTTAATTCTCTATGTGTCTATTACCTTAGGAAGCCAATGTTGCCAACCAAAGGGAACATCTTATTCTACTCCTAGCCAATATGCAGACTCGTCAAACTCACGACCAGAAATCTTTTTTGAAGGTGCATTTGCTTTTGAACATGTATATTTTGATTTTACATAATGATAATTGGCACTATAAACTATATCATCATTTTAATGAATCAGTTAGGGGAAGGAGGTGTGGATGAACTGATGAGAAAGTTTTTCAAAAACTATACCAACTGGTGTAAGTTTTTAGAAAGGAAAAGCAATATCCGGTATGTTTATTGATCTAGTTCTATTTCTATTGTAACTTTCAATAATTTATACTGTATTTGTTCTTCTGATAAAAGATAGGCTGGTACCTCTCTTTTTCTCAACCTTGTTTTTTACTTAGCAAGCCTGCTACTTGTGTTGCAGTTTACCTTTTGTGAAACAGGAAGCCCAACAATATAAAATTTTGTACATTGGGCTTTACCTGCTCATTTGGGGGGAGGCAGCTAATTTGCGGTTCATGCCGGAATGTCTCTGCTATATTTTTCATCATGTACGTTGAAACTCAACAAATTCTTATTTTCCTTTTCTTGTAAAAAACAATGTTAGACTCTACAAGCGTCAATTAGTTTATGAAAATAAATTTTGTTTTTTATGCGATCTACAAATGCCATGTGGAATTTTAAACATTTCATGGACAAAGAGTATGAACGAAATGTAATTCATAGAATCTTGAATCCGTGATTCACAATATAACATTGTAGTGTTGTTTGATCCATGTAACGTACATTTTTCTTGTTGATAGAATCTTAATAAGTTTTTTTTTTTTTTTTTTTATCACAAAGTGAAACTGAGTTCTCATACATGATGAAGTTATATAACGCACTAATGAACACCTCTATATCTTCCGTGATTGGCATTTCTAGAAACCTTACATCATACATTATTCTCTAACCTATTTTCGTCCTTCTTGTGTGTGTTCTCAAGATGGCATATGAATTGCATGGAATTTTAAGTGGTGCTATCAGCTTAACAACATGGGAAAAAGTCATGCCTGCATATGGAGGAGAACCAGAGTCTTTCCTTATCAATGTTGTCACACCAATATACAATGTTATAAGCAAGGTACTATCTAATATATCCACTCTTTTGTTTTTTGTATTGTCTTCTTCAATATAACTAATTCATTTTCATTTCAAAGGAAGTTGCCAATAGCAACGGTGGGGCAGCTGATCATTCTGTATGGAGAAACTATGATGATCTGAATGAATATTTTTGGTCAGCATTACATTTATAATAATACTTCTCCAGTTGTTTTATATTGCCTTCATTCCATATCATCTGGTCCTTACTTCTGTTCAATATATGCAGGTCCCCTGATTGTTTCAAAATTGGTTGGCCCATGCGTGAGGATCATGACTTTTTCTTTGTAAGAGATAGAAAGAAACCAAAACCAGATGTCAAGAATGACCCAGATGCGTCATCTAGTAAAACCAAAGAGAAGAAAAAGAGAGAAAAGAGGGATGAAGAAGAACCAGAGGTTATTCTGTGATTCTCAAATGCATTATACTTCAGATTTTCTATTAATGAATTTGAACCATAAAACTAAAACTATATGAAATTCCAAATGAAATTTGAATTTTATGTTTCTTCAACATATGTGGTTACTCGTCATTATATCTAGTGCTCACAACTCAGGGCTCTTATTAGGTAGACATATCTTAAGATACTGCTGCTTATTTACTTTTTTTATGAAGTAAAATTTGCTTTAGAAATTCTTTTGAATTATTGGATATAAAGGCCAAGTGACTGCTTAGTTGAGTTAGTGCTAACTCCAATGAAGTCAGTGCTAACCCATGAATAAAAATTCCATACCAATTTTTTATTTATTTTGGAAGATGATTCAAAATCTTTATATTGATCAATGAAAATTTTGTACTTCCTAATTCCTTTGGAGTCATATGCTAGAGGGAATTCATTCATTATTTCTATCCACCAAAAGATAGGTAGGGATATTTCTCTTGAACTGATAACCTTATAATCTATTGTTAAAACAAATGCATACGGTACAACTAAAGGGTAAACCAAGGTTCAAAAATAAAGTTTCTGCAGCATTGTGACCTCTTCTAGGTCACTGGTTCAAATCTTAGAAATAATCTCTTAGCATGTAAGAGGGTAAGGCTGTGTACATCTACCATAGAAACCACTAGAAAAGTCTTTTGTACTCAAATCTGACATATTAAATGTAAACTCTGTTATTCAATGTCTCTTGTAGGAGATTACCTCTCTATACTGAAAAATATACTTGTTTTTATTTCTTTTCCATGCACAGGATACCAAGGGGGAAACTCATGAACAAAAATGGCTGGGAAAGACAAATTTTGTAGAGATTCGCTCATTCTGGCAAATTTTTAGATGCTTTGATAGAATGTGGAGCTTTTACATTATATCCCTTCAGGTTTACTCAAAATCTAATGCAGATAATTTACAAATTTCTGCTTCTTATGGTATATAATCTTGAAATTTGACATGTGTTGCTTCTCAGGCCATTATAATAATTGCTTGTCATGACCTGGGATCTCCAATACAGTTGTTTGATGCAATAGTATTTGAGGACATAATTAGCATCTTCATTACCTCTGCAATTCTTAAACTAATTCAAGGTATGGTGGTCTTTTATATAAATTGGCATTGAAGTTTGTTTAATTGGATGAAACAAATAGAAGTAAATTTGTTAATAAGAACTCAAAGTTATATTTTATTGACAAGAAATGTTGCACTGCCAATCGATTGATTGCTTCCAGTCACTTGATTCTTTGTAGATGTAACTTCTTAGGGTATATTTGTTGGGAAGTTAATTTCTAAATCATTACTCAGCTAAAACTTTTAAAATTAATGAGGATATATTAATTTGCCAATTTGGGAAATAAACCCCTTTTAACCTACCCCAACCATAAATGTTTATTTTCTTCTGCTATATATATATATATATATATATATATATATATATATATAGCAATGTGGAAATAGTAGATCAACTCAGCAGCGTACATGTAACATAACAGCCACATCAGATTATAACGTTTTTCGTTAGCTCTGTGACGAAAGGATCAAAATGAACCATTTTAAAAAATTAAAGGACTAAAATGCTCTTTAAAAGTTAAGTGACTAAAGTAAACATAATATATAAGTTCAAGGACCAAAAGTATAATTTAGCCTTCAGTTTTCATATTAACATCCTTGATATTATATATGGATAGTGTGCCCCTTGTTCTTCCTCTCATATAATTATGATAATAAAGGTTCCCATGTTTTTGTCACAGCAATTTTAGACATTGCATTTTTGTGGAAAGCAAGATATACCATGGAATATTCTCAAAAGGTGAAACTAGTGATGAAGCTGATCTTAGCCGTTATATGGACTATTGTTCTTCCTGTTTGCTATGCTAATTCGAGAAGAAAATATACCTGTTATTCCACAAAGTATGGAAGCTTGATTGAGGAATGGTGCTTTACTTCCTATATGGTTGCTGCTGCAATATACCTGACAACTAATGCAGTTGAAGTTGTGTTATTTTTTGTCCCTGCTGTTGCCAAGTATATTGAGGTCTCTAATTACAAGATATGCAGAGTTTTATCTTGGTGGACTCAGGTAAGTTCGTCTTATATGTTACTATATTTTTTGTCAGCATGTTAACTTCTCCAGAATTGCTAGACCAATTTTGTCATTTAATTAATTTCTGATATAATTACACACCACATCTTAATAATCATTCCAGTATCTACTTCTGTCTGTTTCTTGCTTCAATGAATCCATGTACTGGATAATGTGATTGTTTTTGACATCCTCTTAGTAATATCACTATACATGCATCATCTTTTAGAGCAATGAATTTTTCTTTTGGTCAAAATTATTCTTTCTATTCCTGCGTTTGGGAGGACAACATCTGCTGGATGTGTTCATTTTCATCACCTGTCAGCCAGCTCTAGAATTGACAAGTATAAATTATTTTCCTGTGATTTTTATGAGCATGTAATTGACTGAAATATTCATCCATGTCATTATATGTTGTAACTTGAGTATCACATTTGTTTATCATACAGCCTAGAATTTATGTTGGTCGAGGGATGCAAGAAGACCAGGTTTCTGTTTTAAAGTATATCCTATTACCTTGTTGGCTTGTTCTGATAATTTACATTTAGATGCTTTAGTATATCTATCCTAGTATATATATAAATATATTGATTTTTTTCCAATACAGGTACACATTATTTTGGATAATGGTGTTATCATGTAAATTTTTGTTTAGCTACAGTTTTGAGGTAATAATAACAGAACACAGATTGTGCAAGCAGATCAATTTGGTTTTATTATTTAGCTATTAATCTTAGTGACCAATGCAATATCATGCATGCAGATAAAACCACTCATAGCACCTACCAGACAGATTATGAAAATTGGGGTACAGTATGAATGGCATGAGCTTTTTCCGAAAGGTATGGTGCATTTTTAATTGTTTTCGTCATAAAAGGGATTAGTTGATGTCTCTGATAACAGTCTGGATGTGATGCAGTCAAGAGTAATGCTGGTGCAATTATAGCTGTATGGAGCCCTGTAGTAATTGTGAGTCGGAATCATTGCTCTGACACGTACAATTCTTTGCTGTTAACTTCAAATCAGCATTCTAAATATTCTTATCATGAAGACATAGGGTGAAGAACATATTCTTCTGTATAAATCTTTGTCAATGAAATGGTCTATGAGTCATTATGTGTTTAGATAAAATTCCTTCATGTAATGATTCTTTCTTCTAAGAAAACCATTTTGATCGACTGTTAACAAAATTCCATTCTATGTTTATTGAAGGTATATTTTATGGACACACAAATTTGGTATTCTGTTTTCTGTACAATAATTGGTGGACTTTATGGCATTTTGCATCACCTTGGTGAGGTAAGCTGTGGTTTTTATTTGCTTCTTTCTTTCTTTTCCCACAGAATCAAGATGGTCATCTCATATCTCTTATTAAAAATAGATAAGGACACTCGGAATGCTGAGAAGTAGATTTGACTCCTTACCTTCAGCATTTAATGTCTGTTTGATCCCACCATCTTCCAAACGTGGTAAAAAGAAAAGAAAAGGTCTCCTCAGCAATATATTTCAAAAGGTGTGTTCTAAATTAGCAATTTTAGGATAAGATTATTTCACTATGTATATGTTCTCTTATGTTGACCACTAATATGTGTTGCAGTTGCCGGATGAAAAAAATGCCACTGCCAAATTTGTTGTAGTATGGAATCAAATTGTAAATCAACTACGTCTTGAAGACTTGATCAGTAATAGGTGATGTTTGTTGTAATTTTCCTGCGCTACTTTGTCTTATTCGACCACCTAACAATGTATTTTTCAACAGAGAGATGGATTTGATGATGATGCCTGTGTCCTCAGAATTGTTTTCTTCCAAGGTTCGATGGCCTGTTTTCCTCTTGGCAAATAAGGTAATGTGATTTTAACCAAAATATTATGAGATTACTGTTGTATAATTATTAACTGTACATCTTTTATTCATTAATGAACTCTTCCTGTACACATTCTAGTTTTCTACAGCTTTGACCATTGCTAAAGATTTTGAGGGAAAGGAAGAGACTCTTGTCAAGAAAATTACAAAAGACAAATACATGTTTTATGCTGTAAGAGAGTGCTACCAGTCGCTAAAATATGTTCTTGAAATTCTGGTTGAGGGTAGCATGGAGAAAAGGTAAAAAAGAAATAGAATGTTTATGTGGATACTATCTTCCTTCTTGAACTACTTTGTTTTCTGTTTAATGTTATCCTTATATCCTCCTAGGTGGTCATTGCTTAGCTTACGAAATTTTCACATGATTTTTTATATGATCGGTATTTATGCATATATAGGATCATATGTGATATACTAAGCGAAATTGAAAAGAATATCCAAGAAACAAATCTTCTAAAGAACTTCAACATGAAAGTTCTCCCAGCCCTACATGCTAAGGTCGTTGAGCTAGCTGAACTTCTGGTAATTGTTTCCTAGACCTAAACTAAAGGCTAAGTATGTTGACAAATTTGTATGATCGGTAATTTTGAGTCCTAATAACTTTGATATAAATTCCATAAGATGGAGGGAGAAAAAGACCATCAGCACAAAATTGTGAAAGCCCTGCTAGATATATTTGAATTGGTAACAAATGATATGATGGTTGATTCCAGGTATTGTTGCTTAAAAATCTATTTCCTTTAATATATTACTATGCTTCAGCTTCTAATTGCTTACTAAATCTGTACAGAATATTGGAAATGTTCCACTTTCCCGATCAAAATGAGTGTGGCTTTGTCTATTTTAGAAATGATGATCAACTATTTGACACCGTGGAAAAGAATAGGGATTTCTATCCATTTTCCAATGAGAATTCTATCCAATTTCCATTGCCAGAAAATGGTCCTATGATGGAAAAGGTGATGTTTAATAGCCCGAAAATGTTTTCTTGTCATTCTATTTTCATCAGGGACTAGTTATTATACTCACAACTTCACTTATAAATACTGGCACATATGTTTAGTAATGAGAAGTTCCATCTGGAAACAGTTTGAAATCAACTCGTTAAGCTCTGATATAATCAGACTATTCATGGCAGATCAAGCGTTTTCATTTGCTGCTTACAGTCAAAGAAGCAGCAATGGATGTTCCTGCAAACTTAGATGCTCGAAGGCGCATATCATTCTTTGCTACTTCACTGTTTACAGATATGCCTGATGCTCCAAAAGTTCATAATATGATGCCATTCTGGTAATTACATATGTCCAGCATTACATTTCCTTTGATAGGTTGATAATAAATGGTACATTATGTTCTTGTAGTGGTATTCATACCACTTCTCGCTTAATTAATATTTAATTTGAACCACACTATTATCCGACATTCATCAATCATAAATGACATAATCAGAATTCCTTTATTCAGTGACAGACATATCAAACTAAGGCATAATGATTTAACTTGTAAATAAGGATTTAGTGAAAATTGTTATAGTCCTGTAGTTAAATCACAGAAATCTCTCTGATATATAACGTGATTGGTAGTGTTATAACTCCACATTACATCGAGGACATTAATTTTTCGCTTAAGGAGCTTGGTTCAGATAAAGAGGAGGACTCCATCATCTTCTACATGCAAAAGATATATCCAGGTTCTTTACATATGAATTTATTTGTATCTTAAACTTCTATTTGAATTCATCTCATAGATTGTTACACCAATTTCAATAGATGAATGGAAAAATTTTTTGGAACGAATGGGTTGTGAAAACCGTCTATGTTTAGAAGATGAACACAAGATAGAAGATCTTAGACTGTGGGCTTCATTCCGTGGCCAGACACTAAGCAGAACAGGTTCGGTTTTTTGCTATTCTCGTTGGATATGCATTCAATTATAAGTCATTTCGTGATCACTGCAATCATATTTGTAACAGTTAGAGGGATGATGTACTACAGAGAAGCCTTAAAATTACAAGCATTTCTTGATATGGCTGAAGAAGAAGGTTTGTTACCAATTACAAGTGACATTATCCACCAGTATTATGCTAAGAAATATAGAAAAAAAAACAACATAATCAAATAATTTCATGACTGTTTCTGTTAAAACAGATATTCTTGAGGGTTATGAGACTGCTGAAAGAGGTAACCGTGCACTGTTTGCTCGTCTAGAAGCACTAGCAGACATGAAGTACACCTATGTTATTTCCTGTCAGTCATTTGCATCACAAAAGGCTATGAACGATCCACGTTATCAAGATATGATCGACTTGATGACAAGGTAACCTTTTACAAGGAAAGAGAAAGATGCCTTTCTTCTTAATATGTAAGCAGACAATAAACCTTGCATGCGACACCTGCAGGTATCCATCCCTTCGTGTTGCTTATGTTGAGGAAAAGGAGAAGATAGTGCAGGGTAAAACTCACAAAGTATATTCATCTAAACTGGTTAAAGTTGTCAATGGTTTTGAGCAGGTATTTTTCTACATCATGAAAAAAATTTAGTCTTAGAAATAGGTCACAATACCTCTTAAACAGCAGAAGCATCAGTTACAAAAGATATTATTATAGCCGTAAGATTATGTTAACCACAATCACATTGCTTGACCTCTTAATAAAAAAAATAAAAACTTCAACAAATCCCTCAATTTAGATGTTGAAATGAAAGTCAACTGTTCATGCATTCACTTCATTTTTAATTGCAGTAATTTCCATCAAACTGACAATATTTTCTAGTCATGTTCTTCAACATATCATGGATGTTTGCTTTGTTTTCGGCCATAAAAGTCTTGAGTTGCCTTTTACTTTTATTGTGCTTGTTGTTCTTCTAATAGTTTCCTGAGCCCAAAATCTTTTATTTCATGACGTTAGTGATACTGTGCAAGCATTATTTATTCATTCTTTTTTGCATATTTAAAACAAAAAGTCAGGAGTTCTGATAAAGGCATTACTGAAAGTATAGGTAAATAGGATAGTAGAATTTGCATTGCTGAGAATCCATGTGGGAGGATCATACGTAACTCTATGAATATCAAATACCAAAATATATGTATAATAATATTCTTAGAGAAGGGAAATTTCAACTCTTGACAAAAAACCCTACAATATTCTCAAAAAAACACTACAATATACTCTTGACCGTTTATTCGAACAAACTTTGATGTCATATCATGAAATCAACTACCCTACAAGTGCAATTTTATAAGGCCAACGCGCAGAATCGGTTTTTGTTAATTTCTTTAATGTTAAAACTCAGAAATATGTTATCAAATCAGATTGGTTTTTTGACATGTAGCTATTCAGATGCATCATTATTGACATGATACAACTGTTTCTTCTTTTATAGACAATATATCAAATAAAACTACCAGGTCCACCGCATCTTGGAGAAGGGAAGCCTGAAAACCAAAACAATGCAATAATATTCACGCGTGGTGAAGCACTCCAAACAATTGATATGAATCAAGTAGGCCTATTTTTTGTTTAATTTTTTACAAATTAACTATTTGCTATCATTATGTTATGAAACTTGGTCATTTCTACTATGTCTTACGAGTATCTGATTTTACAGGATAATTACTTGGAGGAAGCTCTAAAGATTAGAAACCTTCTCCAAGAATTTCTTCGGCGCCAAGGAAGGCGTCCTCCTACAATACTTGGCTTAAGGGAACACATTTTCACAGGAAGGTCAGCCCTTTGTATCTCATACATTAAAAAATTCGCATTGTGATGACAGAAAGAGAAACTCAACAAGGTTCCTTTAATTAGAAAAATATACATATTCATATTATGCACAATGTTAATCGCATGTTCCTTGAATGCCTAAACATGGTCTAAGTCTAAGAAAGTATTTCATGATATATAGGCTGGCCCTTAAAATGAGAAACATATAAAACAAAATGTCAATGTCTTATTTTACACACATTTTGTTCTACTTTTTTTTTTTTCTCCTTACTCATAAATGTCTTTTTTGCATTAATATACTAATAGGATTTCCTGTGCTTTTTAATTTCAGTGTGTCTTCTCTGGCATGGTTCATGTCATATCAAGAGACCAGCTTTGTCACTATTGGTCAAAGGCTTCTAGCTAACCCTCTCAGGTAATAAATGTAAAACGTTGTTCTGAAAATTGAAGCAGCTAAGCACGTGTCTAATAAAAGGAACTCTTCCATATCAAGGAATCCTTTCTTGTAAAACTCATCAAAATAATGTTTTTTAAAAAACTATCATAGAAGATACTCGATTGAAAAAATTCATTTCAGTGTAAAGGGTATTTGGCAAACCTCCAATAATTTGAACACTTTGATACACTTGATTTGTCTTTCTAGTTGTGATACAAGGCAAGTAAAAATTGGCTTTATGCAACCAAGAGAGTTATTTCTTTTTCCTCAAATTACTCATTGACAGTTTTTCAAGGATGTTTTCGTACTTTAGTTTCTCTTTAATAAACTAATGGTTATCCGTATTTTCTGAAAGTAGTGTGCTTGTACAAGTAAAGTAGATTTTTCTTCCATATATAAATAAATATATGAAATGTGATAAAGTAATTTCCCTCGTTATGCTTTTCTTTTTTGTTCAGTTCCGTTCTCAAAAAGTTCTTGCTCCTCTAATTACTACTACTTTCTTAATCATGTGTTTTAACTCTACTGTATCATCTCACTCAGGGTGCGGTTCCACTATGGCCATCCAGATGTATTTGATAGGGTTTTTCATATCACACGTGGAGGAATAAGCAAAGCATCTAAAACAATTAACTTGAGTGAGGATGTTTTTGCTGGTAGGAATTGATGACTTCGAAATTATATTCTAACCGCATGTTGTTTATGATAATGGAGACAATTAACAATTAATGTGTTTGTCATTTGTCATACAGGATTTAATTCAACTTTAAGACGGGGATGTATTTCCTACCATGAATACTTGCAAATTGGCAAAGGTCGTGATGTAGCTCTTAACCAGATCTCAAAATTTGAAGCTAAGGTAGCAAATGGAAACTGTGAGCAGACTATAAGCCGTGACATATTCCGCCTTGGGCGGCAATTCGATTTTTTCCGGATGCTGTCATGCTATTTCACTACAATTGGATTTTACTTCAGCAGCTTGGTAATTTATTGAATCATCAAATTCCTTTTCTACTCTTTGAATAGAAATACATTTTTACTTGTATGGAATGTTGACATATCCTATCACTGTTATCTATTTCACTTTTCATTACAAGTCATGAAGTGTTCGAACTGATAACATGTCAATTCTTTATAAAACAAAGTTAAGACAAAGTAAACAAAGAAATAATTCATAGGTCATTCCCCAAATTCAAAAACTAGCATCAGCTTCTATGATGCTTTATATATCATAAATGACAGTGGCATCAGGTTTGACTAATCTAAATTTCTCTTGAATTAATCCACAGATTTCAGTGATAGGAATCTATGTATTTCTCTACGGGCAGCTATACCTGGTGCTTAGTGGGTTGGAAAGAGCACTTGTCGTTGAGGCTCGTCTCAAGAATGTGCAATCCTTAGAAACAGCTCTTGCCTCCCAGTCATTCATACAACTTGGACTTCTGACAGGCTTGCCAATGGTGATGGAAATAGGACTTGAGAAAGGTTTCCTCACAGCTTTAAAGGACTTTGTCCTTATGCAATTGCAGCTGGCTGCGGTTTTCTTCACTTTCGCCCTTGGCACAAAAACACATTACTATGGCCGAACTCTTTTGCATGGGGGTGCAAAGTACAGACCAACTGGACGTAAAGTTGTCTTCCATGCTAGCTTCACAGAGAATTATAGATTGTATTCAAGAAGCCACTTTGTTAAGGCATTTGAGTTATTGCTGTTGTTGATTGTTTATAACATGTTCAGGAGGTCCTACCAAAGTAGCATGGCATATGTGTTGATAACATATGCCATTTGGTTCATGTCTCTTACTTGGTTGTGTGCACCTTTCCTTTTTAACCCTGCTGGGTTCAGTTGGACCAAGACAGTAGATGACTGGAAAGAGTGGAATAAGTGGATCAGACTACAGGGTGGTATTGGAATTCAACAAGATAAAAGTTGGCATTCTTGGTGGCATGATGAGCAAACTCATCTTCGTTGGTCAGGTCTTGCTTCTAGGTTGGCTGAAATATTGCTTTCTCTCCGTTTTTTCATTTACCAGTATGGTCTGGTCTATCATCTAGACATCTCTCAGCATAGCAAAAATTTTCTGGTTTATGTCCTTTCATGGATTGTGATTGTAGCAATTTTCCTCTTGGTGAAGGTAACTTCTCCATGGCCTCTCCCTTACTCTATTAAAAATTTAGTCCGCAAAATCCACCAAATAATACTATTCCCTGTTAATAACATGAATTAAACATCCATGCAGGCTGTTAACATGGGAAGGCAACTACTCAGTGCTAATCATCAGCTTGGATTCAGACTTTTCAAAGCATTCTTGTTCCTGGCTGTCCTTGCCCTCATCTTTACTCTTTCTATTATATGTGAATTGTCATTGATGGACCTTTTTGTTTGCTGTCTAGCATTCTTGCCAACTGCATGGGGAATGATACTGGTAATAATCTTTAGCAACTTTGCATGAGCTAAACTGTCACATTTTCAATTTGTTTGGTGGACAAAACTTAAATGCAGTCACATTAACACTTTTGGTGATGTTTCCATTTAGAACTGGAGTTTCATCTGGATAATCCGCATGCAAAAAAGAATATGAAAATTAAAAAGATGAAACTCCAATTCTGATTGGAGAACAGAACTAAACGTACCCAACAAACTTTTGTCCTTGTTTGTCATGCTATTTCCCTGGAGTTAAAGACAATGAAATTTTTCTTTTGGTTCAGATTGCACAAGCTGTAAGGCCAAAGATAGAGCACACAGGGTTGTGGGACTTCACACGTGCACTTGCAAGAGAATTTGATTATGGAATGGGGATAGTTCTTTTCGGACCTATAGCTATTTTGGCTTGGTTACCAATCATTAAAGCCTTCCATGCTCGCTTTCTTTTCAATGAGGCATTCAAAAGGCACTTGCAAATCCAACCAATTCTATCAGGAAAAAAGAAGCACAGGACTTGACCATCATTCTTGAACTTGTTCATGTACAGTCAAACACCATTCTACGGGAAGATTTTAGGAAGTAGACAAAGGTTACACCATGTACACAATCATTATAACTATTCTTTACCAATGTGTAGTAGAATAAGTTAAAGGGAATTAAAACAGTATATGTTTCATGCAAATATCAATATTCATACCATAAAAAATTTGCTACCTTCATCACCACACCCTCTCACCAAATTCCCCAAGCCCAACACCTCAATCCTCACTCTCCACCAGACCCTCCTCCCCCAACGACGCCGTTTCAAGGCAACTTTTTGTAATAACAACTGCATAATTTTTTTAAATATGGTAATGTTAAAGCATCAGTGTTAATTGTGATGAGAAATATGTTGTGATTTATGTTGATACTACACTTAATATCAATCATATCAATTATCTAAAGTACCTTAACCCTTCAAATAAATAAGAAAAAACAACTAAAAATTGGAAGGACTGACCAAAACATACAAGGAAAACTCATAAAAAGGAAGTTGAAATCTATCTCTCAAAAAAGTTGAAATTAAAAAAAAAAATAATTATTCCACCATTTATAATATTGTAAACTGATTCTAAAGTTCGTTAACTTATTCCACAATAGTGTTTTCTCCTAAATATACGAGGGACATGAATCCTTATATATTTTATCTTCTCCATACAACTAAATCATCTATTATATAATTTTCAAGGTTGAATTTTTAAAAGCTTTCAAATAATGGTGAATCATATTTCAACTAAAGCTTAAATTATTCTTTAGTAAAAGCAATCTCAATCGTCAAAAGAGCTCCCATAATTTAAGTATACAAGGTAACTTGCACGCTCAAGGAATTATGAAAAATAACTCATAACTAATGCACAAGGCAACATGCAAAAACTGAAGTTTATTGAGTAATTTCCTTCTTATTTTCATATTTGAAATGTGAATTTGAAACATGAACATCAAACCATACATATTACCAATTTGATTTGTGGAGAATTAGCAGCAAGAAAAATTCATAATTAAATGCATAAAGGTTTTTGGTTGAGAGTGGTATAAATCTCTTATGTGGATTGAACTCATGTCTCATTGGTGTTATCTCTCCTGTGAATCTCTTCGAAAGACTCAATAGAGGTATCAGAGTTGATAGTTTGTGTGTTGATCGACCGTTTAAGAGTGATCTCTATATCAAAAGTCTTTTTGACAGTAGGTCAAGTAAGTGTGTCTCATTATGATAAATAGCGATACATGGAAAGACCACTACAAGTCTTTTTTGACAGTAAGCTCGAGAGATGTAGCAATGTGATAAAACTTATATTTGAGAGAAATATTGTTAGCAAATCCAAATGTAAGTTTAAGTCTTATATTGAGTAAGAATGAGAAAGTTAAATAACATATAAAAAAGAAAGACACATATAATTTATTGTCTTAAGGTTTTTAGTTAAAGTTAGTGTTAATTTTTATATGAGTTCAGATCATGTCTAATTCTTGTTGTCTCTCTAAAGTGGATCTCCTGCTAAAGATTGAACATATGAAATATTTCTTTTAGTTAGAAATCTAGAAATATAGTGCATAATTAATCTAAAGATGCTACAAGGTAAAAAAATATTTTAGAATGAGAACAAAGAACTTAAAGAAATTATTGAGTATTTGAAAGTGTAATATTTTTATTTCTAATAAGGACATTGCATGGAAAAGCACACATTTTCCCAGAATCTCAATATAATTCTCATTTGGAATCCGAGTTCAGTTGTTTGTGGGAGAACCTCTTTCTATTTCTTCAAATAAGAATATTTCTTATTACGGTCTTTTGTTAGATACATATTCTCAGTCTTTGGGTTAAACATACCGAAAAGAAAGTCTAAAAGTTTCGATGGCACAAATGTATTTTAAGTTTTAGTTATTAATTAATATGTTTATTAAATAAATAAATAAGTTAATATATATAATTATAATAATTAATTTAAGATTAATGAGTTAATATTTATGATTTAAATTATATTATTATATTTATATTTTAAAAATAGATATTATCTTCTTCATCCATCAAGTTAGCATATTAAGTAAAATAGTTAAAACTTGATTAATAGGTTAAAACTACTATTAAAATTAATCAAATTAAGGCGAGTTATCAAATCGTTAATACTTTTAAACCTAAAATACACTTAACCCTTGAACTCTAAGAGTGTGAAAGTTGCAATTGAAGATCCAAAACGGTTTATTGTTACGAATAATGAAGAAATTTTAGTTATCTAGGGAATAACAGTTGGTAATTGATCTCTCTTCCTCCCAAGAGGGTTCCTCTTGTTGTAAATGGATTTTCAGAGTTAAAAAATTGTGAATGGACCTGTTAATAACTTGTTGTTAATGCTTGATTCAACAACCTGGATTTGATTTTTCTAGGACATATTTATTCTACTATGAAGTCAATTATCATTCATATATATCATTCTTACTCTACCTTTAATACGTAAATGGCTTAAGATGAAGTAAGATGAAGTTAGATGTTAAAGATGGTTTACTTCAAGAGAAAATCTACATGACTCAATCTCAAGGTTTTTGTAGCAAATAAATAACCTATCACTAATATTTTTCAAAGGCAATTTACTTTAATATAAATAAATAATTAATTAATTAAAAAAGTTATAACAGTCCTAATCATAATAACTAAAACTTTTTAATCCACTTATACATACCTTGCTTGTTTATTAACTGGGTCTAATAACGATCTAATGACTCTATTCTCCTCACTAAAACCAAATATATCAATGATTTATAAGAAAAAACTGAATAATTCAAAATTAATATTTACTCTTATGATCTATAGGTTTAAATTCATAAAATTTGATTTAGGTTTATCCTACACTTTATAGATTATTATGGTGTGTTGTAGTATATTCATATAGATTCTAATTTAGATTTCTTGAAATGCAAATTATAGTTTCAAGATTTTAATCAAATTAATTGAATTACAAGTGCAGAAACGGAAACAAATTAGTAAACGATGAATTCACGAACTACTATCCATGATAGGATTTGGAATAAATCGAAGGGTTACCAATATATCTTTTATTATCTTTTATTTAAATTAACTATTAAAATATTTTTATTATTTTTTAAATAAGAGAAGAAGATATTATATTATTATTATTATTTTGATTTAGATAGATATAATTAAGATATTATTAATATTTTATATTTTTCATATATTTATTCTATATATATAGAGTATACAAACATGAATAAAAGATGGAGATATATCTCATATGAGATGTATTTCATATATCAGAAATACACATACACAAAAGTCCTACAAATTTCCATCTATAGTATTAGAGTTTTGGTTCTTACGAGAAGAAAGGAAAGAGAAGGAATTTTTTTACAAGTCGTTATCCCAATTCAAATTTTAGATCGCGAAAGTTACTACCTATGGATTATAAGAATATAGTCTTATCTTGAAATATTATATCTATGAGAAATTATAAAAGAAGATTACATCATTGATCCCCTATTCAAAAATCTCACTATAGCCCAAATCAAAATTCGTAAGGAAAGAAAAATTAGAAAGACAAAAGCGAAATCATATTTGCATGTAGGTATTGATGAAAAAAAAACGTCACAAAGAACATCATCGCCTTATCCCAAGAATTACCCTACTAATAGAAAATAAGATAAAAATAATCAACACAAGAATATAATGTGGAAACTCCAAAATTGAAGAAAACAAACCATGACCGTTATATAATGATAACCAGAGAATAATACTATGTGAAACTTTTTACAACACATAGACTATTCTCCCATGTCTTTTGACCCCAAATAAACTCACACTTTCCAAAGAAAGATTTTAAAATCAAACCTCACAACATTCTACTACTACAAGAGTATAAGAAAAGTCAAATACAAGCTTAAAGTATTTTTTACTAGGGTGTCAGAATATCATAGATTTTAGGTCCATTATATAGTTATTATCACCCCTTCATTATTTATCCAAGGTGATGTGAGACTTTTTAAGATATATTATTTTCATCAACCTAATAATCTCTATCATGATTAAAATAAACGCATTTTCCTTTTCATCTACATTGTCTATACTAGCAATCATTCATACTCCATCATAAAGAGTATACTCACTTTGAATTAAATCATTCTAAAAATTTCCTTTCATTGCACACCTGCTTCAATGCTAAGCAATGCTCATGTATAATCACCACACATTCTGCATCAATATTAGTCAATGTCTATGCTCAATTACTGCTAACAAAGACTCATATTTTTCCATGGCAACATAATTATGTCATGAGGATACTTAACTCCATGTTAGAATTTCTTCCTTTCAACGCCTTGTGTAATTCAGATTGTATCAAAATATCTTTGACTTAAGTTTGCCACAAGCCAAAATTGATCCTTCCATTAAATTTCTCTATGTCATATTTGACAACACTTGCAAATGACATTGCAACTTTAACAACCAATGATGATTCTCTAACAACAAAGAATTAATCTTTTCTGTTGTGCAAGATCAGACTAAGTTGCAATCACAAAGTATACTAAGAATATTCTACTAAACCATAAGTTTTGATACCACTCTGATAGGAAAAAAAATGTCATGAAGAACATAATTGTTTTATCTCCAAGAATTACCTTACTAATAGAGAAATGAGATAAAAATAATCAACACAAGAATATAACATGGAAACTCCAAAACAGGAGAAAAAATTCACGACTATTATCTAATGATAACTAGAAAATAACACTATGTGAAAATTTTTTCAACACATAGACTACTCTCACATGCCCTTTGACCCCAAATACACCTGCACTATCCAAAGCAAGAATTTGAGCCACACGTTACAACACTCTACTACAAGAGTATAAGAAAAGTCAAAGACAACCTTAAAGTGTTTTTGACTAGGGTGTCAGAACATCATGAATTTTAAGTTCACTATATAGTTACTATCACCCACTTCATTGTTTATCCAAGGTGATGTGACACTTTTTAAAATGTATTATTTTCATCAACCCAATAGGTATTTTACAAATGATTCTCACCAAAGTCATGACCCTAACTAAAGTCACCTAAAGAAATTGAGATTATTTGTAAGAAGAATATGAAGTACCCACAAAGAGAGACAAAAAAATTTTAAGAGAAAACTTCAACAACCAATTAGGCCAACATCATTACTAGGAAAGAAGACTTCAAGAAGTAACAATTGCTTAAGAAAGAATTGTTAGAGATGCATGAAATATTACAAACATATGCCCTTAAGAAGTAGAAGACTGAAGAGATCTTCAAGGCCAAAGATGAGGCTCTAAAGCAAAAGGGCGAAGAGCTTGAAAAACATGGTTGTGAAATTAAGAAGCTTAAGACTGAGATGGAAATTTTGCAAAAGTTGAAGGAGTTTAAACCTACCATGAATTTACCTGTGTTGAAAGATAATCTAACATAGAAAGACAAGAAGAATGGATACTTTTAGAAGAAAATGCCTTCTTCACATTACATTAATGGAAGCTCAAGAAAGAAAATTCCAATATGTCAGGTCTTAAATGGAAAATTGTCAATGCGAAAAAGAAGTTTTATAAGAAGAAATATCATGTTAAGGAAAAATTTTGTTTACGCATGATTGCAAAGGAAAAACATGATAGTGCGACAACAAAATTGAATGAAGTGATGATCACATACAATAAAGAGAATGACAATAATTACAAGCAAAAGAGGAGGAAGAAAATAAGAATATATAAGACAAATATCATATTCAAATAAGCAGATATTGAATCAAGGAGGAATATTGGGAATATATATTTTATTATCTTTTACTTAAATTCGGTATTAAGATATTTTTATTATTCTTCAGAATAAGAGAAAAAATATTAAGTTATTAATTTTTATTTAGGTAGTTATGATTGAGATATTTAATATTTGATATTTGTCATACTTTTACTCTATATATAGAGAGTATATGAGTACATAAATAAGAGATGGAGATATACCTACACAAAAACCTTACAAAATCTCATCACGAAGAGTGGGGAAGAGAATCTCAAATAGGAAGATATTATGATATTATTGATAGAGAATGAAGATTACATAGTGTTTTTTTTTTTTTTTGGAACAAACAGAATTCAATAATCCCTTACGGAATACCTACTTAACTTGTTATATCCAGTAAATTTTTTCTAACAACTTTGTAGATCCATTACCTATTAACATGTGCCTATATACATTAGTCATGTATCAATTCTCTTCCTCTTAAACAAATCTTTAACCTTAAGGATTGAACCCTAGAAACTTCTTCTTCATATCATAGTAAAACTCCCATGTGACATCCTTGTGATGAGTGGATAAAATGTCATTGCATTCATGAATTAATTTAGGTTAATTTCATATGTTGTTGCATTATGGGAACAATTTCATCATACATTATCATTGTTTTGGATCATACATGTTGGTTTGTGCATTGTTCTTGTAAATAGGTGTTTGGAGGTTTGAATTCATATTTTGGAGGGAGTTGGTGTCAAGATGGAAAGATTTCAGATCAGCAAGTTCCACAGGTGCCTTGTGAAAAGTTCCACAACCTATGGATTTGATACCAGAATGCAAAGATCGAGATCAGAAAGCTTCACAGGTTGATTGTGGATTTTTCCACAACTTGTGGATTTGTGGTCCAAAATGCACAGTTGAAGTCAGAGAGTTCCACAGGTGGGTTGTGGATTTTTCCACAACCTGTAGAAATTCAAGACGGTTATGAGAAGTGGTAACTACCTCAACAAGTGGAGAAAAAATGTGGAGAGACACAATAAAGAAGGTGGAGCGAAATTGAAAAGGGGGGGACTGGACAACCATTCTCCATGTTTACGTTCTAGTTATTATCTTTTGACAATTTTTACATTATGGAGAAATGAATTCCCTTTTGTAAGAGGATTGATGTAGTACTCTGAATTATATTTTCTTGTTCTTGACAATTGATGTTTAGTTAATGTTCTTTAACTCAGTGTTCTATTTATATTTTTCAAGTTTATTCCACAAGCAGTTTCACAATTGGAAGATTGGAGGTTGTTCGCGATCCTAAATATAACAGGTTAGGATTTGTCACAATTGGGAAATTGGGCATATATCTAATTAGTTTGCAATAGAGAAGATTATTGTTCTACATGATTCTATTGAATGGCATAACTGACCTAAGGGATTGGGGGTTCGGATTCAATGAATAGTTTTGTCTACTAAGAGATTAGGGGTAAAACAACTCTAGGTAAACTCAAGTGGATAATTACATTTCTTGCATCAATTGAAAGGACTGGAATTATATAGGAAAGAGTATGAAATCAATTCTCTAAAATTTCTTATTTGGACTAAAGTTTTTATTATAATTCTATGTTTGTTATTTTATCCAAATTTTCAATTGCTCAAACTTACGTAAATTAGGAATCTAGTATTCAACAAATTCAATCCCAGAGGACGATATTTTATTACTACGTTAACGATTGGTGCACTTGCCAAACGTTTATCAAGTTTTTGGCGCCGTTGCCGGGGATTGATTTTTCTATTGATATTAGTGATTTAATTAGCTTAAGATTTGAGTGTTAGTGTTTAGGTAGTCAAAAATGTTTTTTTTTTCTATTTATTTTGTTTTTTCTGTTTTTCATTATCTTGTTTGTTTTTTCTGTTGTCACGTGAACTTTGTTATTAAGCAAGTATTCTCATTTAGTACAGTTGAAATTTCAGCTCTCAATTTAGAAAGAAGTTTTAGAGAAAATGGTCAAAGATTGAAGGATTATGTTGGTGGTGAGTCTGAAAAATATAAGGCATGTGTTGCATTAACATGATCATGTAACAATCATTTAAAAAAAGTTATTTTTGGAGAATAGAACCCTAAGACACGTTGGGGGTTCTTTCTTTCTCCTTGGTGCGGCACATCCACTCTATTCCAAGCTCCATCACCATGTTCTACATTTTCACCAGTGTACTCCGTCCCCTGCATCTTCTCCACTTCCACTTCGTCACTTCACCATGTCAACTCGAGCAAAGACGCGCTGCTCAGGCCGCCGTACAGTCCACATCAGCACCAGCAATGCAAACCCCAAGCCATCCCGACCGCGAGCAACTCTGGTCTCTGTTCATGCGGAACCATCTCCGATATTGGGGACTTCGACTGGAAAACGGTCGCATTCTTCTTTTTCCTCCGATGATAATATCCATGGCATTATATTTTAGAACGACGAGCAAAAACAGAGGTTCATGGTTAGCACGTCAATTCACTAAGGTAGGAAAAGCTTCATCAAGACAAATAGCAATTGGTGGATTGATAATTACAATCACATTACATCTCAATTCCTTTGGAAGATGCTAAGGCAATAGTAGGGACATCTCGAATTGATCTAGAGATGCTGATAAACAACGAGATGTTTGTCAAACGAGATGGTCACTATTGTTTAGTAATGAATTATATCGAGGGCATGTCACCACTGCCACTTCCTAACCCAGAATTTACTATTGTGCGTGGTCTAGCGAGGTGGACATTTTCATATTTGAATTTCCACAATACCTCACTCTCGCCCTAATCCACCCTTGACACTTCCTTCTGTTCCCCTTGATTCTCATGTTGAAGTGGTTGCTCGCATCACTCAATCACTTGTTGATCTCTGCACTCAACACCAATGCCATTACACCGAATTCATGCAGTTTCAGGATTCTTAACTTCTTCATCAACAATGCATGGAACAATTGCTTCAAGAGGTGCTGGAGTTCCTCCGCTCCAACCACTCATAATTTTGTGAGTTCTATCCCTTCTCGTCTTAGTTATTTTGCTTATGTTGGGGACAACATAAACATTTAAGTTTGGGAGGGTCAATTTCATGTCATTCTGTTTGTTACATTTGCATAGCATACACATTGAATTGGGAATTCATTATCTTAACTCAAGTCTTAAGTTTTTTCAGTGATATTTTGTGAAACATATCGTGGTTATCTGTTCATGATTATTTGTTGGGAAACTTCACACACTGCACAGGAAGTTTGAACACTATGACATTTAAGGAAGAAAATTTTTGAGTGATAGAGTAAAAAGGATATGAAAGTTTTTAATTTTTTTTTTAGGTTTCTACGGTGACACTCATTGCATTTAGTTACTGGAAAAATGTCTGTTAGTTTCACAATAATATAAAAAAAATACTAACAACATAATAAGTGAAATGACACCCCTTTGAGACTATGTGAGTTATTTGGGAAAGAGGCACTCCTTTGAGACCGGGTGTGACAAGTGCAAAGCATTTGGGTGGAAGATCCATGTGTTAGTTGGCATGTAATTATCTTCTAGGCCAGAACCTAAGAAAAAGTTTTTGTAAAGAGAAATTAAAGCTCAAATATTGTCTTCCTTGATGTCATGTGCCTTACATCCTTTCCTCAACTCACTTAGGGACCCAACAATTGTGGAATATATACTTTTGGAATATCATTGATTGAATTTGGATTTGAGACAAGACGATGTATTCACAATAAAAAAAAACACCCATCATTTTGTTTGCATTATCGTCCTGCTTATATTAAATTCTCTTTGCTTGAAGACAAGCAAAAGTCTAAGCTTGGGAGAATTTGATGAGTGGATAAAATGTCATTGCATTCATGCATTAATTTAGGTTAATTTCATATGTTGTTGCATTATGGGAACAACTTCATCATACATTATCGTTGTTTTGGATCATACATGTTGGTTTGTGCATTGTTCTTGAAAATAGGTGTTTGGAGGTTTGAATTCATAGTTTGGAGGGAGTTGGTGTCAAGATGGAAAGATTTCAGATCAGCAAGTTCCACGGGTACCTTGTGAAAAGTTCCACAACCTGTGGATTTGATACCAGAATGCAAAGATCGAGATCAGAAAGCTCAACAGGTTGATTGTGGATTTTTCAACAACCTGTGGATTTGTGGTCCAAAATGCACAGTTGAAGTTAGAGAGTTCCATAGGTGGGTTGTGGATTTTTCCACAACCTGTAGAAATTTAAGACGGTTATGAGAAGTGATAACTACCTTAACAAGTGGAGAAAAAACGTGGAGAGACCTAATATCATGCTGGAAAAAAAGAAGTTTGTTTGCAAGTAATTGTAAAGGAAAAATATGACAATGAAGTAATAAAGTTGAATAAAATTATGACAACATACAAGAAAACAAATTATAAGAACTACAAGCAAAAGAGGAGGATGAAAACAAGAATAGAAAGAAAGAATATCAAATTCAAATAAATAGATTTTAAAACAAAGAAGAATGTTGGAATATTGCTTTATTATTATTTTTATTTAAATTAGATATTAAGATATTTTTATTATTATTTAGAATAAGAGAAATAAAAATAGGTTATTATTTTAATTTATGTAGTTATGATTGAGATATTGCTAATATTTGAGATTTTGTCATATTTTTTCATATAGAGAGAGTATATGAGTACATGAGTGAAAGATAGAGATATACCCCTATGATATATATTTTATACATCATAAATATACATACATAATAACCTTAAAAATTCTCATCACGATTCAATCCAAGAGTGTAATTGAACTAAATCATGATACAGATCAAAATATCACTCAAAAATTGAAGTCACAACCATGAATTCATACATCTAATTAGATTAGAGAAGGAAGAACAAAATTGGATTTCTCAATTGTAAATAAAACTTAAATTAGATTGGATGTGGATAGACTCACCAACTTAGCCTTCCTTTGAGAATTCTACTAAAGCATCAATAATAATAAACATATCTTGAAGCATAGAAAATATGAACAAAGAGAATAAAATGAAAATAAATAACTTTAATTCTAAAAATTAGAAAATGAAGTAAGGTACTTAATTAGAGTTTCAGACAATCTATTTAGAAGTTCTTATTAGTGATTCACCATGTCTTAATTAAAGTCTCTCTCCAGTTGTTTCCATACGTACTTCTCTATAAATCATAACTTTTCGTGATGTTGATTAGGCTTCTGATCTGTCCTCCTAATTTGATTTCATGATAGTACAAGAAACAAACATTAGTTATTAGATCAAACATCGAAACTGAGTATAAAAGCTTAATTGTCGCTACTTCTGATATTTTGTAGAGTTCGAACTTACTAAAAAGACATCTCATATCATTTTCCTATAATTCTTTATGAAAATTTTAGTGTAGTTCATCCTGATCACAATCCAATTCTTTATGTTAGAACCAAACACATGAAATAGATCTATTATTTGACTAGAGAAAAAATTATAACCAAGCAACTTCTTAGGAATGGCAAAATGAATCATGATTTCGCCTCTAACCCTTAAAAAACGAGATAGGACGGATTATAGATCCCAACCATCCTACCAAATGACGGGCTGGCACACTAGTAGGCCAGTGGACCAATAATTTTTTATATAAAAATGTTTATATATATATATTAAATATATCTTTAATTATATAAATAATTTTTAAATTTTTATTTATTACTATATTAAATAAAAAGATATTATATTTATATGTCAAAATAACTAATTATAATTAATAATTTAAATTTAATTAATTAATTTTTATGATTTAAATTATAATATTATAATATATTTATATTTTTTAATAATATAATATAAAAAATATAATATTTTTTTATTTTAATATTTAAATATTCGGCTGACGATATAATCCGTTTTATCATCTTTTACTTCTTCCGCAATACATTCGAAGTCTCTTTCATCAGCTCGGTTTCAACTTCTTTGATCCAAACTCAATGTGGTTGAGGTCCACATGGTTTCTCACTTGAGTTTGAGGAGGGATCCAAATGTATAACTCGTTTGAAGTTTTATTTTCTCTCTTTGTAATTTTGCTTTGGATGTTGTTACATGCCATTAGTCGTACTATAGTTGTTGACAGTTGCCACCATATTATAGTGTGTTACGTGTGCCTGTGTATAAATACATCTTTTTAGACAGAAGTCAAATCAGATGAATCAATTTAACACAAATCAGTTGCCACCATATTATAGTTCTTTTATTACTCTATACTTTTGCTACAACAGGCATCAAGCACACAAAGATTCAGCCCAGTGATACAACACGCTGGCATCTCATAAGATTTAGTCCAATTTGTTATTTAGTCTGTCTTTGACAGGGTGGCCATCTTGACTATTGCATGTTTTCTTAGCGAGACACTACATTTAAATATTTATCGATAAGCTATCAGTTCTATTGATGCAATAGGAGGACAAAATCTGAATGTAAATCTTTTATTTAATTTGTTTTCCTTGAATATGTAAAGCTATTTACATGTTTGGTTGCTTACAAACTGCAGCACCTGAAACACGAACTTGTTTAAGTAACGAAGGTAAAACGAAAACCAGAACTACTTACTGCAATCAAAATCTGCCCAGCATTGTACAGACACTCCAAAGGCATACAACTCGGGTATGAAATGGTGGAGTAAGTATGCTCGTTGAGAATAATTCTTCAGAGGGACAAAGAGGCAAAATCTTTTTTTTATCTGCCCACAACTTCCTCTTTAACACGCTCAAATTCATCAGATTTAACAAACTCATTACTGGACCTTTCAGGGGAGTATGCCTTTCCAGGGTCATCTTTTACATTAACTGTCTGAACCACATGCACCCTAGAATTTGGGGAGGCATTGCTTCCTGGGGCCAAAGTCTGGGAACCAACTTGAGTTCTTTCATCTGTGGGAGACTGAACTGCGGTAGATTCGTCATCTGAAGAATCAGATTCATTAACTCTTTCTGGAACTGCTAGAGACTCATCTCTAGATTTCTTAGATCTACCAGAAAGAACGTGTTTCAAGCCTCGAGCTGATTTTTCTGCATGTTTCAAAATATTCCTTGCCATATCCTTGACATGTCCCTTGGCAGGGCTCTCAGGACCACTCCCTTCAGGTGATCTCCCTTCTACCTGAAACTTAACAGTTGACAAGTCAGCAATGTTCTCATCCATGACAAACTGCACACCAATCATTCCCTTGGAATCCATTGACCTAATGTTATCATGTGGAGATGGAATGTCCTCTGCAACAGACTCCTCCTTTTTACTCCTGTGGAATACTGAACCAATCTTGTGCAGGCCCTTCCTAACCGATCTTAGTCGATGTTTTTCATCGGGACTATTATTATCAGAACCGCTGCTGTCATTGTTCAAGGATCGAGATACGGTTGAACTACCACCGCCAACTAAATCATTAGGTTCTCCATGAATTTCAGTATCAAGGCGCCGACTCTTCCCTTTCCTAGGCTTCCACCTTTGGGAAACTTCACTTCCTGGGTGATGAACCCAAACTCCTGGTTCCTTTTGCCCTTCGATGTTTATAGGCTCGTAGTTATCTGCCAACTTCTGAGATTTTCCAGGTGGAACAGATGAGAAGGAACTATTATCAGAAGTCTCATTTGATTCAAATGAGCTTTTTTGTACATCAAAGTCCATTGTTTCCTGGTAAAATGCAGTATCAACTCCCTGTACAGATAAAATTCAAATTGAAATCAAAGAGACAAACACCAACCAAAGGTAAAAAACATAGGAGCAACTCATTGCCCCACATGCTATTGTTTTTCATTTCTTTTGTATTATCAGAATGCTTCACATTATTAAATATTGACAAGTATAAATATATTTGAGAGGGAAATTACCTTATTTCCTTCAAGAATAGTTATTGCCAACCGCAGCCTCCCCATTTTCATGTTCTCAAGTTCCAGCCACATATCGTGTCTTTGCCCATCCTTAAACTCGTTGATGTTTACAGAACAGTCCCTGAAAATAGTACAACGTTCGATTATTTGGATGAATACACCAGTGACAGATTAAGTGGCAGGAAATCATGGGAAACATTCAATGAATAAAGGATGGAAATACATTTGATCAAACAAAGCAGTAGAAAAGAGATCAAATAAGAGAATGTTATCAGACATGCAAAATTGAAACTTCCAAGATTCAGTATTACAACTTCGTAAATCAATCTATAAAAGATGGACAAAAATTAGTCAGGGACACAGTGATAATAAGATACATGATTGTTACAGGCATGTGCTTCATGATAACAAGATTAAATCATAATAATACTGCAAAAGACAATTCAAGATGAAGTTGATTCTCAGGTCAAAAAAACTTAATACAGTATCAGCCAAGTGATTTCATTTACTTGACGAAAACAAATATTAAGTGTTTATTGTGTTATCAATACAATGAATGTTTTCCCTTTTAATAAATATTTTCTCCTTTTTATACCAATTAATTGTGTACCAATTAATTGTGTACGCACACGCATATATATATATATACTTTACAAAATACTAAGTATATAAAATAGAACAAACCCAAGGATATCATCATAGAAATGGTCCTTGTCACGAACAGCAATAACCAGCACATTGTCAGACTCCCAGGATATGATGGGAATTTTAAATTCCTCATGCCATTTTGGAGTGAGCGTTTTCCTTTGTATCTTTGTCCTAAATCTGTATACACCCATATGACCTTTCACATAAGGATCCGCTAATCCTGAAACATACTATAATTTGTTATGCACAAATAAAAATTTTAAAAAACGAAGATCATAAGAATCACAGGTAAGGGATAACCATTTAGATCTGATGGCTTCATGTTAGAGGCTTCAATAACTTCTATTTTTGCATAAGCAACAGGCTCCTTCTCATCCACAGAGAACCAACACTCTACAACATTAATATTCACAAATGGATGAGTATAGAATAATACAAAACAAATATGTCAATGATTACATGTGCCGTCCTGAGTTAAACTAAAAGATTTGTACAATAGGGGTTCCAGAGAGGGCAATGGAAATGTTCTTTCTTCACAAAAGATATGTTACGAGTCAAGGTCAATGACTTTGTTTTATGAAAACCATAAGTTTATTTCCACAATTGAAACCCACTATTAATAAATCCAAGAGTATTTCCACAACTCAAATGTTAACATAAAAAGTTAAACCCATGTCTACTTAAAGAACTGAATCCATATGTCTTGAATGGGTAGTACAATTAAACGATTGACAACACAGACTAGTAAACTTGACATGTTATACTTTTTATGAACAATGGATTGCCAGAAACAGGTAGCCTACATGTTCATGATATGTTGATGAGCACAATACCTAATTTTCTCAATCACCACGGAGACCAATACCAAGTAAATTGGTCATTGCAAAAGTCTATGAAAAAGATTCATATTTACCTGGTTCTGGTGAAACAAATTTCTCGACATCAACAACCAGCATATTGGGCTGCAAAAATTCCAAACATGTAAATATAGAGAAATAATTAAAAAGCTACAACAGTTTTCTAACAGCAGAAACAACTACAAGATGCAAAGATTTCTAAATATTTTTATCACACCATTTCAATACCCCAAGAAGCCAATAGATAAGAATATGCAAAAAGACAAAAGTAACAAGGTGGGAACAACTGATCACATAAAGACAAACTTCACCTCAACAAGCGTCTGTTCAAAAGCAATAGACAGCAACTTATCCTGATAAAGAAAGCATTAAAATAGCACATTATTTACAGCATGAGCAAGTAAATATGTAGGCAGATTTTGCCAAATATAGAAGCATACTTACCAGCCACCCAGCAATGCCTGGAAGTTCAGTCACATCAAGCCCATGAGTAAACATAGGTTTGACAGTCATTTGAAAATATGGAGGCTCAACAAAGCATATGCGTAAACGGCCAAGAAAAGGCCATGTTGGGAGAAACTTTACCCCAACTAAGATCTACAGACAGAATAGACCAATAATATAATATTATCAATAATTAATAATAATACCAATAGCCATAATAATTTATAAATCTATTTTGCTTCCTTCTATCTCCTAACTACGGGAGAAGACATTATAAAATGTGCACTTAGTTATATGAAATTAGCTTTCATCAATACTGATCACTAAGGTATAATAAAGGTTAAACTAACTTAGAACAATATAGGAGAGAAAATAACTATAATTATACCCTTTATAGTCAGAGTTAAGAATGATGGTGGAATATTTATAACAAAAACTTGGGGCATACTTTGTTTCAAAAACACTCTCAGATTCCTTCCTTTTTTTGTATTCACAAAAAATGTAAAAAATTTAAAAAAAGGAAAAATCAGTTTCCAATTTGTTTCTTATTTACAAACATTTTCAGTTTTCACTTTTTTCTATTCACAAATAATTACAAAAAAAACTGCTTTTACTTTGTTTTCCATTTACATATATTTGAACAGGATAAATCTTTGAATACAGCAAAAGGTGAAAATAGAAGTGCCATTTTAATAATTACATAAAAAAAAAGAATACAAAAACCATTTTCTCAAATAAAAAATGTACCTTTCTCCATCATCCTGTTATTTCTTCTCTTTAAATAGAAATACTTTTAATGTTAACTAACAAAGTGCAACACCACTTCTTCCTCACTCAATAATCCATTATCAACTCTTCTTCAATACAAAAGATCATTTCTAAGAATCAAACTACATGTTATTAGGAATTTCCCTAATGTCTTGGCACTTGAACGTCCCTGAATCCAAGCTTGTATCCATGAACTTGTATTAAGTAAATAACAGAAAAAAGAATTTTAATAATCAGCACATATGTCACTAAAACCAAAATTTCATTGTCATACCTTCCCTTCCACATGCATTCCTGTAATGTGCAGTTTTGCCCACATTCCAAACCCAAATCTTTTTCTTAGTTTGACAGCAAGTATAGCACTCATATCATCAGCCGTAAGAAAATTCATACCTAACTCCAGAACCTACATGAATCAAACGGTATCTAAATCAAACCAAACAAAATTTAATTCACAGATGCACAACAAGACATTCTCTAGATATGCTGCTTTAAATATCACAATACCAAGTGGTCATCCTCACTCTGGCGAAGAACCCTAATCTCAGTAAACATAGGTGGGTTTCTTCCCAGGTATAGGTGCTGAAAAACAGCTTCCTTCTGCAAATGTAGAACACAGATCAATATCTGATCACCCCAAAAGTCAAAGTAACAATTTTATATTTTCACAAACATAAAAATAACTCAAGTCACATAGATAATATGAAATTCATAACAAATAAATTTCAAGAAAATGGTTGAGATTCATATTGTTTGATAGAGCTCAATCAAAGACAAACAACTGAAAAGTTTGAATCATACAGCAGTCCAAGGTTTGTACTTCTCCAAGAACCATGGTATGATAGGGAATAATATCTTCTGGGAGGCAATCTGCTCCATACATATGGGCCATATGTTTTCAACTGCATGGTTCAACCACCGGACTGTTTCAGAATCTGAAAGCACCTGAAGTAGAATAAAGGACATTGTGTGGTTATATCGGTAAATCATTATAGCACAATCCTTGCAGTCAGAACTCCATGTCAAATTTAAATTTGCAATTACAAAATAAAACTGAATATTAATTTACAATTGATATATATGCATATATGTGTGTGTATATTTGTACTACAAAGGATATTGTATTTTTTTCCCATAGTTTTAGTTGTTTCCTCGTTTAATTAAGTCATGTAATTTCATTTTCATCATCAAATGCAAAACCTTTCGAGTAAGTTGCAGTCAATTTCTGTCGGTGGAATGTGTCTGTGAGTCACTAGGCTGGATATACACATGGTAGGACCAAAACATGAAAGCATTTTTTTTCAAAGACACACACACTAAACAAAAACGGAAAGAATCTTGGAATATCATCCAGGAGAACCTTATCGATAAGTAATGATTTACTAATCCATTCAAAACGCGGATGAGGGGTAACATGTATGTGAATTTTAACTTCATCTCTTCTCTCAGGGTCAGCTTCTGCCTCAGCTTAAGGAAATGGTTTAACTTCAAAGAAAAATTTATTCAGATACAGTTTATTTTCTTCATTGACCACTGTTCGTTTCATTTACTTTTCAAACAAATTAAGTTACTACTTTACCCTCGAACTACAGTATCCACAAAATCAAAATAACCACGCTTAAGCCAGCATAATTACCCTTCTTTGATAAGCTTGCTTCCTCTCCTCATACTGCAACTTCTTCCGCAGCCTCGTAACATAACGCTCATGAACCTTTTCCAAAGAAAAACAAAAAATCAAAGTAAGAAACATAATAATATTCCACATTTTTTTCTCTACCCTTTAGACAAACACAACTAAACCCACATAACGATTCCTTTACCAGGCCCCCCATTTTTAATATTCTTCTTATCCACATCATCAACTAATAAAACAAAAAGGCAGAAGCAAAGATAAAACGCAGAGGTAGACATAGCAAATAAAATATATCCAACCCTCACCAGAAAAAGATAGATCAAAGCTACAAAATAAACAACCGAGTGGCACCAATTGAATGCAGAGAGAATCCATATCGCAACTAGCACCATCCCCACATGGTGCAAAATTGAAACTTCCGTTATATCCATTCTTCAAACCCAGAAAACGTTAACAACAAAAAAAAAAGAGCCAAAAACTGCAAAACCACCGCTTAATTGAAATAACCACTGTTAGGACCAAAGTTCCAGACTTTATAGATACCCATTGATCCAAATCCAACCCTGAACCTGATGAAACGCGAAATGCATGCCCATGAAGGAACCCCAAATCTGGTGTATTAAAAAACAGAATCCGTGCCCAGCCCCACTTCCCAACAGGGTATAAATAATTGAATATTCAAATCCAGAAGGAGATACGCTACTGTTGTGATAACTAAATGGAAGAACAGGAATTTGTGTCAAAGTTAAGAAGAATTTCAAGATTAAAAAAATGGATAGAGAAAGTGAAGACGGTAAAGTTTGCTCGAGTATGTCCCAATCAAGGGGTCCAGGGGGATTGATCCATTACAATTTTCTTGAATTGATTAAGAAACAATGAAACGGTGCCGTAGAATAGAAGTAACGCGGCCAAGAGAGCGAAGGGTAGCAGAATGTAGTAACAACAGAGGAACAGAAGCTAACACATAAAAGGAACCGCTTTTCCGCAAGTTGCAAAATATGAACAACAAAGGCATTATCTGATACCAAAAAAAGACAACAATTTATAATTCTCCGGTATTTCTTATCAGATATGTTATTTCTTTTAGTATTTAAATAAATTTTCTGTAAAAGAAGAAAATAACTCAATCACTTCAAATTGACCAACTTCATCCTATGGAATGAAAATTTTTTGAAAAAAAAAAACGACGATAGAATAAATTTAATTTTCTAATTTACATATTTAAAAATAATATATGTTAATTATTTCCGTATTATTAAAATATTTTTGGGATCAAAATAAATATTTTTAATATAAAAATTCAAGTTCAAATATATATACCATAAAAAAAAACTCTAATAAGAAGTGTTCACACAAATTTTTTATCAATAAAAACAATATTTTAATATAAAATCATAAATATAAAGTTCTTCATATTAAAGAAAGTTGTTTAGGTTCTTAAAATAAAAATAGTTCCTTTTATTTTTCTTTAAAAAAAAATATAACCTATTTTAAATATCTCTAAGACTAAACAATTCACTAAACTTTTCTTAGTTAAATTAACTTCTAAGAAATTTTATATAATTTAATGGAATAAAATTTGATTTTCTTTCTTTGCTTTCGCGCTTTTTTTATTCTGACTATTTAGTGAGACAACTTGCATTATTGACCTATAAATATGAAAAAAAAATAAGTATTTTTACATTCACAATATTTGAAGTTGAGAATTGAGTTTCTGTTTATTCATTTCCTAATTTGATTAAAACAATATATAATATGTTTATTAATTTTTATGACAAATATTTTAAAAGCTATACTGTTAATAACTTTTTAATACAAAATAAAATTTATATTAATATTAATATAAATATAAATATAATATACTTTCATAAATAAATATATTTATTTTTTATTTAAAGTTTTATATTCAATTTCTCAATTTATGAATAACGTGTCGGCAGTGTAGATTTTATTTTCATAAGATATGTCGGCACTGGATATTTGAATCTTTTGACTAAGTGAATTTTCAAACTCAGTAGGAATATCAATTTATTTGTTTTTTTTTCTTTTTGGAAAAATAAATGTAAACCTTTCAAAAATATTAATATATTGAAAATCTCTATCTTTTAAAATTTATTCTCTACTTGTAAATGTTAAATATCATCTTAAATGATACCTTCTAAGAATTGTTTTTAGAGAACATTTAAAAATACTTTTATTATTGGACAAATTTTATTAAAAAAATTATTCTTAATGAGTCTCCATATAATTAATGAGTTGCTGATGTTTTAATAAATGAATAGTTTTATAGGTGATATTTATTGGATTAGATCATGTGACTATATAATCTTATCTTAAATAAATTAGATTAAGTTTCTTTATAGTTAAACCAGAATAATATAATTCGATTTCACTCAAATCAGGCTATTAATTTTATATCTTAAATTTAAGATTTAATCAAATTTAATTTGACGAAAATTATTAAATAATAGTAATAATAATATAATTATTATTTAATTTATTTGATTACTTTATCAATTAAATACAAAATAAAATTTATTTAAAAAATCTATAACTTAATTAACTTAATCTTATCTAGCCCATTGAAAACGAATTAGAATTAGTTTAACAGAAAAATAGAAAAAAAATTGTGACTAATTCAAATTCGAAACTATTTTTAATCAAATTTAAAATCTATGTATACTATTCATAGTTGGTGGGTAGTGGATATTACGATCCCACAGAGTCAAGACTATTAATTTGTGAAGAGTAAAGTTTGATGAACATGTGGTTTAGATTCTGGATATTCGTGTATGTGTGTTATTATTCATTAATTTGATTTCATAGAATAGCGATGAATAATAATAATCATAATAATAATTATAATAATAATAATATTATTATTGTAACTAAAATCAAAATAGTCAACATTGAAATTATTTATAGAAATAATTATTTTGGTATTTTAAAGTGTCGGACATCTTCGTTGCTCGGTTTATATTTGTCCACGTGTCCAGATAATTGTCGGAAAAGGATTTTGCACGTGTCAACCAACCATGTTGTTTTGACTACATTGCAATACAAAAGACGTTAGCTTCTAAAAATAATAACCTGCAAATTTGGAAAAATAATTTCTAAAAACTAGTTATTTCAAAAAAGTATTGTTATATTTTATTCAAAAATCCATAAAACTTGATATCTCTAAATTTTTTAATTTATATAAAAATTAAACTTTTCAATTTTATTATATTTTACGTGTATATTTCTCTGTGTTATTTTATTTAATTATCTACGTACTAACACTACACTAATGTGTGAGTTGTACATAAAATAATAAGTAAAGCATTCATCTTTATTTTTATGCGAATTTTAATTTAACAACTCAATTCTTATTCCAAACTAAGAAGCAATATTTTTGGATTTTTATTTAATTCTAAGGAAAAATTCATAGAAAAATCAACCTAGTAAAATGCCTTAATTTTTTATTATTCTTGTTAAAAAATAGATATTTGATAAATTGTCAAGATAGGACGATCGAGTGGTAAATATAAATACCAGTCTTCAACAATCTATCCAATAAAAACGTTTTTTTCAGTTACATTTATTGTCGAATTTACAATTTTTCAAATTTAAAACTTTTGAATATAAATAGGAATCAAACACTTCCTATAATCACTTGAGGATCTATTCCAATAAAACAAAAACAAAATTCCCTCTTCACGTTTCTTAATATTCAAATTAACATCAATTTACAAATTATGAATATAGTGTATTGGTATTTTTTAAAACTATAATATCCTTTAAAAAAAAATGCTTTGATAATATCTTAATGGATAAGAATTGTCGACGGACATATTCCACGTGGAACACGAAGACGTGAAAATTTGTCCTACTTGTTTTGAGAGAGAAACACGCATACGCTACAACCAGATTACGGTTTTTTTTTTTATCAAACACGGTAAAAAAAAATGTTGATTATGTAAAAGAAGTTGAAAATGGTAAATTTTACTAAAATAGGTTATATTGTGTGAGATGAAGCTAATTATCATGATAAAATGGTGTCGAAAGTATAATTTTCTCTAGTAGAATTTTAATTGTAATTTAAAAAAATGTGCTATTTAAGATAAGTTTTTTTTTTGAAAAATAAGATTTTTTAAATTTTTTTAATATATTATTTATTAAATAATAATAATAATAGTAATATAAAAAAAAGACAAAAAAAATTAATACTAACAGAATAAATATTAATAATAATATTAACAATATTAATAATAAAATTTCATCACTTAAATTGACGAGAGACTTAGTGACAAATTGACGACAAAATTTACTACAAATTTGAGAGAATACATCTCTATCTAATAACGGTCTATTTCATAGCTATTATGTAACAAAACATACCAAGTGAAATAGCTACGAAATGCGTCATAGCTAATATGTAAAATTCGACTAACAGAAAAAAATGCAAAATAACATTAAAAAAATAAAAAAGAAATAATAATAATAATAATAATAATAATAATAATAGTAATAATAATAATAATATTAATATGAAAAAAATAAAAAAATAGACAAATTTAATACTAACAGAATACATATTAATAATAACAATATCAATAGAAATATGCAAAATAGAAAAAAACAGGGAACAATATTAATAATAATATGATTAATAATAATAATAGTAATAATATATTTGAAATAATGATATGATTCATAATAATAATATAATTAATAATAATAATAATAGAAATAATATATTTAAAAAAATCTTAATTTTCAAAAAAAAATATAACTCTTCTTATTTAGATAAGAGTTCAATATAAATTATTTAAAATTCGTACTTAAAAAAAATATACACTTAAAATCATATTATTTTAGTCAAAATTATACTTTTTCAAGATTCTTACAGTAACTCGTCTCCTCCACACAACTTAACCCATGATATCTACAACTTAACCCATCTTAGATATGAATGGTGAAAAAAAGTCACTAGATTACTTTTCATTATTTGCATCAAATAAGGATGTTGGATTCTTTTATTATGTTATTTAAATCAAAATATATTTACTAATTTTTAAAAATATGATTTTACTTTTTATACTGCCTAAAATTATTTTATAAACTTACATTAATTATTTCAAATTTAATATTTACAAACTAGAACTATATTTTTTAGATATGAATAAAGATTATAATTAGATAACTCTAATCTTAAAATCCTAAAACATAATCAAATACTTTTTATCCACAAAATTTAAATTAAAAACTTTATTTAAATAATTTAAATTGGGTTCCCTTTCGATGAACTTAATCCTAATTGATAGCGGATTTTTCTTTGTTTAATCATCTTTAATCCTTTGGTTTCCAAATTAAAAAAAAAAAATATATATATATATATATATATATTAAATATTTAAATTTAAATTTTTTTTTGTAATTTTTATGAAATATAAACAGTTTTGGAAATCTTATTTTAATATCTCAAATTTATAACTAAAAATAAAAACATATTTTTCAAAATTTTAAAAATAATAATACATTGATTCAATAAAACCACATTTATTTTTTATACTTAAGATATACTTAAGAAATAAAAACATAATTACATTGTATAAGTATATGATAAAACCAACTTATTAACTGTCACTTCACTGAAAGAAAGATATAGGTATAAATTGGTAACTATAGTCTATCAGTTAGTTTTAACTTGTGATGTCTAATATATCAATCCGACGAAGTAAGGTGTTTTAATTCGTTCTGTCTAATCTGAACGTATTAAAAGGACGATGAAACAGAGTAATCTATTTAAAAAAAAAAATATATATATATATATATATATATATATATTAAAATTATAATTAAAAATATTTTTTTTATTACATAATAAAAATATGTAAATATATTATAATATTATAATATTATAATTTAAATTATAAATATTAATAAATTAAGTTTAAATTATTAATTATAATTAAATATTTTAACACATAAATATAATAATATTTTTAATTTATTTAATAAAAAATATGAATTAATAAATAAAACTTAAAAATTATTTATATAATTAAATATATATTTTCTATAATTAATATATATATATATATATATATATATATATATATATATATATATATATATATTTTAGGGAGATCCATCAAAGTTTAACTATGTCTATTCTTTTCAATTTTTTATGGACTAAAAAGAAGACACTCATTAGAGTTAGCATTTTATAAATATCCTCGTACTTGGATTATATATTTTCATTTTAGAACACAAGTTATGTGATTGTATCAGTTGCAATATCCATATTTATCAGAGGAATACTGATAGGTATGATTAAAATGGCTCTTTTCAAATAAGAACAAACTCCATTGAGAAAGAAAGAATTTTGGAATTAATTTTTTTTTAATTCACTGTTTCAATACAAATAACACGCTAAAGTTGTTACTGTCGTACACGGATCACATGACACCTATAAAACTGAAATCAAAACAGAATGGGAAATAAACGAAAACAATTTAGAGCTGAAATCCTCTAAACTACGTTGGTTTCTTTTTTTCACATTTCGGCCTATCCATATGGGTTTCCTTCTGATAATTGGGCTCACACTCATTACTTGTCTCCTGGCCCAACTTTGGAGTTGTATCAAATACATGGAGAGACTAGTAATTTGCACCTATAATTTCTTCAAAACTCTAAACATCGTGTAAACTTCACATGCTTTGTTTAAATCCAAAGAATCTAACTATTATGCTTGCTTCCCGTTATGATTGCATCAAGGAGTTTACGGTTTAATTTAGATTGGATTTTATACTAAAATATTTTTTAAACTAAATATAAAATTTAAAATGTGTTTAATATTTTAATTTTAAAACCAAATTAAATTAATATTTTAAGATTTAATTTGAATAATTTTTTATTATGAAATTATTAAATATATTAAAATAAAAAATATATTATAAAATATTATACATAATTAATTGTGATATTTATAATTTTAATTTCTTTTTATATTTAATTAAATAAAAATAATAAAAATACATATCTTAAATTATAAAAAAGTAGTTATTCACTCATAATAAATATTATTTTATATTTTAATTTTAATAATGTATATTATAATTTTAATTCGATTTTATTTAAATTAAGTTATGATTATCAAATACAAAATTGTAAGAAACAAAACATTTCTAATTTAATTGGGGTGGCATGCATGTTCCGTTAACATTACCACGTTGTACTTGTCTGGTTTTGTGGGTATTTTGGAAACACACCACCTCGATCGGATCAATGGATGACATCACATTTCTGATTTCTTTCCCATAAATATCAGAGAATCAATTCAAAAAAAAATCATCTTATGCATATTCTTAGTGGAGATTAGATTGTGATAGATTATGTTAAATAATTGAGTTGAGGGACCCTTAATATAATCAAGAACATTTATTATATAATCTTGTAATGTTGTGACAGATTAAAAAGAAATGAAGAGATTATTAATTATATCAACTAATTAGTCAATCATCTTATTTCTTATCAATTAAATACTTTAATGATATAATCAATTATTGATGTTCTCCATTCACTACGTATTCTTAATTCTTTTTTTAATTTGCACTCGTAAATTACTTCAATCTTAATGAATGATTAAAATTAATACTCATTTAGTAAAATTATATATATAAAAAAATTTATATTTATTGTTATTTTAATTTATTTTGAAAATTTTTAAAACTGCAGAATAATTTGATCGAAGGATTATTTTAGTAAGTTCGTGACTTTGTGAATTGTTCTTTAATATGTCATGACAGATTAATTATGTCCTTAAAAGGTATAACATTGATAATTCAAAAAATTCATCAGAAAAATTAGTTAATTAATTGAAATTATAATGACTCCACTTATTATTATTTTACTAGAAAATAAAAATTAATTGATAATTTAATATTCGTGCATAATTTATATCACACTGTTTCTCAAAATAAAGTTTACATAGACATATTACATGTATAGTATATTTCCTAATAAAGAAACCATTATCACAAACATCAGGACACAAATAAAAGAAAATATAAATAAAATAAATTAATTTTCAATTTAAATCATAATAAATAATTTATAATATATATAGAGATTTTTTTATCTATACATATTATCACGTCTATACATAAAATATGTCATTATAAATCTATTGATAAATCACAACACGATCTTTAAATGAGTAATAATTGAGTTTTAAATTTAAATATTTGTTTCTCTCACACTAAGTTTTTTTATTTGCGTTATTAATAATAATACTTAAAAAATTTCACACATTTACAATGAGGTAAATTTTAAGAATTCGTTTATTATTGGTAAATATATACACCAACATAAAATAAAATAAAATAAAATAAAATAAAATAATTTTAACTCAGATTATCTCATACCTTTATTTATAAGATTGTTTTTATATTTCTACGACTAGTTAAAAATTTAAACTTTTTATGTAGAAAAAGACCATTTATATTTTAGAATTAATGTTGTACACATAATTTTTCAACTTTTATTTTTACTTTTTGTTTTTATCATTTCCAATATTTGTGAATGTGTCTTTTGAAAGATATTTTCTAATTTTATTATAAATACTAGATAAATATGCACTGCACGATAATAATATATGTGTATTCATGTTTATTATCATATCACTTCATTTAATAATTAAAATTTAATATTTATATCAATATTAATTCTAAGTTTAATTATATTTATAAATAGTATATAATTTATTTTGTAGTATATATTGATCATATTAAAAATAAAATATTATGTTATATGTTATTAAAATAGTATAAGGAGATAGAATTTAGTAGTGTAAGGAAAAAATTGTAGTTAAATAGAGTAAATTTTGACGTCTTTACTTTTAAGATACAAATGGTTTAAATTTAATTTTTTTACATTTCAAACTTTTTTCCAAAATATCAACATCTCTCTAAACTCCAAATTTTAATACTTTTCTCTAAAACTTTCTTAGTTTAAACCATCATTCTCCTAATTACGAGAGAAACATTTTCATTATATCAGAATTTAAATGAACTAAGTTTATCCTTGCTCAATTTCATGAGTATTTCTACAAGTTAGAACTAGGATTTATTAGTGGAAAAATAGCATTCTATGACGAGTTTTTATCACGGTCATAGTCCACCCGTCATAGTATGTAACGCGGTTGCAATTTTGTAATAAAATCATAAACTTTCTATGTCGGGTAAATTTTAACCGACATAGTAAGTGGAAAGTTCACTTTCTATGTCGGTTAAAAGTTACCCGACATAGAAAGTTCACTTTCTACGTCGGGTAAGATTTACCCGACATAGAAAGTTAACTTTCTATGTCGGGTAACATTTAACCGACATAGAAAGTGAACTTTCTATGTCGGTTAAAATTTACCCGACATAGAAAGTGTCTTTGATGACGGGTGTTAGGGCAACCGACATAGTATCTTCTGTTTTACCCTGCTCCAACGCTCCATTTCATGTCATCACTTCACCCATAGCAGAGCTCCCCGTTCGCCTGTGTACGTTTCTCCCTACGCTCCATTTCATTTCATCAGTTCACCCATAGCAGAGCTCCCCGTTCGCCTGTGTACGTTTCTCCGCACCCACATTTGCTCGTCACGCCACCTGCCAAGCTGTACGTCGTGCCGCCTGCTGCTACTGTCGTTGGTGCCCGTCGCCTGTGATACGTTTCTCCCCACCCCGGCTCTGCACGTCACGCCACCTGCCACCTCTGTAGGTCTTTAAGAGGTAAGTTTTCGTGCTTGCTTTAGCCATTGTAGGTTTACAGTATTGAATCTGGTAAGTAATAATGCTGTCAAGAGAGGGAAACATCACGGGTGCCTTTAGCTAATTTAGAGATGTATTGTAAGTAGTTTAGTCATTTGAATGTGTTTCTGTAGGCATTCTTTCGTGATTTTGATTTTGAAAATTAGATTTGTATTATAATGTAGTTATTTTGAGAGTGGAGTTGGATTTCGTGTAGGCATTATAATGTAGTTATTTCGTGTTTCTATAGCTAATTTGATTTTGAAAATTAGATTTGTAACAATGGATCGGAGTTGGATCAATTATAGACGAACAACAAATGAATATGAGAGTGGAGTAGAACAATTCCTTGAATTTGCTAAGATGAATGTTCCGGATAATGATGGAAGATTCTATTGCCCTTGTGTTAACTGCTTGAATGAGCGAAGATTACCGACTGAAGTTATTCGGGAACATGTTCTTTGTGATGGTTTCCTAAAGAGTTACATAAAGTGGACATGACATGGTGAATTATTAAACATGCCAAGTGTAGAAGACAAAGAAGAAGTTGATCTAGAGATGGATGATCAGCTGGAGGAAATGATTCGTGAGCTTGGACAAGATGCCTTCCAACATACACATGTGTACAAGAAGTTGTCCAATGATGCAAAAGAGCCTTTGTATACAAATTGTACTAAGTTCACACGATTGTCGGCGGTACTAAAATTGTTCAATGTGAAGGCAAAGAATGGGTGGATCGATAAAAGTTTCACGAAATTGCTTGAGTTGTTGAGTGACATGCTCCACGAAGGTAAGACATTGCCAACCCGCAATTATGATGCTAAGAAGATATTGTGTCCAATGGGTATGGAGTACCACAAAATTCATGCATGTCCGAATGATTGTGTGTTGTACAGGAAAGAATTTGAGAACTGTCACGAATGTCCACAATGCGGGGAATCACGATACAAGAAGAAGGATGGTGATTCTGACAATGATGTAATGAAGGGTACCCCGGCAAAAGTGTTATGGTATCTTCCCATTGTTCCAAGGTTGAAACGATTATTCACTAATGGAAATGATGCAAAGCTCACTAGATGGCATGCAGATAGTCGTATTAAAGATGGTCAGTTGAGGCATCCGGCAGATGGATTGCAATGGAAAAAAATTGATTCCATCTTCCAGAATTTTGGTAATGATCCAAGAAACATTAGGTTTGGACTTGCTACAGATGGAATGAATCCATATGGAAATTTAAGCAGTAAACATAGTTCATGGCCTGTGGTGTTAGTTATTTACAACTTACCTCCGTGGTTGTGTATGAAACGTAAGTACTTGATGCTATCTTTGATGATCTCGGGTCCCAGACAACCTGGAAATGACATTGATGTTTTTTTAAGCCCATTGGTTGAAGAGTTGAAGATGTTGTGGGAGGAAGGTGTTGATGTGTTTGATGGGTACACAGGTGACTTATTCAAGTTGCGTGCAATGTTATTTTGTACAATTAATGACTTTCCAGCATATGGTAATTTGAGTGGCTACAGCACAAAGGGACATAAAGCTTGCCCGATATGTGAAGAAGACACATGTCACTATCAACTACAACATGGAAGGAAAACAGTGTACCTTGGACACCGAAGATTTCTTCCTTCAAACCATTCATATCGTAAATTAAAAAAATCATTTAACGGGTGTCAAGAAAATGATGCAGCCCCAACACCTTTAAGTGGGGAAGAAGTATATCAACGAGTAAGTGCAATTTCGTGTGAGTTTGGAAAGATGCAAAAGAAAGCCACAGGTATATGGAAGAAAATGTCAATCCTTTTTGTTCTTCCATATTGGAGGGTTCTTGATGTGAGGCATTGTATAGATGTCATTCATGTAGAGAAAAATGTGTGTGACAGTATCATCGGAACGCTACTTAACATTCAAGGAAAAACAAAAGATGGTGTCAATGCTCGTTTGGACATGGTTGAAATGGGTATAAGAGAACAATTAGCTCTTCAACCTCATGGTAACCGAACATACTTGCCTCCAGCATGTCACACACTGTCTAAAAAAGAGAAAATAAGTTTTTGTGAGTTTTTACGAGGTGTGAAGGTTCCATTTGGTTACTCTTCCACTGTGAAGAGACTTGTATCTATGAAAGATCTAAAATTCCTTGGGTTAAAATCTCATGACTGTCATGTATTGATGCAACAACTTCTACCTGTGGCTATTCGAGGTATCTTACCAGAGAATGTTAGATATTCCTTAACTCGATTATGCTTTTTCTTTAATGCCATATGTAGTAAAGTTATGGACCCGGATGTTTTGGATCAGTTAGAGAATGAGGCTGCAGTCATATTGTGTCAATTTGAGATGTACTTTCCTCCATCATTTTTTGATATTATGGTTCACTTGATTGTTCATCTAGCCAGGGAAGTTAGAATCAGTGGTCCAGTTTTCTTACGATGGATGTACCCTATTGAGCGATACATGAAGATATTAAAAGGGTATGTGAAGAACCAATATCATCCTGAAGCATCAATTGTTCAAAGATATATTGCAGAGGAAGCTATTGAGTTTTGCACAAAATACTTATCAGAAGTTGAAGCTATAGGGTTACCTAAGACTCGTTACCATGGAATAGGTCTTGGTAGAGGAACTCGAGGTGCAAAAGTTGTGACAATGTGTCGAGATGAAGTACTTCAAGCGCATTTGTACATATTGAATAACAGTGAAGAAGTCATCCCCTACTTAAGTGCTCATAAAGACATTGTGAAGCGAAATAATCCACGTATGCCTAAAAAGTGGGTGATCACTGAACACAACAAGAGCTTTTTGAAGTGGTTTAAACAACAAGTTGAAGGTGACAATACAGCTTCTGATACACTAAAGTGGCTAGCATGTGAGCCAAACTTTGATGTGATATGTTGGGGTGGGTATGATATAAATAACTATTCATTTTATACAAAGGGAGAAGATGAAATAAGCACAATGCAAAATAGTGGAGTCATGGTGGTGGCTGAATCAATGCATTTCTCGAGTTCAAAGGATAAATATCCGATAAGGGCGTCAATGGGCTACTTTGGTGTAATTGAAGAGATTTGGGTAATAGATTACACGATATTCAGAGTACCTATTTTTAAATGTAAGTGGGTTGATTTTAATACTGGCATCTTCACCGACGATCTTGGATTTACCTTGGTTAACCTTGAAAATACTCGTTATACCGAAGAACCATTTATCATGGCATCTCAGGCAAAACAAGTGTTTTATGTCACTGATCCCGCTAACAAAGGATGGTCAATGGTTCTACAAGGAAAACCCATGTATACTTCTGATGAGAATGATGAATTAGTACTTGATATACCAGAGACACCATGTTTCTCTTCAAATATGCCAAACTTGAGTGTTAATGTATAAATAGATGATGTGCATGCCATACGTTATGACCATATGGAAGGATTTTGGGAGAATGTTCCAACTTGATAATGTATGCACTTTTTTTAATGTATTATTTTTTAATGTATGCACTTTTTTGTCTAAACTAATAACTATTATTTTTTTCTTTGAACACAGATATGGCAGATTCATCTGGTACCCCTCCTCCTACACAGTCCCCCCCTCCTACACAAGGTGGTGATCAGAGTCAGCCGTCTACCAGGAAAAAGGGTAGGCGTGCTACACGGTTGAGGGAGTTGAATATCAGTCGTAGCTTCGATCAGAAATTTCCTATCCAGTTTGACATGCAAACAGGTAGAGCCACAGGAGAGCACAGTGCTAGATTCACTAGCTATGTGGCCTTGCTTGGGAGAAGCAAGGTTAGTATTCTTATTGAGGATTGGGACCATGTTCCAGAGACACTGAAGAACCAGATTTGGCAGAGTATCCTGGTACCTACTCTTATTGAGCATTTAACATGTATATATATTTAACTTTTTGGGAACTTCATGTTATTTTTATTGTGTAGGTCACATATGATGTCCCTAACACCACTTTGTTGAGGACAAAGTGGATCTCATATGCTGGGGAACGCTGGAGAGGTTTTAAGAGTGATCTGACTAGTCGATACATATATGGGGCATTGAGCAATAAGAACCCATGTGACCAGTATCAGTTTTTGGATGAGGAGACATGACAGGCATTTCGGACTCAGCGTTTAGACGCTAGCTTTCAGGTTAGCACATTTGTCATTTGTTTGCAGTCATTTTTTTTAAATAGAGGTTTTAAATTTGGTATTTAATATGGAATGCAACAGGCCAAGCGACAGAAGGCACAGGATATTCAGAGAAAGAATATCCACCCCCACAGGTTGTCTCGTGGGGGTTATGAGAAATTGGAGGAGAAGATGATGAAGGAGACTTCTTCAAGTCTACCTTCAGATGACTCGGTTGTGAGTTCTGTCACCCGCCCTTCATGCCATGATAAATGGAAGAGAGCTTGTCAGAACTCATCAAGGAATTACTTATCTGAGCAAACTAATGTTGTTGCTCAACGTATTGTAAGTAGCATATCCTAAACTAATTATATATGTTATACTACAATAGGCATATGTATTTGCTAAAAAATCATTCCTTTGTGTTGTAGGATGAGTTGGTTGAGCAGAGCACTCAGGGATCATTCCACCCACATGACCGTCAGGATATATTGGCAGTGGCCATTGGTACCCCAGAGCATCCTGGACGTGTTCGTGGTGCTGGACGAGGGGTGAGCATCAGACAGTACTTTGGTGCCCCATCCGTGGCAACTCCTTCTTTGAGGCATCTGAATGAGCAAGATTTTGAGTCCCTCAAACAAGAAATTAGGAAGGAGATTCGAGATGAGGTGTACTCTGACTTGAAGGCAGAGTTATTGAGCTCAATGCGAGCAGAGTTGGCATCTTTGTCCTCTCAACCTTCTGTCCCCGCACGAGAGGCATCCTCGATTCATGTCAGCACAAAGGAGAGTTGTGATGCTCCTGATAGAGGGGCAGAGGTTGCTCCTACTGACACTGCTGACTGTGAGTTGTATGTTGCGGGTCCTCCCGAGCATTTGGTGGCATACGGTACGTATTATATCTTTGACATGTATTTGGTACAGTGTTAAGCATTATATAGTCTAAAATATTTTATCCTTTGTTTACCTTAGGGAAAATGTATGCATTGGGGTCAACCATCCACCACCAGAGTATTGGAGATGATATGATAAGAGTGGTGGTTGTAGATGTCCGGGATGCTGCTGCCCCAATCCCTATTCCCACTGAAGAGGTTCAAACAGTGGGACAGGCACCTGGAAATTTTATCTTATGGCCAGTTTCATTAACAAGACCCATCCCAACACATGCACATGTTGATTTATGCATTGAACGATAGTACTTATTATTTTTTGATAGGTTGATGTATATTAATGTTATTGATTTTTGGTACTTGTATAGAAAGAGGCTGAAAAAGCAAAGGAAGTTGTGCATGAATCACCACCACCACCATCTGCTTTACAGCGAGTCGGTGCACTGGCAGCGACTATCGGGACCACTTCCATACAGTTAGATATGCCACCCGAAGTCGTATGCAGGACCAAGACGATCCCTTTTTTCTTACTCCAAAGGGATATTTTTGATATTCTCACTGGTACTGATATGCTATGTGTATCAGTGTTGCAGCTTTGGGAAATGTAAGTATATTTACATATTTTTTATATTCTCACTGGTACATTATTTTATAACTTTATTTATTTTCAATGTTGAAGGTATTTACATCGTTTGTGTGTTGAGAGGAAGATCCGCTTTCTCTATGGATTTCTTGACCCTGTTGCCATTCAGTCGGTTGGGAATAAAGCTTAAGAGGTGCAAACGTACTTAATAGAGACATTTCAAACTGGGGGCAAAGAAGTCTACTTAGCACCTTACTTGCATCAGTAAGTATACATCTTATAAATTAATGCACATTTATGTAAAACTGAAATTTTACTAATATTATTTCAACGTGCAGGGGTCATTGGCAGCTCATAATCATTGTTCCTCGGCAATTTCTTGTGATTCTCTTGTGTTCATTACACAAGAAACCAAATGATTTGGATATTAGAAAGCACATAGACGCGTAAGTTTGGTTTTTTTAATTGTTGTATCATATGTGCACTACTTACACCAAAATTATTTGTCCTTTTGTAGAGCTTTGGAAGCTCACCTAAGGTTGCAAGGTCTTCCATCTCATGCTAGAAAGAAGTTGACGTATATTGCACCAAAGGTGACCAAACACCTCTTACTGTTGTTCAATTTGTCATTTAAAGTTAATCTGACATGTATTTAACTTGTAGTGTCCACGCCAACCGGGAAGCCATGAGTGCGGGTATTATGTGATGAAGCACATGCACACCATCGTAGCCAAAAATATTATGGGCTCATGGAGGGAGGTAAATATACTATAATTAAGTCAAATATGCCAATTATGTAAATGATTTCTAAATCTGAAATGTTTCAATATGTAGGAATTTACAGACTCATCTCCAATGAAGATTGAAGTGTTAGACAATATTAGAGAGCAGTGGGCTTCTTTCCTTTTAAGTATTCAATCTTCATAGCAAATTTGACTTGTAACAATTTAGATTGAATTGATTTAAGTTAGCAAATTTACATTCGTTTAAGTAAATGAACTGTCTGGAACTGAGGTACATATATTGATTTCAATATGTTTCATATGTACATATCTGTCTGTAACTGGATCTGTCTGTACTGGATATATATCTGTAGCAAATTTATATATGAACTATGCATATCTGTATGTACTAGATCTGTGAATATTTGTCTGGAACTGTGATGAATAGGCAGGTCTACTCGAAGAAAGGTAGCATCTGTAAAGAAAATGCAGGTATTTTAAAAAAAAAATAACACTTTCTACGTCGGTTATGTCATTAACCGACGTAGAAAGTACTTTCTACGTCGGGTAATGACATAACCGACGTAGAAAGTGTAACATTTTATGTCGGTTATAGGCATAACCGACATTGATAACACATACAATCACGGTTACTGTTAACCGATATAGATACTGGGGTTATAGAAAGTTAGAAAGTAAGACTTTCTATGTCGGTTATCAGTGTTAACCGACATAGAAAGTATTATGACAGGTCAGAATCAATTATGATCGATCAGAATAGCTCTATGACCGATCAGAATAGCTCATAGAAAGTAAGACTTTCTACGTCGGTTCCCTGACTAACCGACGTAGAAAGTCTTTCTATGACCGATCAGAACCAGTTATAATCGATCAGAATAGCTCTATGACCGATCAGAACCAGTTTTGACCGATTATAATAGCTCATAGAAAGTAGGGCTTTCTACGTCGGTTCCTAATAACCGATGTAGAAAGTAAGACTTTCTACGTTGGTTATTAGGAACCGACGTAGAAAGCCTTACTTTCTATGACCCCCGTATCTATGTCGCCGCTTTAACCGACGTAGAAATCCCATTTTAACCGACGTAAAAAGCCTTTTGTGCAGTAGTGTATACATGTGAGTTTATGATTCTTACATGTGAACTTTGTGACATAAAGATGAATCTTGATTAGTTTATGAGCATTATGGTATACTTAATTTGTTAATTGATATTTTCTATAATTAAGATTTAACAACCTATAAGTTTAAGAACTTTTAGAATATTTGAATAATAAACTATTTAATTGAGGTAAGAGAAATTAGTAATAAATTCATTAATGCCTTAGGATATATGAATTCGATTGTGATGATGACCTGCTCTCATTGTTTGAATGTCAGGAAGTTGATTGTTGATATTGTATCAGGAATTGTGATTGTATGTGTTGGTTTAAATTAATGATGTGTGGAAGGAAAAGTGTGAAATGTTATAATAAAATAACTATATTTAAATTAGGTATAACATGTTTTAGAATAAAATTGTGTAACAAAGTCTTGAAGGATTATGTTTGGTGTTTGGAAATTGATTTGATGTGTATTTTCCAGGTCTAATATTTGCATATTTTTTTTAACCAATAAACTTGTTATTATAGCGAAATATGCAATAAAGACAAAGAATCCTCTCAAGAGTATTTTTGCTCAAGCGAAAAAAGGTCTTGCTCAAGTGAAAATTATATCACTTAAGTCAAAATTTCTTGTTTTAAAAACTTAAAAAATGATGAAAATTAAAAATATAAAGTGATTTTTTTATGTATTTTGTATGCATGACTTAGGATATTAAAATATATGTTATGAATATGAAATGAGATGTGTTAAGTATTTTATATAGAAAAATATTTTGTTATAATGTGATAAATATCATGATGTATCCTCGTATATGTTATATTTGTGTCGTGTTGATGAAAGTTAATATAGTAATTTTCAAGAAGAAAATATTATATTGACATGTAGATGACGTATTGAAATAGAGATTATGAAGAACATATCTTAACTCTATTTATATTAGACTCACATAAAAGAAAATATCAGTTGATGAGAGTTGAATAAGGTGTTTATGATTTAGTATACGGCGAAAAAAAAATTGTGTCAAACAAGTCATAGGATTTATCTTCTCACATGAGGGAATGTGTTTTAATGATGCATCTATAGTGGAGATATCCACTTAAAGAAAGATAGTATGACAGGTGCAAATTTCCAAGTTCAATTCAACACATGTGTGTAACATCTGAAAAATAATTTATGTAAAATTTTCTTCAAATATAATGTATTAAATAATATTGTAAGTAATTTAAAAAAACTCATTTATGTAAATAAATAGATATATATATATATATATATATATTATTGTTAATATATTATATAATAATAAAAATAATAAAATATATTTATCAAAATATTAATAAAATAATTATATATAATATGAAATTAACAATAATTATTATTATAATATATTATGAAAATATTATTATTATTATTATTAATTATTATTATTATTATATATATATATTATTGTTAATCTATTATATAATAATAATAATAAAATATATTTATCAAAATATTAATAAAATAATTATATATAATATGAAATTAATAATAATTATTGTTATAATATATTATGAAATAATTATTATTAATAATTATTATTATTATATACTATTATAATTAAAATGTAAAAATATAATATGAATTAATAATAATAATAATTATTATTATATTATATATTATTATTAATATGTAAAAAAAATAATAATATTTCTTATCTCTTTGTAAAGAAGAGATAACTTTTAACTTAAAAAATATTAATTTAATGAAAGGATAAGAAGAAATATTAATGAAAAAAAAACGTAAAAATTTTCCTATATAAAGGGGTGGAAAAAAAAAGGAGAAAGGTAAGAAAGGGAGAGAAGGAAAAGAGAGAGGAAGAGAAGAAAAAGAGAGAGGGAGAGAAGAGAAAGAGAGAGGGAGAGAAGAGAAGGAGAGAGGGAAAGAAGAGAGGGAGAGAAGAGAAGCAACTTGGAAACAAATTTTGGTGTACCATCTGCAATATTGAGGTAGGGGAGGAAAATATTATCATTTTATCTATTTTATTTTAATAGTTATGGAGTGAGGTGTCCCTAACCTCATTCTATTTATTATGTTACTTGTTTATTTATCTCCAACTACATACTGATTATCTTATATTTATTTATTATTCTCCAGTCTTGCACTGGTTTTATTTTAATTATCTCTTGTTACGTACTGGTTCTGTTTGTTTATTTTATCTCTAGTCTTGTACTGATTCTATTTTAATTATCTTCAGTTATGTACTGGTTCTACCTTAGGTTTATTCATCTTCAGTCTTGCATTAGTCTTATTTATTTATCTTCAGTTACATATTCATCGATGCTTATTTATTCCTCTTTAGTCTTGCACTGGTTTTATTTTAATTATCTCCAGTTAAGTATTGGTCCTGCCTTATATTTATTTATTCTTCTCCAATCTTGCACTGGTTTTATTTTAATTATCTCTAGTTATGTACTTGATCCTCGCTTTATGTTTATCTTCAGTTATGCACTTGGTCCTATTTATTAATTTATATTTATATTATTTAATTTTTTATATAATAATATCTATTTATGAAAATTTGATGATATTGTAGATGTAGGTTAAACCTTGAGGATTGAAATGAATAGTTATCACCGAGAACGTGGTTAAAATTGGACTCATTTATCTTGATTAGTCACTACAAATTTAATTTAAATTTTCATAAAATAGAATGTGGTAAGGAAGTTGAAAATATATATATATATATATATATATATATATATATATATATTATAAGATTGTATTATTTTAAATGATAATTGTTCTCACTCCTTATTGTGATATTTTGTACATGTTATATTTATATATCAACTTAAGTAGATGGAGGCATCAAATATCTCAAATCTCTTTTCTACAAGCATCATTGCCTTCTTTTCAGGAACTATGTGAAACACAAACGTTATTGACAACTCGATTACTTTTAAAGGGACAGAGTTATCAATATTAATATTTACATCTGATATGAGAACTCTCATCATGCTAGATGGACCAATAGTGGTTACCTTTTGCATGTCTCCTACCATTCACCAAAACCCCTTAATTAGTTTGTTTCCATGACAATGTAAATATTTGTATAATTGTAGTAAGAATAGAAGGAATAAATAAAATAAATAAAATTTCTTCTTGTTTTATATATCTTATAAAAAAATAGTAATATAAATTACTTTTACATATATAAAATATTTTTATTTTACCTGCTACTCTTGTTAAATAATAATTAAAAAAAATACGCCAGATTAGATGGTGTCGAGCAACGTTTCATGTATGACGTGTGAGATGAGTCTATCATGAGATTTTATGAATCCTAACTTATATAATTCCAAATGACAAATAATAGGAGGAACAACAAGTTGACAGAAGCAGTACAAGCTATCCGAGACATGACCGCTGCATTATTAAGGAACCAAAGACCTAAAGGAACCAATGGATCACAAGGTTTAGTTGAATTTAGGAGAAACAAACCACCGCAATTTTTTGGAGGTTATAACCCAGAAAAGGCTGAATTATGGATTAAAAAATTGGAAAAAAATATTTTGAGTTATGAATTGTCCTGATGACCAAAAGGTGAATTACGCTGTATTGATGTTGATAGAAGAAACTAAATATTGGTGGGATAGTACTAGGAGATTACTAGAAGGAGGAAGAATAATTATTACTTGGGAGGTGTTTAGAACAAAAATTTTAGAAAAATATTTTCCTAATGATGTGAGGAAGGCAAAAGAAATAGAGTTTATGCAATTAAAACAAGGAGGAATGACAGTAAGAGAATATGCCTCTAAGTTTGAAGAGTTAGGAAAATACTCTGCATTCTTTTATCACCCTGATGAAAGAATGAAGTGTATAAAATTTGAGAATGGACTTAAGCCTGAATTAAGAGAAGTAGTAGGAATATTAGAAATTCCTGATTTTCCTACGCTTATTCATAAGTGCAGATTTTTGGAAGATTTTGAAAACCATCAAAATGGTAAACCAAAATATTTTGGACCCCAACAAAATAAAAGGAGACAAAATGAAGAAAAACCCTATAATCGCCCACAATGGAGATCCCAACCCAGTCAACTTTCTGCAAAAAATTTTAATAATCGTATAAATAATCAACTCAAGTGTTTTAAGTGTGGACAATATCATTATGCTAAAAATTGTCATCTTAAAGAACCTGTCTGTTTCAAGTGTGGAAAATCTGGTCATATATTTTCTGAATGACGTTAACAAAAACCAAATTCTAATCCTTCTGCACCAAAAATAAGACCTCCAACAACAGGAAGAGTGTATACCATGAATGGAACTGAAGCCTCTCAAAATAATTATTTGATCCAAGGTATGTGTTTCATTAAAGGCAAAACTTTAACTGTACTATATGATTCAGGAGCAACTCATTCATTCATTTCCAATGATTGTGTCTAACACCTTGAATTGTCAATTTCTTTTCTAGACACTAGTTTGATCATTTCAACTCCCACGAGTAAGTCTGTAATCACCAATAAAATTTGTCTAGATTGTCCTTTGTTAATTGAAAATAGGAATTTTCTTGTAAATTTAATTTGTCTACCTTTATCTCAATTGGATGTAATCTTGCGTATGGACTGGTTATCTTCCAATCAAGTCCTTCTGAATTGTGCAGAAAAATCAATAATATTTTCAAATTCTGAGGATCTTTTGAATTTCTCTACCAACTCAGTAAATAAGCCTTTGAAGAACAAAATTCAAGGATATTTGTTACTATATTCTATGGAAGTAAAAGAGGAAGTCGATTTGAAAAATATAGCAGTTATTCAAAATTTTCCTGAAGGTTTTCCTAATGATATTCCTGGTTTACCAACCAATAGAGAGATTGAATTTTCAATAGATTTGATACCTGGAATTGGACCAATTTCTATGACACCATATAGGATGATGTCACCTTCTGAACTGAAGAAATAGTTGGAAGAATTACTTAGGAAACAATTTATTCATCCTAGTGTATCACCTTTGGGAGCCCCTCTTTTGTTAGTTAAGAAGAAAGATGAAAGCTTTAGGTTGTGTGTAGATTATCGACAGTTAAATAAATTCACCGTAAAGAATAAATACCCTCTTCTAAAAATAGATGATTTGTTAAATCAATTAAGAAGAACTTCTGTATTTTCTAAAATAGATTTAAGATCAGGATATCACCAAATTAGAGTAAAGGCAGAAGATGTACAAAAAACTGCATTTAGAACTAGGTATGGTCATTATGAATACCAAGTGATGCCTTTTGGTGTGACCAATGCTCCTGCAATATTCATGGATTATATGAATAGGATTTTTCGTCCATTATTAGATCATTTTGCTGTTGTTTTTATAGATGACATTCTTATTTATTCTAAAACTTTTGAAGACCATGTGGAACACCTTTAAGTTGTTCTTCAAATTTTAAAAGACAAACAATTGTATACTAAATTGTCTAAGTGTGAATTTTGGTTAAAAGAAGTAAAATATTTAGGCCATGTGATTTTCAAAGAGGGAGTGTCGGTAGACCCAACTAAGGTAGAAACAATTTATAATGGGATCCACCAAAAACAGTGACTGAGATTCGTAGTTTCCTGGGTTTGGCAGGATATTATAGGAGATTCATTGAAGGATTTTCTAAATTGGCTATGCCTTTAACCTAACTCACCAACAAAGGTCAAGCTTTTGAATGGAAAGAAAAATGCGAAAATAGTTTTCAAGAACTTAAGAAAATATTAATCACTTCCCCTGTACTAGCATTACCTAACCCAACTGAACATTTTGTGATATTTTGTGATGGGATTAGGATGTGTTCTTATGCAAGATAGAAGGGTAGTTGCATATGCTTCAAGACAATTAAGAACACATGAGAAAAATTATCCAACTCATGATTTAGAACTAGTCGTCATCGTTTTTGCACTCAAAATATGGAGACATTATGTGTATGGTGGTAAGTTTGAGATTTTTAGAGATCATAAAAGTCTTAAATACTTGTTTGATAAAAAAGAGTTAAATATGAGATAGAGAAGATGGATGGAGTTTTTGAAGGATTATGATTTTGAATTATATTACCATCCAGGAAAGACAAATGTAGTAGCAGACGATTTAAGTAGAAACTCTTTACATATCTCTTCCTTTATGATTCATGAAATGAATATGCTACAAGAGTTCAGAAACATGAATTTATCAATTACCATGAACTCTGATAGAATAATATTAAATTTAACTCAAATTATTAGTGAATTATAAAGACAAATTCAAGAGGCTCAGACAAGTGATTAATTTATTCAAAAGAAAAAGAAGTTGATATGACAAAAGAATGGAGAAAATTTTGGCATAGATAAAGCATAAATTTTGAGATTTAGTGGTAGAATATGTGTGCCTAATGATAAAGAGACTAGGAAGTTGATTTTAGACGAAACACGTAAGAGTAAATTGAGCATACATCCAGGCATAACAAAAATGTATCAAGATCTTAAGAAAATATTTTGGTGGCCTAAAATGAAGAAGCAAGTGGCACAATATGTAGCATCATGCTTAGTTTGTCAAAAAGCTACGATAGAACATCAAAGGCCTGCAGGAATGCTACAATCTTTAGACATACCTGAGTTGAAATGAGATAGTATTGTAATGGATTTTATAGTTGGCTTACCACGAACAATTCAAAAATTTGATTCCATATGGGTTATCATGGATAGGTTGACAAATTATGCTCACTTTCTACTCATTAACATTAGATATTCATTGGAAAACTGACTGAATTGTACATAAAAGAAATTGTGAGGTTACATGGAGTTCTATCTAGTACTATTTCTGATAGGGATCCTAGATTTACTTTTAAATTTTGGGAAAGCTTACATCAAGCCTTAGGGACTAAGTTTCATCTTAACTCAGCTTATCAATCTCAAACTGATGGACAGTTAAAGGATAAGTAAAGGATAATGTCTCAATTATAAAAATATATTTCTAATCCTTCTCATGTAATAATGTCAGATACAGTACAATTAAAGGATAACCTTACATTTGAAACAATGCCTGTACAAATTACTGATATGAAGATCAAACAACTGAAGGGAAGACAAATTCTATTAGTAAAGGTTGTTTGAAATAAAATTATCGGAGATGTTACGTGGTAATTAGAGAAGAGAATAAAAGAAAGTTACCTTCATCTATTTTAGTCACTAAAAATTTCGAGGACGAAATTTTTGTAAGTATGAGGAAAATGTAACATCTGAATAATAATTTATGTAAAATTTACTTCAAATATAATGTATTAAATAATATTGTAAGTAATTTAAAAAAACTCATTTATGTAAATAAATAGATAAATGAATATATATATATATATATATATATATAATAATAATAAAAAAATATATTTATCAAAATATGAATAAAATAATTATATATAATATAAAATTAACCATAATTATTATAAAATTATTATTATTATTATATACTATTATAATTAAAATTTAAAAATATAATATAAATTAATAATAATTATTATTATATTATATATTATTATTAATATGTAAAAAAAAATAACATTTCTTATCTCTTCCTACAAGAAGAGATAAGCTTTAACTTAAAAAAATATATTAATTTAATGAAAGGATAAGAAGAAACATTAATGAAAAAAAAGGGTAAAAATGTTCTTATAAAGGGGTGGGGTTGATGAAAAAAAAAAGGAGAAAGGTAAGAAAGGGAGTGAAGGAAAAGAGAGAGGGAGAGAAGAAAAAGAGTGAGGGAGAGAAGAGAAGGAGAGAAGAAAAAGAGAGGGGGAGAGAAGAGAAGGAGAGAGGGAAAGAAGAGAAGAAGAGAAGAGAAACAACTTAGAAACAAATTTTGGTATACCATCTGTAATATTGAGGTAGGGGAGAAAAATATTATCATTTTATCTATTTTATTTTAATAGTTGTGGAGTGATGTGTCTCTAACCTTTATTCTGTTATTTGTTTATTTATCTTCAATTACATATTGATTGCCTTATGTTTATTTATTCTTCTCCAGTCTTGCACTAGTTTTATTTTAATTATCTCCGGTTACGTACTGGTTCTGTTTGTTTATTTTATCTTCAGTATTGTACTGATCCTATTTTAGTTATCTTTAGTTATGTACTACCTTAAGTTTATTTATCTTCAGTCCTCCACTGGTCTTGTTTATTTATCTCCAGTTACGTACTAGTCCGTGTTTATTTATTCTTTTCCAGTTTTGCATTGGTTTTATTTTAATGATCTCCAGTTAAGTACTGGTCCTACCTTATGTTTATTTATTCTTCTCCAGTCTTGCACTGATTTTATTTTAATTATTTCCAGTTATGTACTTGTCCTAGTTTATGTTTATCTCTAGTTATGCACTTGGTCCTATTTATTAATTTATATTTATATTATTTAATTTTTTTATATAATAATATCTATTTATGAATATTTGATGATATTGTAAATGGAGGTTAAACCTTGGGGATTGAAATGAGTAGTTATCATTGAGAACGTGGTTAAAATTGGGCTTATTTATCCTTACTAGTCTCTACAAATTTAATTTAAATCTTCATAAAATAGAATGTGTTAAGAAAGTTGAAACACACACACACACACACACACACATATATATATATATATATATATATATATATATATATATATTATAAGATTGTATTATTTTAAATTATAATTGTTCTCACTCCTTATTGTGATCTTTTGTGCATGTTATATTTAAATATCAACTTAAGTAGATGGAGGCGTCAAATATCCTAAATTCCTTTTTGCAAGCATCATTGCTTTCTTTGCAGGAACTACTTGGAACACAAACGTTATTGATAACTCGGCTACTTTTAAAGGGACAAAATTATCAATATTAACATTTGCATATGAGATAGGAACTCCCATCATGCTAGATAGACCAATAGTGGTTACCTTTTGCATGTCTCCTACTATTCACCAAAACCTTTTAATTAGTTTGTTTCCATCGACATGTAAATACTTGTATAATTGTAGTAAGAACAGAAGGAATAAAAAAAAATCCTTCTTCTTTTATATATCCTGTAAAAAAAATAGTAATGTAAATTACTTTTATATATATAAAATATTTTTATTTTACATGCTACTCTTGTTAAATAATAATTAAAAAAATAATAATTAAAAAAAAGTCACGTGAGTCTTCTAAAAATATAATAAAGTGTTTGTGATAGACATATTCGTGTATAATAACATGAAATATAACATTTCTACTAAGATTATATACTTATTTCTTGTTTACTTGTTTTACATAATATAAAAAATTAGTTAATTAATTGAAATTATAATGACTTCACTGTTGAAATTATAATGACTCCACCTATTATTACTTTACTAGAAAATAAAAGTTAAACATGAATTGATAATTTAATATTCATACATAATTATATCACACTATTTCTCAAAATAAAATCTAAAATATTATGTAGATGCAAATTTCATAATATATAACGCATTTCTGGTGGAATTTCGATCGATCTCGATTCTAAGGGTGTTTTGGTCCTAATCAAAATTCTACCACGTAAGTTCTTTTTATTTAGGCTAGTAATTTGATTTTCAATCGAAAACGTGTGTGAGAATCAAAAACTACAGGATATCAAAAATGCTGTTTTTGGTGTTTTGTATTTAAAGTATCGAAAGCATTAAGACTATCGAATCGAAAAACAGAATGTTAAATTGCGAGGAAATGTAAAGTGCGAAAACCCCAAATTTGCATGAATTGTAAATAGCAAGGAATCGAAAACAGCGCAAATATAAATGACAAGAAATCGAAATTGCAAGAAAAGTAAATGACAGGAAATCGAAATTGCAAGAATGTTAAATCATGGAAACCTAAATGCATAAACTTAAATTTGCATTGAATTGAAATGGACAAGGAATCGAAAATACAGAAACATAAGACTGCTGAATTTAAGTTGCATCAAAGTAAATTACCAAGGAAAATACAGAAAGCGGTAAATGTACTCAGTGAGCAAGGAAATCCAGATTGCCAGAAGCTTCATGGTGTTCGTCGTTTCTCCGGTAGACTTTTCACTACTGATTCTGTTCTCTGCCAATTTTTGCTCCCCTTGTTCCTTCCTCCTTTGCTCTATTTATAGGGCATCCTTCAAGCCTTCCGAGAGCAGTTAACGCGACTGCTACCATGTTCTACGTGCGTATGGCAGTTTATCTTCTATAGTTTCCCACGTTCTCACGATCTCTGACTTTTTCCCATGATTTCAAAACTGCTCTCTATACGTGCATTCGACTTACTTCCTTTCACAATTTGGCCAAAGTCTCGATGTCCACATTGGCTTTCTTTACTCTCGATTCTATATTTTTCGAGAACTTCGAATTGCTTACGATTCCTTTTTAACCCTGGTCTTATATGACTTAGTTTTTATTCGACAACAGTCATTTGATTATAATTCATTCGATTCTCGATTGTGCTTCTCGATGCTATATGCTACGTATTTCTAATTAGACATCGAATGAATTTTTTGTTTATCTTATCGAGTCAAATTTCTTTCCTTCGATTTCGATCGCTTTTTTCAATTTGCCACTAACAAAATGCCCCCTTGAAAGAATATGAATGATTTCAGTTTATATTCTTTCAATCTTCCCGCCTTAATGTTTGGAAGGCCCACAGGATTTAGGGTTTAGGGTTTCTGGGGTTCTAGGGTTAAAAGGGTTTTGGGTTTCTTTTTTGCTTTATGTCGTTGTCTCGTCAGTCTGCTGCCTTCACAGTTCGCCGCATTTATTACCTTTCACCTCCATCGTTCCAGTTCCCTATACGATTTTCCCCTTAACCTCTCCCTTAGTCTTTACTCTGGTTTTTACGCGAACCATTACCTTCTGTGCAATCTCATCTTCTCCCTTGAGCTCCTGCCTTCGTCCCTGTTACCTCATCGGTTAATTCTTCCCTTTCTGTTTTCCTAAGCTTACTGCAATGGCCAGCTCATCAAAATCTTCTGACTTTTCCGCTCCACCCCTTCCTTCACTACCCTCTAACCTGCTGGAGATCAACAACCAGAAGTTCGCTCCAGTTCCTCTGATGGAGGAGGCTTCCCGCAAGATTGCTGAGACGCAGGTACTTGTTCCTTATACTGTTGAAGGTGTAAATTTTGCTTTTGGGGGTCCTCTCCGTCCTATCGATGACACTTTTACTCCTCTTAACCTCTCAACTAGTCCGGCTTTGGTTCATCAACCTGAAGTTAGGGTTGATTTTCTGAATCTTACCTCTAAAGTGTATAGAACGGGCCCTCCTTCCAAAAAGCCTCAATTTATTAGGTGGTTCGATAGGGTACAAGCCAAGTTTGGGAACCATTGGAGGGATATAGGAATTTTTGACTTTTTGTATCTGTCTCGATGCGATTTATCATTTTTGGACATGGCGATGTTTTTGTCTGCGGTGCATTTATGGAACAAGGGCCTACATGCTTTGGAGTTGCCTTGTGGCCCTCTGTCGCCTACCCTTTTCGAGATTGCGGCTATTACTGGGTTGAAGCCCATAGGGGAGAAGTATATTAAAGGTGCATGTCCTTCGAGTAGTTCTTTGAGGTCCAAAATTGATTGGGAATCGAAGGCTTACGGACATTTCATTGAGAAACATTTTGTTGATGACCCTTCGATAGCTGTTACTGATGAAGAGCATGTAGCATTTTTGGTGTATTGGCTATGCACCCATGTATTTTGCCCCCGATCCATCCAAATCTCCTCCCATTTGTTTGATCTTGCATATGTCCTGCACATCGGTCAGCCTAGGATATGTTTGGCTAAGCTGCTATTAGCTCATGTGTATGCTACTTTCGACGAGGCTGTCGAAATTTTGAACACACCTAAAGCGTCGGGGAACTTTTCAGGCCCCGTTTGGTTTGTACAGTTGTGGCTTACTTCGATTTTTGAGAGCGTCCTTCCTCGAATTTCTTCCGTCCCCCCGAGTGTAAATATAGAAGGGGCCCGATTATCCTCTCGTCACCCTCGCCATAAGTCTGACGAAACTACCTACTGTAAATACCTTCATTTTTTGTTAACCAGATTCACTTTCGACTCAACCTTGGCCCCATTTACTGTAAATCTTGGACGAACAAGTGGCCAACTTAGGGGGCCGATTTGGTTTAAATCAAAATTTCCTGCCTCGACTCCTGGGTTGCAATCAGAACTGATAGGTGTATGGAGTAATTATTTGACCCATGATGTTTTGGTGTCGGGTTTTCAGTCGAAGGATTTTAAGCTTGTCACCTATTACCCCCAGCTTTTCTCGAGACAATTTGGGTTGAGCCAATCTTTGCCTTTCTTCTCTCTCGATACCTCCCCAAAGTCCAAGTTAACTGAATCCACAATTAGTCGGGAGCTTGTTGAGCTTTTACCAAAAACCCCGATGCACTTTTACCCCTATGCTTTCGAGTCAAATTATTTATCTACTGTGGGTTTTTCTCAATGGTGGGCCGGTTGGTTCTCGAGTAGTCATGCTACTTTTGATGAAGTTCGACAGAAACTGACTACTCAACCTTCTCTTGTGTTGCAGGACAAGTCAAAATCGAAGAAAGGTACACACTTCCACTGTCTTCAAATATCTCGATTCGAGAACTTTTATCAAATATGTTACACCCCACTGAAATTAGAATCGACCTATTATGATGCTGTTATCTCCTTATCCAATAAAACAGACATTAATCGATCGAACCACAAAATAATCAATCCTTTAGGTAGAACCCCTTTTGAAATGTATTGTCCAAATCGCCTTCCTACTTTTCCCACAGCTCCTTTTGGACTTGCTAAACCATTAACTCATCCAAAATGGGTTCGAGAATTGAGAACCTTCAGGGAAACATGTCGCCCAAAACCCAAAAACAAAGATATTTCTGTCTCGAAATTATCTTATTTCCCTTACCTTAACCTCCCTGAGGCTCTTTTGCCTTCCTGGCTTGTACATATCGACCGAGTCAAGATCTTGACTCCATCACCTTTTGGTGAGATTTTACTGCTTTCTTATACCTTTTTTATTCTGTATATTATAAGCTGATCTGTCTTCTTTTATTGGCAGTTTCAAAATCTACTAAGGTCACCGCTGTCGAGAAGGGTCAAGAGAAGGGACAAGAGGACTGGGGATCCTCGGGTGAGTCGGACCCGTCAGCCTTGATCAGAAAACGCAGATGCTCGGCCACCATTCCTACTTCTTCGAAAAAATCGAAGGTTCCTTTTGCCTTCTGTTTTGTCCTATTCATTTCTCTGTTTGATCAATCCATATTCTTATACTTATCTTTTTTCGATCTTCTATTTTCAGAAACAAAAATCGAAGAGTCCTCGATCTGTTCGACCAATTGCTCTCGATCCATTATCGACGGACTCTAATACCATCCCCACGATAACACCTGCCACCCGTTCAAGTCACGTAAGTTTCCTTCTTTATACAAATTCTATGTTCTTAAGTCTCGATAAAATTTGTAACAAGGTTTCAAAATTTGATTTTCAGGATCTTCCATCGGAGACTGTATCGACGAATGTCGAATCTCAACTATTAACACCCCTCACTGAGGTATCTTATACATCATTGTATGATTGCTTTCACTTTTTGTGCATTTCTTGTTCTGATAATGGTTTTCGATTTACAGCAACATGAGGCTGTACAGATTCTTCCTCCTGTCTCGGCACCACTTGCTCTACCTCCCCCTGGTATTTATACTTTTCACTTGTAACTTTTTTATTTCATTCCATTATGAACTTCCCGATTTACATTCTCGATTTCTTTCTTTTCGGTAAATATTCCAATAGTCGAAGTTCAAGGCTCTCCTTCCCTCGTTTCGCGGAGCAAGAGGATTCTCCTCCTTTGCGATGCCCCTATCGAGTTGCTCTCGCGTCATTACCGAGAGATAGATGTGCCTGCTCCAAGCACTGCGCTAGAATATCGAGCTGCAATCGAAGAAGACCCTTTTTCTATCCTCGATATTCTATTATCTACAGAAGCGACACCGTCGAGCTCTTCTAAGATGCCCATGACTTCTACTGAAGGACCATACCAGCTGAAGCAACGCTTCCGATCTTTCTTTTATTCCTCGCCCCTTGAAGTTTTAGTGGAGTCGCGCGACAAGAAAAAACAATTCCAAGATATTATTACTGCCCTCGAGACGTGTCCTGATGAAGATCTTCCAAGGGGTCTCGATGTGGAGGTCGCGGCGGCTGCCGATTTGTTCAATAAGGCATATGCGGCGAGGAAGAAAAAACAATCGATTTCGACCAAGCTCACCGATATTGCTTCCTTCCAGCTGAAAAATCAAATTTCTTGAAGACTCGAGAAGTTGAAGCTGCGTGAGGCATTGTCCGCACAAACTTCGATCGATTGCGAGATCGAGCAGCTGGAGAAGAGACTCGCTCAACTTAAATTGCAGAAGGATTTTGTTGCTTCAGAAATAGATACGATCAAATCCTCTGCAAAAGAAGTCGCATTATCTTTGGGGCAGAGCATAGAGCGCAAACAAGATCTGACTGTCGAAGAGCACTCGATTTCTTCATCTTGGACTCAATTGTTAATAGACTTTGATCAACTTAAGACTCGATACTTATCTTTGTAGAATATTATTCAATTTAATTTTTGAATGTTTATTTCTCTTATTCGAGGCTTATATATCTTTAAGTATTTTCCATTTATCGACAACACTTTATCTTTGTTATACCAATCGATAATTGAATAGGCATTACTCGATAACACTTTAATAACTTCGAAAGGTCCTTCCCAATTCGGTGACCATTTCCCATAATTTTTACATTTCTTGTCCATTGGTAAAATTGTTTTCCACACTAAGTCACCTTCGTTAAACTTTTTCTTTCGAACTCTTTTATTATAAACTCGAGCAATTTGATTCTTCTGCAACATCATACTATTCAACGCCTGCACTCTTACTTCATCGAGTTCGTTTAATTCATCATACATCAAACTCCAATAATCACAACTTGGGTAAATCATTCCGCCTCGTATTCGATTCGATTCAATATTTATTTCGATGGGTAAGACTGGCGTCGTGTCCATATACCAACTTGTATGGGGTATTTTGTAAGGAATCTTTGGGTGAATTTCGATAAGCCCATAAAATTTGTAATAACGTTTCCTGCCATGCTTTTGGTTTATTACCAACATGCTTTTTGATTAGCCCAATGATCACTTTGTTAATTGCTTCGACTTGCCCATTGGCCTGAGCGTAATATGGGGTTGACGTTAATAATTGAATATTTCTTGATTCAGCGTATTTAGTTATCTTTCTACCAGTAAACACTGTCCCTCTGTCTGTGGTGATAGACTGTGGGATCCCAAACCGATAAACGATGTATTCTTCAATAAAATCAATCACATCCTGCTGATCAACATCCTTTAATGGTATTGCTTCTACCCATTTTGAAAAGTAATCGACAGCAACGATTATATATCTATGCCCTTTCGATGATTGTGGGAAAATCTGTCCGATTAAATCTATAGCCCAACCTCTAAAAGGCCAAGGTTTAATGATCGAGTGTAATTCGCTCGCTGGCACTGTTGTATCGGATCTGCACTTTTGACATTCTTCACAGGACTTGGCATATTAGATACAATCTTTTAAAATCGAGGGCCAGTAATAACCTTGTCGAGTTAATGTCCATTTCATTTTCTGACCTACCGTATGGGCCCCACATATTCCATTATGTACTTCGGCCATTGCTAAGTAAGCATCATCATTTCCTAAACACCTAAGTAATACTCCATCGATTCCCCTTTTATATAACTCATCATTTAACAAAACATATTTCACTGCTCGATATTTAATTTTCTTGTCAATTTTCCCATTGGGATTTTGCAAATAATTTATAATCAATTTTCTCCAATCTTGATCATCTAAGTCATTAATGTACAGAATCTCATTTTCTTGAGGTAATTTTTCTTTGATTTGAATTATTTCTTGTAACCTTTCCGGGGATATCTTATACTTCGATGCAATTTGTGCTAAGTCATTTGCTTCTTGATTGAATTCTCGAGGAATATATTCGAATATTATGTCATCGAACATTCTACTTAAAGTCATCACTCTTTCCAAATATCTGATCAAGTTGATATTAATACATTTATACTCTTTTCGCACTTGTTTGATCACTAATTGCGAATCACCTCTTATAACCACATGTCGAGCTTTTAATTTAATTAAAGTCTCGAGGCCCGCTATCAAAGCTTCATATTCAGCTTCGTTGTTCGAACACATGGGTTGAACCTCAAATAATAACTTAGTCAGAATATTGTTTGGAGAAATAATCAGAACTCCTACTCCAGATTTATCCGATGTACTTGAACCATCGAAATACATTATCCATTTACTTATTTCAATAAACAAATTCTCAGTGGAATCAACTGTATGCTCAGCCACAAAATCGGCAATTACTTGACCTTTTATCGATTTTAAAGATTCGAAGGATAATGAGAACTCTGTCAAAGCTAACACCCATTTCCCTATTCTATTATGCATAATTGGTTTCGACAAAAGAAACTTCAAAATATTATTTCTAGAATAAACCACTACATCATGAGGCTTCATTACATACTTGAGTTTTGTACAAGAGAAATACAAGCATAATCCTAATTTCTCGATATCACTATATCGAGTTTCAGCATCATTTAAAATTTTACTTAGATAATACACAGCACACTCTACACCATTTTCATCTTCTTGTGCTAATAAACTAGCTATTGTACGATCTGATGCTCGATACATATAACTTTAATGACTTGTTTCTCTTTACTTGGGATCATAATCGGAGGATTCGTCAGCATCATTTTGATTTGCTCGAAGGCTTCTTGATGTTCCTCTTTCCACTTAAACTCTGCTTCTTTTTCAACTTTAACAAAGACGAAAAAACATAAGTTTTGCCAGCCAGATTAGAAATAAATCGTCTCAAATAATTTATTTTTCCCAACAAAGATTGTAATTCTCTCTTAGTTTTTGGAGCAGAGGTATTTATTATTGCTTTGGCTTTATTTTTCTCGATCTCGATACCTTTTCCATGTACTATAAATCCTAAAAATTCACCAGCAGATACACCAAAAGCACATTTCAAGGGATTCATTTTTAATCCATATTTTCTCATTCTCTCGAAAGATTTTCTCAAATTGCTCAGATGTTGATGTTTTTCTTTCGATACCACAACGATATCATCTATGTAAACTTGCATAAAATCATTAATAAGATCATGAAAAATTAAATTCATTGCTCTTCTGATATGTGGCTCCAGCATTTTTTAATCCAAATGGCATCACTACCCATTCATAAGTACCTAATGCCCCGGGCATCGAAAAGCTGTTTTAGCTATATCATTCTCGAGACACAAATATTTGATTATATCCTGAATAACCATCTAAAAGACTTAACATTTCATTACCAGCTACCGCATCTATTAGCATATCAGCTATTGGCATAGGATATTCATCTTTAGGAGTAGCTAAGTTTAAGTCTCGATAATCGATGCACACTCTTATTTTACCATTCTTTTTAATCACAGGTACAATATTAGAAATCCAATCGACATACCTGTCAGTTCTGATGAATTTGGCTTTCAAGAGTCTCTCGACCTCTTCTTTGATCTTGTTCATCACCTCAGGTGCAAATCTTCTCGGTGCTTGTTTTACTGGCTTTCTTCCTTCGATGATGGGTAATTTATGCTCGACGAGACTTCGATCCAATCCACGCATTTCTTCGTATTCCCAAGCGAAGCAGTCCTTATATTCTCTTAACAAGGAAATCATGTCCCCCTTTAATTCTTCCTCGAGATATTTGCTGATATACGTGGGCTTCTGTTCCTCTTTACTTCCTAAGTTAACTTCTTCTAATGGATCTTGAGCCTCGACTTTTTATAATTTGATGTAACGATTTTTCGAAACCTAAAGGAGAATAATCATAAATACAATCAAGTATAACTTGATCGCTATTATTTGCAACTACTGGTCGAGTGAATCGACTTATTGATCCCTATTTTACTACTACTACTACTTTCTTGGCTCTTCTTCCCATCTTCATATTTTCCCAATCGAGCCAAGAACTCTTTGTATTCTCTATTCATCTTCACCGGCCACTTCGAGGTTGGCCCCTCTTTGATCATGATGAATCCTTTCTTCTCATTCATCTCTAAGAACGCTCCTCATGCGGTTTTGAATTAAAATCTTTGATCTGTTTCGAAGGTGAATGGTTGAGCAAGCGCCAGATTCTGCAGTGCTCGACCAGCCTGAGATACGAATGTTACAAATTCGTGTTGATCTCCTGGGATTACTTCGAGATGTCCGTCTCGATTCCACATAAATAATTTTTGATGAGCTGTCGAAGGCACAGCTCCTACTCCATGAATCCACTCTCTGCCAAGTAATGCATTGAAATTGGCATGCGACTGGACCACAACAAACACAGTAGGTCTCGAGTAAGTGCCCACTTTCACGTCTAAGGCAATCATACCTTCTGAACTTGACGTCTTTCCGCTGAAATCGGAAATCATAATATTGTGCTTGACTAAATCTTTTAGTTCAATGCCAAATTTCTTTAGCATAGTAATTGGCAGTATATTCACTGCTGCTCCACCATCGACAAGGACTCTATTCACCATATGTCCTTGGATCTCGATGTTTAGTAATAATGGTTTCAAGTGGAACCTCATTTCCTCAGATGGGGGATCGATGAAAGCAGCGTCTCTATGAGGAACTTCACATGAGGTTTGTGTGACCCATGTTACCTTTGGCCTTATGTTTTCTGAATAGAAGTCATCTTGTCGCTCGGCATCTCTTTTTTCTTGGTATTCTTTGTATTCGCTCACATATTCCGCAGGTAAAATTGATATTACCCCGATTTGATGTTCGTCCCAAGTATCATCGTTCTTGTCATCGAAAAATTCTCTTGCATAATGATTTTCTATCGGTGCACCATTTTCTCCAAAGTTTACGTAATGATTCCAATAGGGGATCCTTCCTCCTCTTCTCCATGGCCTTCCTCGGAATCTTCTTTGGAATGTTGGGAATCTAGTGGTCGATCCATCATCATAAGAGAGTCTTTCGAAAACATCATTACTTTGAAGTCTACCTCTTCCTCCTCGAGAAGGATACATCTCTCTTCTAATCCACTGCCTCCGATTTTCACTAACACCGGAGCCAACGGATTTACGCTGACTTTCTTCGATCGTTGGTCGGATCGTTTGATCTACTTTGTCATTTTTCCTTTTATTTTGGTTCTCGATCTTATTCATACTGTTGCATTCGAAAGCTTTGGCGGCTGTTTTATCGAACACTGCATTACAACGTGGGCATAATGACACATCTTCGTCTTTTTCCTTTTTCCTATTCAAAAATTCGATGAGAGAATCTCCTGATCGAGGGTATATTTCCTTTTCGAACTCTCTCTCGAATTCACTCAGGTCAAATTCCATATCTTCTTCAGACATGTCCATTCTAACGTGCTTAGGATCGATGTCTTCAGTGACATCTACCATGCCTATAAAGGCCGAATTTGTTAATCGGACATCATCAGTAATGCCTGTTTGGGATTCGAGGTATCCAACTTGGGCCTCGAATGGACTCGTGTCAACTTTCATTGTCATTTCTTCGAACCTCAACCTTCCTTGGTCAATCGCATCTTGGATGGTGTTCCTGAAATGTATACAATTGTTAGTCCAATGTCCATACACATTATGAAATTTGCAATATTTTCGACCATTCCTTTGTTCTGCAGACGGCAGTTTATGATCATCACTCAACTTAATCCTGTTTGTCTTTCAATAAAATATCAAAGATTTTGTCCGCTTTTGTTACATCAAAAGTATATGTTCGATTTGCCATTTTATCTTTTACTTCATTCTTTTGTAGCAATTTACAGGTATATGGAGCCCCTACTTTGAGTTCTGCTAAGTTTACTTTCTCATCGACAGTTTCTTCGATATCACTTTCTGTCATATTATCTGTCTCATATACATCATTTATGTATGCTATTCTTTCCTTTTTTAGAGGTTTCTCATATTTCTTATACCTTTGTTTCTCATACTCGATTTGTTCCACTCTTCTCACTTTATCAGCTAATTGAGCCATGTCATTCAATGGTAAATTGACTAGTTTTTTCCTAATTGAGAATTCTAAACCTGCAGAGGCCATTCTGACTAATTCATATTCAGGAATTTGAGTGAAACATCTCGATTTCATTTGTCTAAATCGATTCAAATAATCATCTATGCTTTCATGATTGTATCTTTTTATATTCATCAAGTCGATGAGACTCACTTGAGTTTCTCCTCTAAAAAATTGCTCATGAAAATTTCTTTCCAGTTGCAGCCAATTATATATCGAATTGGGTGACAATGACGTGAACCAAGTAAAAGCACTCTTAGTCAAAGAACTAGGAAAATATTTCATTTTTAATTCTTCACTCATCGCTAAATCCCCGCATTCGATCTGATATCGAGCCACATGCTCGATAGTCGATTCACCAACTTCTCCAGCAAACTTAGTGAATTTGGGTACTTTATATCCTCGAGGCAATTCTGTCTCGAGAATTGCATTTGGAAAGGGAGACACAAAATATGTCTGATTGGGTGGTCTAAATTCCATCCCTTGTAAATTCATCCTTTGTCCCAACATATTATTCCGATTGTGTATATTTTGAAATCTTTCGTTCAAATTCCCATAAATATCATTCCTCATATGTTGATACTCATTTCCCATACACTGCTGTTGATCATTATTTCTATTTCTTCTCAAAAGATATGGGGGATTAATATTAGTATTCTGATTAGCCTGATTTTCTATCCTCATTTGTCGAGGCACAGCCAATGCATCCCCGATTCGTGACATTTGGTCTGCTAATATCTCAAAGCTAGCAGTAGTGTTTTGCACTAATGGATTTAAGACTGTAGTCAATTGTTGTGATAACATATTCACCATTTCAAAATTACTCTCATCCATTTGTTGTCTAAGTACCCCTAATGAATTACTAGATATTCCGGTACCCATATTTTCGATAGAATCAAAATTGGATCGATGATAGTCTCTATCGAATACATATCTCCCATGATCTAAGTATCCCCTCTGATCTAGATTTGGAGGTATCTGTTGTGTGCCTACATTTTGTCCATTCCCTGGATCCTGTGGAATTACTAAGTTTTGAGACGTCCCTAAATTCGGAGGGATTCCAAAATTTTGTGGCATACCTAGTGTTTGGGACATTCCTACGTTATATCTCGAATTCCTATGCGTTGAAGAAGTTCCAACCCCACTCACATTAAGTGAAAACCCGGGCGGTCTTACACTCATATGTGGTTGTGAGATTTCCTATAGTTTGCATATTATTTGGTATCACCGTACTAGATCCTACTTGGGTGTTTGCTAATGTACCTGAATTTTGTTCACTACTCACAGGTATCGACATGCTCACAGTTGTCGATACTACAGGTATGTTCCCATTATGACTTTGCCCCCCAGTATTTGGTGGGTGTGATCCATTTAATCCCTCACTGTTTCCCTGGTTATTCGATGAACTCTGACTCATGACTCTCCCACTCCTTAATCTCATACACTCTCGAACTAACCAATTTTGTATTTCTCAACACAAGACCCCCCCTACCTGGCGCGCCAATTTGTTTCTGGTGGAATTTCGATCGATCTCGATTCTAAGGGTGTTTTGGTCCTAATCAAAATTCTACCACGTAAGTTCTTTTTATTTAGGCTAGCAATTTGATTTTCAATCGAAAACGTGTGTGAGAATCGAAAACTACAGGATATCGAAAATGCTGTTTTTGGTGTTTTGTATTTAAAGTATCGAAAGCATTAAGACTATCGAATCGAAAAACATAATGTTAAATTGCGAGGAAATGTAAAGTGCGAAAACCCCAAATTTGCATGAATTGTAAATAGCAAGGAATCGAAAACAGCGCAAATATAAATGACAAGAAATCAAAATTGCAAGAAAAGTAAATGACAGGAAATCGAGATTGCAAGAAAAGTAAATGACAGGAAATCGAAATTGCAAGAATGTTAAATCATGGAAACCTAAATGCATAAACTTAAATTTGCATTGAATTGAAATGGACAAGGAATCGAAAATACGTAAACATAAGACCGCTGAATTTAAGTTGCATCAAAGTAAATTACCAAGGAAAATACAGAAAGCGGTAAATGTACTCAGTGAGCAAGGAAATCCAGATTGCCAGAAGCTTCATGGTGTTCGTCATTTCTCCGGTAGACTTTTCACTACTGATTCTGTTCTCTGCCAATTTTTGCTCCCCTTGTTCCTTCCTCCTTTGCTCTATTTATAGGGCATCCTTCAAGCCTTCCGAGAGCAGTTAACGCGACTGCTACCACGTTCTACGTGCGTATGGCAGTTTATCTTCTATAGTTTCCCACGTTCTCACGATCTCCGACTTTTTCCCATGATTTCAAAACTGCTCTCTATACGTGCATTCGACTTACTTCCTTTCACAATTTGGCCAAAGTCTCGATGTCCACATTGGCTTTCTTTACTCTCGATTCTATATTTTTCGAGAACTTCGAATTGCTTACGATTCCTTTTTAACCCTGGTCTTATATGACTTAGTTTTTATTCGACAACAGTCATTTGATTATAATTCATTCGATTCTCGATTGTGCTTCTCGATGCTATATGCTACGTATTTCTAATTAGACATCGAATGAATTTTTTTGTTTATCTTATCGAGTCAAATTTCTTTCCTTCGATTTCGATCGCTTTTTTCAATTTGCCATTAACAATAACATAATTATAAAAGTATTTCCTCCATTGATCTAAGAACTATCAGAAATATCATATATTTTCGAATAACGAAATAATTATGACAATTATAAAAATGCTTTACAAACATAAACAAGGTAAGCAATTATTTAATCTTCCATTAAAATCATAATAAAATAATTTATTATACATCAACATTTATATATATATATATATATATATATATATATATATATATTTGTATTATCAACTTAAATATATATATATATATATATATATATATATATATATATATATATATATATATATATTATTATTATAGATTCACCGATATATCACAAATGTCATTTGATAATCTTTCGATTAAATATTTTATATATTTCGGACAGTTATCACCGATTATTTTTATACAAATAAATTTAGTATCTCATTCACTAATATTCGCACCCACTTATTTAAGCATTGGACGGTCTTTTACAAATTTCTACATTAGCAACAAAAATATTTTCTATACTTTTAAGATTTTAAACCTATTACTGTGCAGAAGTTTCAATTTTATTCAGATTATAAAAACAAATATGACATTTGAGAAGTTAATGTTAGATATAATTTGTTAATAGGTTGTTTGAGTTAAACTAATTTTAAATTATTGAATATATTTTAAACTTGCATCTGAATAAAACTCAATCATTGAGTTTGAACCGTTGAGTTAGTATACGAGTGACGATAAAAAAAATGATTTTTAGAATTCTCTATTACATATATTAGCTTATATTAAACAAATTGTACATATGATAATTTATTTTGTCTCTTGTGCACTTGCTTTTGGGTCAAATTAATGGTTTTTTTTATATGTTATCCCATTCAAGACAAGGCCTCGAGTATATTTTAGATATTTTTACTAAAATAATATTATTATATTATATATATACGTAACAGAACCTCTAATGACATTATTTACTTAACGGAACCTTTCATAAAATTATTTACTTAAGTGAACCTCTTTTACTTGTTGGAATTAGGTTTCAGTAAACTGAATTCCAACTTTAAACTTACCACTTTTTTTAAATAAAAAATTAAATAAAATATATAATTAAAAATAATAAAATTAATATTAAAAATAAAATTTTAATTTTAAAATTTAAATAAGATTTATATAAAAAATAAAAAAAATAAAAAATTATTTAAATATATATTAAATTATTTAAATATATTTAAATAATTATTAAAAATATTAAATAATAATTTTTTATTATATTTTTTTATATATTTTTTTAATTTTTGAATAGGAAATTTAAAATTTATATATTTTTTTATTATATGAATTATTTAAGTTATAATTTTAGAAAAAAATAGAATAAATAAAAATTTAATTTAGGTAATATATTAAAAACTTAAATATTATATTATAAAAATTTATGTAATAGTTTTTATTTGATAAATTATAAATATTATATTAAAAAAATCATGCTAAAATTAATTTTTTTAAATAATAAAGTAAAAATATTATTTAATTAGTTAAAAATTATTATTATTAATATAAAATAAACTTAAAAATAAAAAATAATAAAAATTGACAGAATTTAATGTATAATATTAAAAATAACATAATCATTGATAATAAAAATTGAAATATAAAATTATTGATAATAATGTTAAGAAAATTTTAAGGTCAAAAGTGGTGTCCAGTTCCACAACGAGGACGACGTCTATTACGTTTTGGATTTCGTCGGTGTGGTTGTTCTTGAATTTCGGGATAAATTTGTGGAGGATTTTCTTCTTCATAAACCTCTATTATTTTCACTCTATAAAAATCTTTCTACCTTTATTATTTTTCTTTAATATCATGTTCTATAATTTTTATTTTGCTACTAATAACTTATTTTTAATTTTATTTTTAATATTTTATATATTAAATTTATCAATTTTTTTCTAAAATTATAACTTAAATAATTCATATAATAAAAAATATATAAATTTTAAATTTCCTATTCAAAAATAATAAAATATAATAAAATATAATAAAAAATTATTATTTAATAATTATTTAAATATATTTAAATAATTTAATAAATATTTAAATAATATATTATTTTTATTATATTTTATATAAATATTATTTAAATTTTAAAATTAAAATTTTATTTTTAATATTAATTTTATTATTTTTAATTATATATTTTATTTAATTTTTTGTTTTAAAAAAAGTGATAAGTTTAAAGTTAGAATTCAGTTTACGAGAAACCAAATTCCAAGTACAACGAGTAAAAGAAGTTCAGTTAAGTAAATAATTTCATGAGAGGTTCAGTTAAGTAAATAATTTCATCGAGAGGTTACGTTACGTATATATATAATATAATAATATTATTTTAGTAAAAAAGTCGTATTTTTTATCGTTGTTAATTTAATTATATTTTATAATATTATTATGTTTTATTAAATTTTGATAAAAATAAGACATAAAATAAATATTTATATATAAATATATAAATTTTATAAGTTTATATTGATTCTATATTAAAATAATTATTAAAATTAATAAATATTTTTCTTCTCAAAATAATTGATTTATTAATAAATTTATTATGATCTAGATGAGTTATGTTACACCACATTATTACTGTATTATATATATGACAAATGTTACGTGAGCTTAACCCTTTAGACGATCATTTTTAACTATAGTGTTATGACTTTATACGCAGAAATCCGTCTATAAAGAGATGATTTTTGGCCTCCCATTATAGTTATGGCTAAATTACTTGTTGAAACATGAGTGGTGGTGATCCGTCTTAGTTACTATAAGATATCTAGGACACATCTATCAAGTTGGATGACTGTACTGTTAAAATTAATTTAATTAATTCATTCCATTATGTACCTCATGTGAAATATAATAATGAGCCCAATTGTGATTTAATAAAATAAAAGGACCTATTGGTTATTATGTGAAGTCAGAATAAAATAAATATAAAATAAAATAAAAACTTACGGTAACCAACTTGATGGACGTTGGTTAATAAAAGGAATTAGGGTTCTGTCTCTAGCTATAAGGTTTTTTCACGGTAAACCATCAAGGAAGTGTGAGAAGAGAAAGAAAGGCAAAGAGATAGATTGGAAAAAGGAGATTGGAGAACGAAAAGATTGAATAATAGATTCTCATGGATCAATGTTAGTCTTCTTACTATGATTCATGTATTCATGTATGTTATATTGTGAAAATCAATAATCTAAAGATCCTGCAAAGTAGTTTTCTAGAATGAATTAAGAACGTAGGAAAACTACATAATATTTTACATGTGGTATCAGAGTCTGGTTATTAGATTTATGATTTTCTTTTTATGAAAGTTTTTTCCAAATTATGTTTTTCCCAAATTAAGTTAAACCCTAATTATACATTTATGGATTTTTTTTTATCAGATTACCTAAACCCTAATTTATTCCAAAATTTATTTTTTCCAAAATTAAATAAATGGATAAGCCTTCATTTATGGATAAGGTCGCATTGAATTTCAAATTGAAACCAATTTGATAATTTCTGTTATTCAATGGTCACATAATTCTTTTTATAATGCAATTAATTCTCGCTGCAATTAATTTATAATACAATTGAGTTGATGGGACCTGGGCAATTGAAATAATTCACGAATGGCTAATGTGAGAAAATTTTAATTGATATTGTAAATGTGCAATTGAAAGGAATCACGTAGCCTAGTATAGATTAATGCGTGATTTTAATTATTATATAAATTGCAAATGTGTGTACGTGATTTTAAAGATTAATGTGAAAAACTGAAGAAATGAGCACGTGGTGAAGTGACGAGTTAATGGCAGCACTCGACCACTCACTCATCTAAATTGATTTACGAGTCTTGTTGAATAATTTGGTCTTTTTCAAAGTGTATTTCCGCTGCAATTGTTAAAATCCAATTGAATTATGAATGTGAACTGTGAATGTTATGAACGTGAAATGTGAATGTTAATGTGGAGGCAAAATGGGAATACGTGAATGGTCTCTTTTATAATTTTATTTTATTATATAAATAATGAATTTTAATTTACAATAATAATGTTATGTTTTGTTATTGCTAAATTAAAAATTAATGAAAAATGTTATGAATGGTTAATAACAATTAAAGATGATAGTTATTTGAAATTAAGCATAATAAATTTTGCTAGTCACCAAAGTGGCCAAAATTTTAAGGTTATTTTGATTTCAAATTATTAATGATTTTATTTCAATTACCCATAGTATGAACGCTAAAATTATGAATATTTGATTTATGGGTTAATTGAAGTTCATTATTATAAGACATTTTAAGATCACCCAAAGGTTGATTAATTGTTATTATAATTAATGAGCATGAAGGTAGATAATGTTGTGTGCGTCACTAATTTTATTTATATACCCAAAGATGTTAGTGATTCTAGTTGATGCATATTTTAATTATCATTAATGTTATAAAAAGTTTAGCGTAATTATGTTTGTGTATTAATGGATCTCCCAAAGGAGAACATTAGTATGCATAGAATGGTGATTATGGTTGAATCTATTTTTATGTTTAATTTTATGACTCAAAGTATTAATGTTAGGCATGTGTTAATTGCAGTATCTATTCCTGTAGTTCTGCATTCGCTATCTTCGTCTGTTCCAGTCTTTAATGGGTTAAATTTCTCTTACTGGAGTGAACAAGTCCAATTTCACTTAGGTGTGTTGGATCTTGATTTGACTTTCCAAGTTGAAAAATCGGCTGCTATCACTGATGCTAGTAGTAATGAAGAGAAAACTCATTATAGAGTTTGAGAAAGATCAAACAAACTTAGCATTATGTTTATACGAATGAGTATAGCAAGTAATATTAAGTTTGCTCTTCCTAAAACTGAGGATGCGAAAGAGTTTATGAAATTTATGGAAGAGCGCTCTCAAACTGCTGACAAATCCCTCGCTGGGATATTGATGAGTACGTTGATCACCAGGAAGTTTGATGGTTCTCGTAGTATGCATGAACACGTAATCAAAATGACAAATATCGCAGCAAGACTCAAGTCTCTTGGAATGGCAGTGGAAGAAAATTTTATTATACAATTCATTTTGAACTCGTTACCGCCTGAGTATGGTCTGTTCCAGATGAACTATAACACCATGAAAGACAAATGGAACATGCATGAATTGCACAGTATGTTAGTCCAAGAGGAGACCAAATTCAAGAACCTAGGAAGTCACTTTATTCATTACGTGAAAAATTAAGGAGCTAAAAAGAAAGTTGTTAAGAAACATGGAAAGGATAAAAGACCATTAAAGATTAACGAGCCCTTTACTAACATTCAGAAGAAAAATGACAAATGTCATTTCTGCGGGAAGTCTGGACATTTCCAGAAGGACTGCTTAAAGCGTAAAGCTTGGTTCGAAAAGAAAGGTGAGCATAATTCTTACATATGTTTTGAATCAAACTTAACTGAAGTTCCCCACAATACTTGGTGGATTGATTCTGGATGTACGACTCATGTTTCTAATGTGATGCAGGGATTCCTTTCAACCTGAACCATAAACCTAAATGAGAAGTTCGTCTTCATGGGGAATAAAGTTAAGGTTCCAATGGAAGTTTTCGGGACTTATTGTTTAATCCTAGACACTGGATATCACTTAGATCTTATGGATACGTTTTATGTACCTAGTATCACTAGAAATTTAGTTTCTTTGTCTAAGCTTGATGTTGTTGGATACTATTTTAAGTTTGGGAATGGTTGTTTCAGTTTATATAAGCGTACTTGTATGATTGAAATTGGTACACTTTATGATGGTTTATATAAATTGAATTTGGATAATTTATATGCTGAAACTCTCATGACTTTGCATCATAATGTTGGCACTAAACGTAGTTTGGTGGATGAACGATCTGCTTATTTGTGGCATAAGCGTTTGGGACATATTTCCATAGAAAGAATGCAAAGATTAGTAAAGAATGAAATCCTTCCGGATTTAGATTTTACTGATCTGAATATATGTGTGGATTGTATTAAAGGCAAACAAACAAAACACACAAAGAAAGGAGGCACAAGAAGCACTCAACTTCTTGAAATCATACACATTGATATGTGTGGTCCATTTGACGTAAATTCTATTAATAAAGAGAAATATTTCATCGCCTTCATTGACGATTTCTCGCATTATGGACATGTCTATTTACTACATGAGAAATCTCAAGCAGTTAATGCCTTGGAAGTTTATATAAATGAAGTGGAGAGGCAATTAGACAGAAATGTGAAAATTGTCAGGTCAGATAGAGGTGGTGAGTATTATGGAAGATATGATGAAAGTGGACAACACCCTGGTCCGTTTGCTAAGTTCCTTAAGAAGCGTGGTATTTGTGCTCAATGCACAATGTCAGGCACACCACAACAAAATGGTGTTCTGAAAGGCGTAATCGAACCTTAATGGATATGGTTAGGAGTATGTTAAGTAATTCATGTTACCTGTATCATTGTGGATGTATGCTTTGAAGACTGTCATGTATTTGTTAAACAGGGTTCCTAGTAAAGCGGTTCAAAAGACTCATTTTGAGTTATGGACAAGTAGGAAACCCAGTATGAGACACCTACATGTTTGAGGTTATTAGGCAGAAGTAAGAATTTATAATCCGCAAGAAAAGAAACTGGATGCAAGAACAATCAGTGGATATTTCATTGGTTATCCAGAAAAATAAAAAGGGTATATGTTTTACTATCCTACCCATAGTCCAAAAATTGTTGAAACTGGAAATGCTCGGTTCAATGAAAATGGTGAAACCTGTGGAAGTGAAGCTTTAAAAAATGTGGAGATTAAGGAAGGTAGAGTACAAGTCCCTGTAATTAGTACATCTTCTTCAAGAATTGTTGTTCCACATGTAGAACCACACGACAATCAAGAAGAAAAACAAATTAATGATCCCGAGATTAACAATGAGTCAATAATAGAACAACCACAAGAAATAGTATTAAGAAGATCTCACAGAAAGAAATTCTGCTATTTCGAATGATTACGTGGTTTATCTACAAGAGTCAGAAAATGACCTAAGTATTGATAATGACCCAGTTTCATTTTCAGACGCCATTAATGGTGATAATTCTGACAAATGGTTAGATACTATGAAAGATGAGCTTAAATCAATGGCACATGATGTTGAATGGGATCTTGTGAAATTTCCAGAAGGATGCAAGAGTGTTAGGTGTAAATGGGTCTTTAAGACTAAGCGTGACTCTTATGGCAATATCGAACGTTACAAGACCCGACTTGTTGCCAAAGGTTTTACTTAGAAAGATGGCATTGATTATAAGGAAACATTTTCACCTGTTTCTAAGAAAGATTCATTTAGAATTGTCATGACATTAGTAGCTCATTATGATCTTGATTTGCATCAAATGGATGTTAAAACTGTCTTTCTGAATGGAGATTTAGATGAGAATGTTTATATGGATCAACCAGTGGGGTTTATTGAAGAAGGAAGAGAGCACATGGTGTGTAAACTTAAGAAATAAATATATAGACTTAAACAAGCTTCTCGGCAATGGTATCTTAAGTTCAATGATACTATTTTGTCCTTTGGATTTAAGGAAAACACTATTGATCGGTGTATATATGTGAAGGTCAGTGGGAGCAAGTTTATATTTCTGATTCGGCATGTTGTTGATATCTTGCTTGCGACTAATGATCTTGGTCTATTAAGTGAGACTAAGAAGTTTCTCTCTAACAACTTTGAAATGAAAGATATGGATGAGACATATTATGTGATAGAAATAGAAATATTTCGTGATAGATCACAAGGACTGTTAGGTTTGTCTCGAAAAACATATATTAATCAAGTTTTATAGAGATTCAGAATGGAGAAGTGTTCAGCATCTCCCGTTCCAATACAGAAAGGAGACAAATTTAGTCTTATGCAATGTCCAAAGAATGACTTGGAACAAAAACAAATGAAAAATATCCCTTATGCATCTGTTGTTGGGATTTTGATGTATACTCAAACATGTACGAGACCAGATATTAGCTTTGCAGTTAGTATGCTGGGTAGATACCAGAGTAATCCTGGACTGGATCATTGGAAGGCTGCAAAGAAAGTTTTAAGATACTTATAAGGAACAAAGAATCACATGCTTACTTATAAGAAAGTTGTTCACCTTGAGGTGATTGGATATACATATTCAGATTTTGCTAGTTGTATGGATACACGGAAGTTTACATTTAGTTATGTGTATCTTTTAGTCGGAGGAGCGATTTCATGGAAAAGTGCGAAGCAGTTTGTCATTGCTGCATCCACCATGGAAGTTGAATTTGTGGCATGCTTTGAGGCCACAGTTCAAGCTAATTGGTTGTGGAATTTTATTTTAGGGCTTGGAATAGTTGACAGCATTGCCAAGCCGCTGAAAATTTATTGTGACAATTCCGCAACAGTCTTCTTTTCTAAGAATGACAAGTATTCCAAAGGTGCTAAACATATGAAATTGAAATACTTTGCCATTAAAGAAGAAGTTCAGAAACAGAGAGTGTCAATAGAACATATTAGCACTGATCTTATGATTGCTGATCCTTTAATAAAGAGATTACCGCCCAAGTTGTTTACTGGCTATATAGTGAATATGGACATTATGTTTACAAGTAGTGAATGTTGAATGTTAATGTTATTATTAATGCTTATGTGACACTCTGAGATCTTTAATGTATAAGTTTCTAAAATTTGTGTTTTCTTCTTTATTTATATGCATGCAAATTATGATGAAGAAAACAAATTATGTTATTATTATTGAAATGATATTATGTTTGAACCCATAATGGACTTCTCATTATAAAGTCATATTAAGGAGAAAGAGATAATATAGTGGTAAATGGAAGGGAGCGATTGAATGACATGTAACCGCCATGACTCTTGTTATAGTTGTATCTTTAATTATGAATAATGATAGAACAAATTTATGTAAGGTCCTTTAATACGCATTATGACTTAAGCATTAAATCACAAAAATCGTCACATGAGTCAAGTGGGAGAATGTTAGAATTAATTTAATTAATTCATTCCATTATGTGACTCATGTGAAATATAATGATGACCCAATTGTGATTTAATAAAATATAAGGACCTATTGGTTATTATGTGAAGTTAGAATAAAATAAAGATAAAATAAAAACTTACTGTAACCAACTTGATGAACATTGGTTAATAAATGGAATTAGGGTTTTGTCTCTGACTATAAGATTTTTTCACGGTAGACCATCAAAGAAGCGTGAGAAGAGAAAGAAAGACAAAAAGATAGATTGAGAAAATGAGGTTAGAGAACGAAAAGATTGAAGAATAGATTCTCATGGATTAAGGTTAATCTTCTTACTATGATTCATGTATGTTATATTGTGAAAATAAATAATTTAAAGATCCTGTAGAGTCAGTGGTGGATCTTAACCATTTATCTTGAGGGCCAAATAATATATTATTAATAAATAATAAATAAATATAAAAGGAAGAAAGAAGATGAAAGGGTAAAAAGATTAAATTGTAGATATATACTTAAATATATTAAATGATCATTAAGTTAGAGAGAGACAAAATCATAAATTATATGAGAGTTACAAAACTGAGAAGGGGCTGAGAGGATAAAATTGTAAATATACAAGTAAATCTATTAAATGTTCATTAAGTTTGGGGGGCCAAAATCATAAATTACATGGGAGTTACAAAATTTTGGGAGGGCCACAGCCCCCCTCAGTTCTCAAGAAGATCCGCATGTGTAGAGTAGTTTTCTAGAATAAATTAAGAATTTAGGAAAACTATATAATGTCTTACATGTATTATAATTGTCTTTACTTTTTTTTTCTTGGATGAATGTAATAAGATGTCTTATGAGCGTATACTTTTTTTTTTAGTTGGATGACTGTAATTAATGTTTTAATCAAATTAAAATGTTATTCTATTTAATATTATTGAATGTTAAGTAACATATTTTATTTCTATGTTATTTAATTATTATATTTAGTGTGAAATAAAAAATTAGGAAAATATATACAACTTATAAATTATTATTATTATTAAGATAATATAATTTTACGTTGTTTAATATTCATCAAGATATCAAAAAATTTAAATATATAAATTAAACTATAACAAAAAAAGAGTATTTTGTTTATTATATTAAAAAATTATTATTCAATTTTTTTATATTTAATTTCATCAATCACATTAATTACAATAAATTCACTCAAATTTTTTTAAATTTATCAACTTTTTCTCCATCCAAATAATCACACTATTCACTTTAAATCATCTTAAATTCATTCTCGTAAATCTCCATTACAATCCAAATCCAAACTAAATAAATAAGACACACATAAATCTTAAACTAGATAAATTTATTTCGAAAAGTTACATAATAAATAAAATATATCATTGTTTCTTAATAGAGATTATGTAACAATAATTTTTATTTAACAAAAGATATAATAATCTATTAAAAAATGATAAAAGAATAATAAAATAGAAAATCCCTTTATATAATAATATAAATTACTACAAATTTTCTCAAAATCAATCACTCTTACGTGACAATTCACATGGTACCTTTACTTCTTTCAAGTTTCTCATTCATAAATATTATCCAAATAATAAAGAAGTTGAAGGATATGACACTTATATCACATCATCGATTGATTATTCACCGGATAACGTCACATCATCAATTTGATTCCTCCATCAACTACATCTACTATAGGTCATTCACTGATTTATTAATCAATTAAGTTTTTCTTATTATTTTTAAGTTGTGGAAAATAAAATATTTTTGTTCTTTGTTAAAACAATTTCTTTGCTTCCTCGTTCTCTTCAATTGATTAATTCAATCCTCTAACTCTTGAAGATACAAAATTTTAGTAATTTTAAATACCAAATTTTAACTCTTAATTATAATTTTTCACATTAAAAGAATTAATAAAAAAACTAAATATAGTTTTAACTATTTTTTATACATAAATTTGATATTTAGTAACATTTTTTTGGTGTTATATGAAGTTAATAAAAATACTAAATTCATATATTTTTTAAACTCTAATATTTTGTTTGGATCATAGATGGATATGGGGAGTAGAAAACGATGAATTTGAGAAAAAAAAATGTGAAAGTGAGATTGTTTGAAAAAAAAAAGATAATAAGAAGGATAGGAAAATGAAAAAAAGAAGAAGAAAAGTTTTCTGATCAAGAATAATAAAAAAATATTTTAACAATTTTTTTTTGAAATTATCAAATTATCTATTTGGTGAAAATTATTATTATTATTATTATTTAAAATATTATAATTATTTGAAATATTTTTATTTTAATTATTATTATTATGGTTATAATAATAATTATTATTATTAGTAATATAATAATAATAATAATTATTATTTATATGTTTATAACATATTTATTGTTATAAACATTATATTATTATTATTATTATTAAACTCAATTAAAAATAAAGAAGTAAATAATCGATTCTCGAGACATACTTCAGAATCAATCATCAGTAATTGAAAATCGATTCTTAGATGAAAATGGTGAGGTCATATGGAATTCACTCTTATGTGCCCCTAAAACCGTCCCAGGATTGAATTATATATTTGAATGAATAAAATAGTGTTCTCATGTTTATAATGAAAAAGAAAACAACAAAGGTGATATGGAATTCACTCTTATGTGTCCCTAAAACAGTTTCTCCCCATGATTGAATTATATATTTAAATGAATAAAATAGTGTTCTCATGAATAAGAAAATGTAACAATCATAAGGTTAAGGAGGGAACCACCCTTTCAGGGTCATCGATAGCTACACTCCTCGATACTTCACTTGACCTTTTTACCAGTTAGAACTCTCCATGGGTAATCCTTCTTGAGTTTACTAACTCGCAATAAAAACCCCAATGTAACAATCATAAGGTTAAGGAGGAGGGGAACCATCCTCAAAAGTTAGCTCAAGAGGTTGGAAAATCTTATAAGGACTCCCTAGGAAAGAGAGCTTAACATATAAAATGCAAAAATTCAATTCCCAATCTCCAGAGCTTGGCATCGCATTAGCTCAACAATTTCACCTGAATATCAATGTTGACAGATTAAGCATTAGGAAGCAAGAACAGAGAAGAAGAATTTGGGTACAAGAAGAAACCCATATCAAAGATAAGCAGCAGAGAGCATTTCACCTTAAAATTTCCCTTCAACATGAGTAGTCCTTCCACCATATATTCTCTTTTCTCGACCTTGCACTTTTCCTAACCTTCATCCCATATGTATCAGCTGACACGTGTCCTCTATGCCTAACAAAATTTGGCGTCAATTCTCCTTCTTTTTTACACTCGTTACATTTCCCTTCTCATCGAAAGCAGCATTGTCTTCAAGGTTGAAGTGAGGATATGAATCCAAAATGTCTTAACAATCTTCCCACGTTGCATCAACAACTTTCGTGCTTTCCCATTGAATCAAGACTTGTTAAACCTCAGTATCCATCTGTTTTGTCACTTGGGCATCCAACACTTTCAATGGATTGAGTAGTGGACCCATATTTGTTGATGTGAGTGGTAAGGGAACTTAAGGCTGGGAGTCTACACCATGAAATGGTTTAAGAAGAGCCACATGAAAGACCGGGTGAATCCTTGCTGATTCTGGCAATTTCAACTTATATGCAACATTGCCTATCTTTTCCAACACAGGAAATGGACCAAAAAATTGCATTCCTAACTTCTGATGTTTTCGTAAGGTAACAAAATGTTGCCTATATGGCTGAAGTTTCACCAAGACCAATTCCCCTTCTTTAAATTGTAAATCCCTCCGCTTTCTATCCGCTTGCATCTTCATATACTGCTGTGCTTTGAGTAAATTTCCTCTAAGCATAGCTAATAACTAGTCTCTTTGTTTTAACGATTCCCTTAGCTGAATGGAATCTCGAGCGCATCCTCTTCATACGTGTTTATTGATGGTGGAAGTCTACCAAACACAGCTTGGAATGGATTCATTCCTAAACTCTGATGATGAGAGGTGTTATACCAGAATTGAGCCCATGGAAGCATTGAGACCCACATCTTAGGATGATAAAAAACAAAACATCTTAGATACATTTCTAATGTTTTGTTGAGATTATCAGTTTGGCCATCTGACAGAGGGTGATAAGAATAGCTCATAGACAATGTTGTTCCTTGAGCCTTGAATAATTGTTAACAAAAGGAACTAATGAAAACTCTATCTCTGTCAGATACTATAGACTTGGGAAACCCATGAATTTTTACTATATTGTTAATGAAAGCCTCTGCAACCATTTTACTATTAAAATAAGCTTTCATAGGAATGAAATAACCGAATTTGGAGAGTCTATCTACCACTACAAATATGGTTGAAAATCCTTGGGAAAGTGGTAATTGCACAATAAAATCCATGGCTATATCCTCCCAAATTTGTTGGGGAATTAGCAATGGCTGTAGTAACCCAGCAGGAAGAACATGATCTACTTTAGCTTGTTGATAAATAGAGCATTCTCTCACAAACTTGCTAATATCATTTTTCATTCCATTCCAATAAAATTGAGATGCAATTCGCATTATGGTTCTTTGAATCTCAGCATGTCCACCTATTTTGGAACCATGAAACTCCACCTATTTTGGAACCATGAAACTCCTGTATAATCTGATTGAATAAAGTCATATCCTTAACTATTACAATTTTACCCTTGAACATCAATAACCCATTTTGAATAGCATAATCCACTACAGGAGGCTTTCCTTGCAAACAACTTTGATAAATTTTCATTAACTCGGGATCTGTTTGAGTCATCTCAATGATGCGAATCATCCAAGAATGAATGGGTCCCGAAATTGCCATCCTAAAGTTCCTAGATAACGCATCTACTGGAATGTTTTCTTTCCCTGGCTTGTATTCAATACTGAAATCATATCCTAAGAATTTAGGAAGTCATTATTGTTGCTCTGGGGTTTGCAACCTCTGCTCCAATAATTCTTTTAAACTTCTCTGATCAGTTTAAATAATGAATTTATGGCCAAGAAGGTAATGTCTGAACTTAGCCAAAGCTTCAATGATGGCATAGAATTCTCTAGCATATGCAGATTGGTTATGCATTCTCCCTGATATCTTCTTTGAAAAATAAGCAATAGGATGCTTGTTTTGACTTAACACATCACCTATACCACTGCCTGAGGCGTTAGTCTCTAATACAAATGGTTCTTAAAAATTTGGCATTGCCAACACCAGAGTGGAAGTCATGGCAACTTTTAAATTGTGAAAAGCTTGTGCAGCTGCTTGACTCCATTTAAAAGAATCTTTCTTTAAAAGATCAGTTAATGGAGCTACAATAGTTGCAGCTGCTTGACTCCATTTAAAAGAATCTTTCTTTAAAAGATCAGTTAATGGAGCTACAATAGTTGCATATGATTGAACGAATCTTTTGTAAAATCCTATTAGTCCCAAGAATCCTCTTAGCTGCTTTAAATTCACTAGAACTGACCACTTTTGTACAACCTCCAACTTTGTTGCATTCATAGTTATGCCCGAGCATGTCAATGTATGTCCCAAATAATCAATTTGTTGGAGTCCAAAACAACATTTAGAGAATCGGGCAAACAACTGATGTTGTTTTAATATATTCAAAACTGCTTCCAAATTATTTAAATGGTCTCTCCAAGTGGCATTGTAAACTAATATGACATCAAAGAAGACTAAGACAAATTTTTGCAACAATCCTGCAAAAATATCATTCATTAAGCTCTGGAAAGTGGCGGGCGGGTTAAGCCAAAAGGCATATCCAACCACTCATAGTGACCAAAATGTGTCCTAAATACAATTTTATGTTTGTCTTCGGGTTTCAATAATATCTGGTGATAACCAACCTTGAGGTCCAGTTTAGAAAAAAATTGGACTCCAAATAGTTCATCCATGAGCTCGTCTACGGTAGGAATAGGAAAAGAATCCTTAATTGTAATGACATTAAGGGCCCTATAGGCAGTACAAACTCTCCAAGACCCATCTTTTTTTTTTAACCAAAATGATTGGAGAAGAAAAAGGACTTTTGCTTTGTTGTATTATCCCTTTAGCCAACATACATGTTACTAAATTTTCAATTTCTTCCTTTCGACTGTGTGGGGGTATATATACGGCTTGACTTTCACAGGTTGAGACCCTTCCAACAATGTAATTGAATGATCATGAGATCTCTTAGGAGGCAAAGTGCTGGGCATATCAAATACCTGATAGGTGTCTAGTTTGCATTACTTTTAATGGTGTTTTGTTTTAGTTTTCTAGTTTATTTATGTTAGAATTCCCCTTAATTCCAATTATTTTCCTTCATTCCACACATGTTATTCGAGTGTCTCATTTTTGCAGGAATAACTTTGTTATAGGTTTATAAACTTGGAAACGGGAGGCATTTGATGAAGCATTGGATGGATGGAAATGGGTTCAAGCCACTACAAGCGCAAAAATAAAACCATATCAACTCTTAGATTGCACTGTAGAAGAAAAGATACATAAAAAAAAGAACACTTCAGAGCCTTAAAACATTGTCAAAGAGCATTTTGGTGAAGTTAAGAGAAATTCACTTCCAGTGGATATTTCCCATTGATCGTGGACCTCATTGGAAAATGGCACTATGGCGTAAAACAAATCCATTGGCCGTGGGTTTTTCCCACTGGCCATGATCCTTGTTGCCTGGAAGGGAAATTGAGCATGTCTAGGCCCTTGTCATGATCCATTGGCAGTGGATTTTTCCCACTGCACGTTCTGCATTTTCCCTTAATTAGAGGAGCTATTTCTGAGCATAAAAGATATAAAAAGAAGACTAGAGCAAGTGAAGGAGAACAAAGTTTTTCCCAAAAGGAAATTGAAGAAGACCACGGAGTAGATAATGAGAACTTCTCTTCTATTCTCTAACTCCCTGTCTCATTTATGCTTTTTTCTTATGTTGGGGTTTGATTTATTGTATTGTGGCATTGTAAACATCGTTTCTATGGTACATTAAATCTCATTCTTGGGATTAAGGGGAATATGTTTATGTATCAAATTTGAATACTTTGAATTTCTCTATTATTGGATTTCTATTTTCTATTCATTTCCATGAGAACTTAAAGCTTCTAATGGCTTAGAGATAAGGTTAGATGAGTTTAAATAATATGGATGATTGAGAGATCGATATATCGTTAGAAAAGCATGGAATTGAACCTAGGGATTTGGGTTACGAAAGTAAACAAAACTCTTTGAGGGGTAATTATATTTTCATAAAGCGTAAAGGATCTACTTAACGAATTAAACGTGGTTCTTCGGTAATTAGGTACGTTAGTGGGGGGTTTCGAGAGGAATACATTAATCAGTTAAGGAAAATTCACCTTAGACATATAAGTTAAATAATGGGGAAACAAATTGCTTTAAATTTGGTACATGACATATGAGCTTACCGACTCCTGAGAAAGTTTTCGCTTTGAGTCTCTTGTCAATAGCTTTTGGTTTTCTATTCATTTTGCAACATATTCTATTTGAAACGATTTTTCTGGATAATTGGATCACTGTGAACCAGTACTTGGGCACAATCTATGAGGGAACGATAAATTTTTATTACGCGATACCCCATACGCTTGCGAAACGACTCTCAAGTTTTTGGCGTCGTTGCCGAGGATTGTGTTTCCCCCAATATTGGCTAAGCGGTGATTTAGTTAGATTAGACCTTTTAAATTTTCTTCATTATTTTTCTGGTTTAATTTTAATATTTTTCTGCAAAATTACACTTTGGCTCTTGTGTTTCTGTTGATTTTTGTAGGCTCTTTTATGCGAAGGAGTGTTAGATTTAAGGACATCTTTGACCCTAAAATTGAACGGACTCTCCGTAAGATCAGAGCTCTCCGCAGACAACTAGAGCAAAGCAAACAACAAGCCTCTATTTCGACAAACCACAACCATATGGCTAGTCCAGAAAATAAAGCACCCCGTGATTTTGCAACACCAAATTCAATGGGTAGGAGGCCTAGCATCACACGACCTACTATTGAAGCGAACAACTTTGAGTTGAAGCCATCCTTGCTCTCAATGGTTCAACAAAACTAGTTTGGTGGACTGTCTTCTAAAGACCCAAATTTGCATCTGCAAATTTTCCTTGAGTACTGTGATACACTCAAAGTAAATGGAGTTTCAAGTGATGCAATCTGGTTAAGGCTTTTCCCGTTCTATTTGAGGGATAAAGCTAGAGCTTGGTTGTATTCACTTCCTGAAGGGTCAATTTCAACATGGGAGTAGTTGTCTCACGCTTTCCTTAACAAGTACTACCCACACAGCAAGACAAACCAGTTGAGGAAACAAATAATCACTTCCATCCAAAAAGATGATGAAACTTTATATGATGCTTGGGAGAGGTATAAAGAAATGCTTCGGGAATGCCCACACCACGGGATTGAGCGTTGGTTGACCGTGCACATTTTCTATAATGGGCTATCCCCAAACCAGAAAGTGACGCTAGATGCTGCAGCTGGCGGTGCCTTCATGAGCAAAAACATGGAGGAAGGTTATAATCTAATTGAAGAAGTTGCCCAGAACACCTACTAGTGGTCTTCAGAAAGGATTTCACCGATAAAAACTCCAGGTAAGTACTCTCTAGATGCTATTTCTTTACTTACTATAAAGGTAGAGGCTTTGTCTGTTAAATTTGATAAACTAAGAGCAGGTAATACTAATGTTGTTTGTGAGTTATGTGGTGCTTCAGGTCACAATATTTCAGGTTGTCATCTTGGAGTAACCCAGAGTGTCGAGCCAAAGATGCATCAAGTAGAGGCGATTGGAAACTATGATGGGAACTATGGAAATAATTTTAGACAACCACAAGGACCACCTAGTTTCCAAAACAGACCATCTTCTTTCCAAGGCAATCAAAGTAGTTATAGACAACCATAAGGACCCTACATACCATCGAAATCCAAATTGGAGTCCATGATGGAAATGTTTGGAGCTACTAAACTCAAGCAAAATGATGAGTTCTCTGAGGCGATAAAGAATTTAACTATTAAGATGGATTCACTGGCCACCGACAACAAGATCTTGGAAACTCAGATTGCCCAAAAAGCCTCCAACTCATTGAGAATACCATGGACGTTTCCTGGAAAGCCCGAGGTGGGACCATCCAATCACACCCTAGCTATCACTCTTAGGAGTGGTACTCAGTATGATGGTCCGGTTAGCATGGCAAAAGAGGAAGCTAAGGAGGAGAAGAAATTGGATGAGTCTCCATCTCATCCGGTGATTGAGGAGGAGCAACCGTGTGAGAAAAAGGAGGAGGTTAAGCCATATCAACCTTCAATTCCATTTCCTTAACGTTTGGCTAAAGCCAAGTTGGACAAATAGTGTGGTAAGTTTCTTGAGGTTTTAAAAAAATTGTATATCAATATTCTGTTCATAGATGCTGTGTAGCAAATGCCCACCTACACGAAGTTTCTGAAGGACATTTTGTCAAATAAGAGAAAGTTGGAGGAAGATGGTACATTAGCGCTTACTGAGGAGTGCAGTGCACTGATCCAAAGGATGTTAGAAATGTAGGTTGAGATCAAGAGGAGGGGGGTGAATTGATCTTTGAAAGATTTTCATAATTTACAGATTATCTATTTCAAAGATTAAGAATCCTGACCAGTTCTTGAATCACACATAGCAAGCAATCAAAATAAATGCAGTGACAGAATTAAAGGAGAGAAAGGTTTAGAAAGATACAACCAAGGTTTATACTGGTTCACCCAATCCCAGGGCTACGTCCAGTCTCCAGCCAAATTACAGCTGGGTTCCACTAGATTGAACATTTTACAGATTACAACTTTAATCTCACACTCAATCTACCACAAGAACCACAATTCCAGTTCCTGCACCTAAACCTTCACCAAGAACCAAATTCCAGTTCTTGACCAACCCTGCAGCCAAATTCCAGCCACAGAAACCAGTGCCCACAATTCCAGGCACCCACAATACAGTAAAGAAAGTAAAGAAACGAATAGAAGAAACTTAGAACGCTCAAACCAGATTTATGCAGCTCTACAGCATGTGTTTCTTCTCCAAAAGAATGCAATTTTGCCTCAAGAAAGAACTTCTATGAACTTCACAAAATTAGCGCGATTCTCTCTTGAAAGTAGCACTTATGAGTGCTTGATTGATTGCTAAAAGATGTATTTTAAAAGGTTCAAGCAATACTATTTATATAGAAGATTTTCAAAACTGCTGGTTTATTTAATCTGTTAAAATAATCTTTAATCTGTTAAAAGTCTTGTTTTAATCTGTTAAAACTTCTTTTAATCTGTTAAAATGTTCTTGATTATTTTCTAGATGTGTTTTAACTGATACGACATCGTTTATATCAATTAAAACTCTTTGTAAAAAATCTTCTAAATTGTTTTAATCGATTGATTCGTCTTTCAATCGATTGAAATACTGCAAAATATTCTTATAAACTTTTCTAAATGATTTTAACTGATAACAATCAATTTTAATCGATTAAAACACTTTGAATAAAGTTCACTTAGTTATTTTAATCGATTGAAACGCATTTTAATCGATTATAATTCTGCCAAAAGATTTCATAAAACTTTCTAAGTTATTTTAACTGATAAAAACCTTGTTTTAATCGATTAAAACAATCTGGAAAAACCTCTTAGTTGTTTTAATCGATTAAATCACATTTTAATCGATTAAAATTATTCTGATTGATCAAAAACTCATTCTGATCGATCATAAACTCATTCTGATCGATCATATGCTGGATTACATTGATTAACAAATACTCCAAGTGGTTTTAATCGATTGTTTCGAAGTTATATCGATTAAAATATTGCCAGAACACTTCTCTGGACATTTTAAGTGATTTTAATCAATTGTTTCGAAACTATATCATTTAAAATATTGACAGAAGGTTTTCAAAACTCCTTCTAATGAAAACAATCGATTATTTCGAAAACATATAAGTTAAAAACCTGTTACAAAAGTATTAAGAACATTTTAGTTGATAAAGCTTGTATACTATTAGTTAAAATGGTTAATTAAAAAACCTTTTATCAAAATACTTTGTTTTTAACCGTTTAATCGCTTTTTAGAGGCATTTACAAAATCTTTTAAATGAAGAAACCTCATGCAACAGAGAGATAAAAATGATTATACCTAAGCAGAGATGCAGACTCACTAATCCCACTACTCTTTTATCTAAGTGACCTTTGACTGCCACAAAGTAGCCTTTGACTTCATTTTTGACTTCATCAAATCAACAAGATCTTTGCCAAAGTAATTCAATAAGATATTCATCACTTTCAAAGGAAGCTACCACCTAAGCTTCAGGATCTAGGTAATTTCTCTATTCCCTATATGATTGGTGACATGGCTATAGAGCATTGTGTGATCTTGGAGCTAGTGTTTGCTTAATGTCATTGTCTATTTCTGAGAAATTAGGATTAGGTGAGTTGAAGCCTACTAGGATGTCTTTACAACTAGCTGATAGGTCTGTTAAATATCCTATAGGCATTTTAGAGGATGTTCCTATCAAGGTAGGAAAATTTTTCATACCTGCCGATTTTGTTGTTTTGGAAATGGGTGAGGATTCCATGATCCCCATTATCCTAGGCAGGCCATTTTTGGCAACCGTAGGCGCGGTAATAGATGTCAAGAATGGTAAATTGTCTCTGACTATTGGAGACCAAAAGGTGAATTTTAGCTTGAAGGATGCTTTAAAAAACCTTTCAATGATGATGTTTGTTATAGTGTGGATTTTGTTGACCAAGTGGTGAAGGAAGAAACTCTTCCTAATGACCCACTTGAATCTATTTTTGTGATTAAGCCTGCAGGAACATCTAATTGCTCTGAAGAAAATATCCCACTAAAACATGATACTGAAGTCATGTGTGGTAAAGTGGTGAGCCCCAATGTGGAGCTTCTTTGAGGTATGAGTTTCTTGGTCTTAATTCTACATATCCTGTGATTGTTAATGCTGATTTGAATTCATGTGAAACTGAAAAGATTTTGAAACAACTTAGGTCGTTTAGGAAGGTAATAGGTCATACAATGGATGACATTAAGGGGATTAACCCGTCTTTTTGCATGCATAGGATCACAGTAAAAGATTATAGTAGGCCCACAGGAGAACCACTTAGGACATTAAATCCTAAAATGCAAGAAGTGGTTAAAAAAGAAATTTTTAAACTACTTGATGTTGGAGTTATATACCCTATTGATAGTAGCAAATGGGTGAGTCCGATTCATGGGGTGCCTAAAAAGGGAGGGATGACTGTGGTAGAAAATGATAAACATGAGTTAATATTTACTATGACTGTTTTTGGTTGGCACATGTGCATTGACTATAGGAAGTTAAATAGTGCCACAAAAAAGGATAGTTTTCCTCTCCCTTTTATTGATCAAATGATGGAGAGGCTTGCAAAACACTCTTATTTCTGTTATTTGGATGGGTATTCAAGTTTTCACCAAATTCTCATTCACCCTTCTGGTCAAGATAAGACTGCCTTCACTTGCCCTTAAGGGAATTATCGCCGCCATCAAAAGAGGCGGTCGGAGCGACACGATGATTTTGTTAGACTCGCATTTTTTTAAAGTGTGGTTCAACGCCTTTAGGTTGTCTGATAACTGGATTGGACCTAAAAGCGAGGTTTTCAAAAAGGTTCGAGGAGTTGCCACCAATATTTTTACCAAAAACATTGGAAAAGGAAAAGAAGGCGATGGTTTTTAAGAAAAACCAACTTTGGTCATTACAACCAGAGTTAGGTAAGGGAGTTAGTTACGTGTGGGGAATGTATTAGCTTCCCCAGGACGCCCCTTTCGGGTTCCCTATGATGGACTATTTTTTTTATAAAGAAATAAGAACATTAAAACTACACTTCTACCCTTATTTATTCATTGCAAAAATTAAATTATTAACTACTTGACCCTTAATAGCTAATGCACAAAGATAGTAAAAAGCGATAAAAAAAGGGATATGAAAGAACCTTCGAAGCAAGTTTTTTATAAAATATTCTTAAAAATGGTGCTTTTTGGCAAACCCCACGCTCTACAGTGCAACTCACTCTTCTCTCGAAGCACTTTAGAACGCTTCCTAAGAACTCTAGAACTCTGGAAATGCTTTAGAGGGGTCTTAGGAGAGTATTTTGAGAAATATGCAGTTGGAGACATTGTAGAAAGTTGTGAAAACAAGGAGAATACCCCCCCCCCCTTTTATAGAAATTCACACCTGTCAAGTCGGGACTGTCGTCTTGCCTAACAAGGTCGGGACCGCCATCTCGACTTTCGGGACCGCCGTCTCGCCAAACGAGATGGCCGTCTCGCCTTTGGCAAGTGTCAAGACGGCGATATCGACCCTTTGAGTGGAATTTCTTATTTTTCATGTACAAAAAGTCTTCCTATTCTAGTATGGAACCTATTGGTCAATCCTAGGGACCTTTAAGGCCTTGCCCATCTTCGAACGAAAGTCTTTTGTGAAGCACTTATTGGATTTGATGAAGACATATAGAGTTTAGAGAGTTTTATTTTGTGGGTGTGTAGATAGATAGGTTATAGGTTTAGAATTTAATCTCTTGATAGTTCAGAAGATCTTATGATAAGTGCCTTGAAATGATGCATCTCATTAAACTTATTTTTCTGCATGAAAAACCAACCTTTAAGCATTAAAAGAACAAACTGAGTTTTTCAATCTGTTAAAAAGAAGTTTCAATCTGTTAAAATTACTTAACATAGAAAATGTTCACATACAGTCGAAATTTTAATTGATTGAATCGCAGAATCAACAGGTTAAAATGTTCTTAATGATTTTTTCAATTAAAGGTTGCGCATTTTCAATCTGTTGAAAACAAGATCAATCTGTTGAAACAGAGAGATGTTATTTTTCAATTTGGAGTATCTCAGAATTTCAATCTGTTGAAATATTTTTTAATCTGTTGAAACAGAGAGCTATCATTTTTTCTAAAGCTGTTTCAATCCATTGAAAACTCGAATCAATCGATTGAATGAAGTTTTAAATAAAATCAATCGATTGAAACGTTGTTTTAATCGATTGAAAAGAATTCTGATCGATCACAATTTGATTCTAATCGATCATAAGCTGGTTCTGATCGGTCATAAAGCTATTCTGATCGATCATAAGCTGATTCGACTGTTATATTATTATACTTGATCGATCATCTGTTACTCTAAATCAGTTTTAATCAGTTTAGACAATCAGGTTCTCTTTTTTATTTTATAAATACAGTTTTGATTTGTCTATTGAAACATACAATTTGTGAAAACAATTGAGAGCAATCTTAGAGCTATCATATCCAGTGACTTTCTCTGTGCATTCAAAAACTGTTCATATCATAAGGTGCTTTGATCAAGATTGTTGTTCATCAAAGAGAGAAAGTTCTGAAGTTAGAATTGCTTCGGACTTCTATTGTGTTAAAGCTGCAGTCCAGGTTTATTCTTTTCATTTACTTGTATAAAGTGTGATTGTGTAGATTGGGTGTTGAATCTGCACTCGGTTACGATGATCTGGATTTGGTTACTTGGGTGGTTATTCAAGAGTCTATCTTGTGGGTTTGTGAGATAGTTCTTGGGGTAGATTGGTGTAAATCTACCTGGTTGTAATTTTCACTAGAATTAGTGGAACTTGGCAGATTTGTCAAGAAGCTGGATGTAGCTTCGGGAAAGAGTGAACCAGTATAAACTTTTGTGTTGTATTTCTACTTTCATCTCTTTTAATTCTGGTCTATATTCTTGCTCTGATTAAAACTAAATCTACCTTATAAAAGAATTGAATAAAGATAATTCATTCTTCTGAAAGAAAGAGTGTTTTTCGAAAAAGTTTTCAAAAGTTCAATTCACCCCCCCTCTTGAACTCAACCATTAATTCTTACAATTGGTACCAGAGCTGGTTCTTGTAAGTTACTCAAGAATTCGGTCCAAGAATGGCTGAGGGAAAGATGAATTTTTCGGAAGGAGCCTCCATAAACAGGCCTCCTCTTTTTGCTGGTGTGAATTATTCTTTCTCGAAAGTTAGAATGAAAATCTTTATTGAATCTCTTGATAGAGGTATTTGGGAAACAATTGTTAATGGGCCTTTCAAACCAACTCATACAGTAGCTGGTAAAATTGTTGAAAAAAATTGGGCTGAATTAACTGATGTAGAAAATAGGAAAGTCCAATATGATTATACTGCTAAAAACATTATTACCTCTGCTTTAAATCTTGATGAGTTTTTCAGGGTGTCTCAACGTGCCTCTGCGAAAGAAATGTGGGAAATTCTAGAGGTCACTCATGAGGGTACATCTGACGTGAAAAGGGCAAGAAAGCATGAATTAATTAGAGACTATGAATTGTTCAAAATGCAGCAAGGTGAAACTATTGCAGATGTGCAGAAAAGATTCACACACATAGTCAATCATCTAATTGGGCTAGGAAAGACTTTTGACAAGGAAGAATTAAACATCAAAATCTTGAAATGTTTGGACATAACTTGGCAACCAAAGGTAACAACTATATCAGAATCAAGAGACTTAACTGAAATGACTACTGCATCATTATTTGGTAAGCTAAGGGAACACGAGCTGGAAATCAATCGGTTTAAAGAACAAGAAAATGCAGAGAAGAAAAGCAGAAACATTGTTCTCAAGACGATTGAAGAAAATAATGAGTCTGAAGAAGATGAATCCGAGAATCTGACTCGTTGGTAAAGAAATTTGGGAAATTTCTTAGAAAGAAGAACAGAACCGGCCAAGTTAAAAGGTACACTCGATAAAAGAACTGGATCTACTCAAAATACTATTACTTGTTATTCTTGTGGTAAGCAGGGACACGTAAGGAGTGAATGTCCGAGAAAAACCAAGAATCAGAACAAGAAAGAGTTAAAGTACAAAGGGAAAAAGGCCTACATAGCTTGGCAATACAATGATTCATCCTCCAGTTCTGCATCTGAAGATGAAGAAGTGAATCTATGCTTAATGGCTGGGTGTGAATCCTCTTCATCGCATGTAAGTTCAACCCCCACAGAAAATGAAATGAATTACAGCACATTACTAAATGCTTTCAATGAAATGCATAGTGAAGCCAGGAATTTATCTCATACAAATAATCGGTTAAAAGGACTAAATAACTGGTTAGAAAATAGGGTTAAAGTTCTGGAAAAAGAATTATTAGAAAGCAAAACAGATATGGAACATCTTGAAATAATCTATTCATCCGCTGATAATGCTGCAACTAACAGTAATTGTGAAAAGTGTATCCTTCTACAGAATAAGGTTGAATACCTGATTAAAACTCTGTCTAAGTTTACTCAAGGTAAAGAAAATTTAGATACACTTCTTGGGTCTCAAAAATGTGTTTTTAATCATACTGGAATTGGGTACAAACCTAAGGTTAGGGTGAAAACTATAAAGTATTTGAACTTCTTTTCTTTTAGAAAAGCAACAACATCTCCTTTCTCATCTTGTCATTACTGCATGAAAAAAGGGCATACTGTAAAATTCTGTCATGCTAGAAAATATTATGTGCCACAAGGTAAAATGAGATGGGTTCCAAAACATGTTAAACAGAAAATTTGACTCCTAAGGACCCAAAATATTTAAGGGTACCAAATACTTGATGCTTGATCTTTCAGGAACAGCAACAAGAATCCCTTTGGTACCTGGACAACGGATGCTCAAGGCATATGACAGGTGATATTTCAAAATTCCAGAAACTGAAATTGAAGAATGGAGGTCACGTGACATATGGAGACAACAACAAGGGAAGAATCTTAGGTTCTGGAGATATAGGAGATGGTGAAACCGTGACCATTCACAATGTTCTTCTTGTTGAAGGTCTCAAGCACAACTTAATTAGTATAAGTCAATTATGTGATCTAGGTCACAAGGTTATCTTCAAACCAGAAATTTGCCTAATTTGTGAGCCAAAATCTGACACGGTAATGTTGGTAGGTAAGAGGTTGAATAACATTTACATGTTAGATATAAAGCATTCTATCTCATCTCAAAGTTGTCTTCTTACTGAAGAAGAAGAATCTTGGTTATGGCATAGAAGGCTTGCACATATTCATCTTAATCATCTTGACAAACTGATTTCTAAAGATTTAGTCTCTGGGCTACCTAAGCTTCAAATTCTGAAAGACAAAATCTGTGAAGCCTGTCTAAAAGGTAAACAAACTAGAAAATCCTTTTCAAACAAAAACATTGTTTCTACTTCTAGACCTTTGGAACTGCTTCACATGGATTTGGTTGGTCCTTCAAGAAATAAAAGCCTAGGTGGTAATCTTTATATCATGGTAATTGTTGATGATTTTTCCAGATTTACTTGGACTATCTTTCTAAAAGCCAAATCTGATTCTTACAAATCTTTTAAAAAGCTTGCCAAGGTCTTACATAATGAGAAAGGTTATTTCATTACTTCTATTCAGAGTGACAATGGTGGAGAATTTGTAAATGAAAAGTTTGAATCATTCTGTGAAAAGTATGGCATAAAACACAATTTTTCTGCTCCAAGAACTCCTCAACAGAATGGTGTTGTGGAAAGAAAGAACAGATCCATTGTGGAACTTGCTAGAACAATGCTTTGTGAAAATTCTTTACCTAAATACTTTTGGGCAGATGCTGTAAACACTGCTTGTCATGTTTTGAATAGAGTTTTGATTAGACCCATGCTTAAGAAAACCCCATATGAACTTTACAAAGGAAGAAAACCCAACATAAACTATTTCAGGGTTTTTGGATGTACATGTTTTGTTTTAAAAAATGGGAAAGAAAATATTGGCAAGTTTGATGAAAAATCTGATAAAGGAATCTTTCTTGGCTATTCTTCTAACGGTCATGCATATAGAGTCTATAATTTAAGACTAAAATCTGTTGAAGAATCAGTACATGTTGTTTTTAATGAGTCTCCTCGAGTGTTGCAGAATAAAACAACATGTACTATAGATGATGAAGATTTAACTGATAATTCTTATCAGTTAAAACATTCCAGTGGTTCAGATCAGCATACTGTCGAAGAAGGTGATCAATCGATTGATCCTGCAAAAGCTGATCCACCAGAGAGAATTGCTGAAGAACAGAAAGAAGATATCTTGAATGAACTTCCTAAAGAATGGACTGTCCCAAGAGATCTTTCTCTAGACAATGTCATTGGGCAAATCAATAAGGGAGTATCCACTAGACATTCTCTTAATCAATTCTGCAATCATATGACATTCATTTCACAAATTGAACCTAAAACTGTTAAGGATGCATTAAATGATGAATACTGGGTTAGTGCCATGCATGATGAGCTTAATCAGTTTGAAAGAAATAATGTGTGGGAATTAGTTCCTAAATACAAAGATATCAATGTAATAGGTGTCGCCGCCGTCAAAAAGAGAGAGGGCGGTCGGAGCGACGCGATGGTTTCGACACTCTTGATTTTCGCGTTTTTTATGGGTGGTTACAACGCCTTTAGGTTGTCTGATAACCGGGCTAACCTAGGGGCGAGGTTTTCGAAAGGGCGTCCTTGGGTTGTCCGATAACCGAACTAACCCAAGAACTAATTTTGTAGGGTTCTGTGGAGTCGCCACCGGTGTTTTTACCGGAAACATCGGAAAAGGGGTTTTAAAAGGCGTTGGTTTTCGAAAACCAACTTTGGTCATTAGAACCAGAGTTGGGTAAGGGAGTTAGTTACGTGTAAAGGAAGTATTAGTTCCTTTACTACGCCCCTTTCGGGTTCCCTATGATAGGCCAGCTATTTTGTTAATAAATAAACCGAAAAAATACGCTTTTGCCCTTTTTATTTTGCGAAATTTAAAATTATGACTACATGGCCCTAATCTATTGCATAATTTAAAATTAAAGCAGTAAAGTAGAGAGGGAGAATTTAAACCTCCAAAGCAAGCTTTCTTTTTATTTCTTTAACAAAAATGGGTGCTTTTTGGCAGCCCTTCACTCTACACGATGCTGGAAACTCTTCTAGACGCTGAAAAACACTCACAAAGGCACTCAGAAGCTCCGAAAATGCGTCGGAGGGATTCTAGAGAGAGATTTTAGAGAGAAGGGAGAGCTAAAGTTGTGTGGTGTGTGGAAATGAGGGGGGGGGAGGCCCCTATTTATAGGTTTTCGCGCCTGACAGTGGCGAGACCGCCGTTCTCGTCTGACAGGGTCGAGACCGCCGTCTCGCCATGCCAAAATGGCGAGACTGCCGTCTCGCCGAACGAGACGGCGGTCTCGCCATTCGCAGGTGGCGAGACGGCGGTCTCGATTTCGAGACGGCGGTCTCGTCCCCTAAAAGGCGAGAAACCTTATTTTCTTGCCAAAAGTCCCTCCTATCCTAGCATGGGGCCTAATAGTCTCTCCTAGTGGCTTGTTAGGCTTCATCCATCTTCGAATAGGAAGTCTTTTATTCTTTATTTGGAGGCCGGGCAAGATTTGGGGTCTACAACTGCCCCCCCTTTACCTGACTAGTCATCTGTTGGCCTGTTGTGCCAGACAGATTGACAGGAAGGTAAAGGAGTTGACCCTCTTGCCTGGTTACCCTTCGGATGTCCCGTCTTGCTACGGTTGATCTTCTGGGGAAAATCTCGGTGTTCGTGCACTTCTGGGATACTCCTTCTGACGGTAGCCGATCCCTTCGGTGGACACGTGGTAGAACCTCAGGATACTCCTTCTGACGGTAGCCGATCCTTCGGTTGATGGGTATAAACCCCCCATCATGGTGGTAGTTGCAGTCCGTTGTGTAGGACTGGATTGGTATGAACCCCCCCATCAGGGTGGTAGTTGCAGTCCGTTGTGTGGGACTGGATGGGTATGAACCCCCCATCAGGCTGGTAGTTGCAGTCCGTTGCGTGGGACTGGATGGGTATGAACCCCCCATCAGGGTGGTAGTGCGACTTACTGATCCGGCTCGAGCGCAGATCAGGCGCAATGCACGCGCAGGTTGATAGGTATAAACCCCCTATCAGGCTGGTACAGTCCACTGCGTAGGACTGGTGGTAGTGGCGGCTTACTGCTCGGGTAGCTCATGCACCGATTGGGCACTCCTTGTGTGCTGGTTGATAGGTATGGACCCCCTATCAGGCTGGTACAGTCCACTGCGTAGGACTGGTGGTAGTGGCGGCTTACTGCTCGGGTAGCTCATGCGCCGATTCCTTGGGAAGTGATTTCTATGTTGGTAGATGTACTTGGACCTCTTTGAACGATCATCCGGGTTGTGCTGGGAATTTTGTGGGTGCTCATCCAGCTTGCTTGTTTGCTGGGGATTCTTTGTTTTTGATCTTTTGGTGGTGATTATCCGATTCTTGCGGGTTGATCGGATGATTCTTGTTTGTTGTTTGACTTTTACTTGGTAATCGAAGAAACTTTTGGTTAAGGTAAAAAGGTCGGTGAAGTTTTACCGGGGTACCCCTTTTTTTTTTGGTTGTTTTTTATGAATGCAAGCGTAAAGTTGATCTTCCTATATGAATGCTTTTTATTTGTCTACAGTATTTTGTTTGTTTTACTTTTTGACAAAGTAATTTTTGTGCGACTACTTGTGTGTGGATGCTTTTCATGCAATTTTGTTTTAGTTGAGGGCGTCTAGAAAGTGACCGATACTTTCCCTCTCTTTTCTTTGTTCTTTTGCACTTTTTGTTTTGACCCTACTTTTTGCCTAGACCGCCCTTTGCGGATTTTCGATCTAACGGGTTTTGATTTTTTGCCTGAGATATTTTGGCAAGCTTTTTTCTTTTTATGAAGGCCTTATCTTTTGCCTAGACCTCCCTTTGCGGGTTTTCGATCTAGCAGGCTACCCATGTATTTTTTGCTTGGCCCTGGTTGGTGTCATTTGTCTTGTTTTTATGCTTTCTTGAATTGCTTGTTTTATGCATGCTCATATTTCGTTAATACAGAGGCATTCACACAAGTAGGTAAAGAGAAGAAAAGACAACTTTTATTGATATGAACAAATGGTTTACTTTTACATGGGGATTTACAAAAGAATTTGTAAGCATGGCTGGCCAGGGTTGGCTAAACTGTATGAGGGTGCCACAATCGTGTCTGTGATCTTTGTTTCCCCGTTTTTCCTGGTTACTTCAATTGAGATGCTCGAACCTAGAGTGAAGACTATGCGAAGTTTGCTTTGTATTACCTTAGTCGCCTTTGCGGTTTTCGGCTAAGGTAATCATTGCTCTCTTTTTTGTGTTTTTGTTGTTTTTTGTTTTTTGTTTTTTTTTGAACCTCTAATTTCTGCCTAGGACGTATCCTAGCGAGGAATGTGGACCCTATCTTTTGCCCAGGATGCTCTTTGCGAGTTTTCATCCTGACGGGTCATGAGCAATGTCTTTAGGCGTAGTATTTCTTTACCGCATCTGAATTGACAGGATATTGGAGCTCTTCTCCATCCATGTTGGTGAGGATGAGGGCTCCTCCTGAGAAGGCTCGCTTGACCACAAAGGGTCCCTCGTAGTTTGTTGTCCACTTCCCAATTTTGTCTTTCTGGGCTGGAAGCAATTTCTTTATCACCAGATCCCCTTCTTGGAAAGTGCGAGGATTGTCCTTCTTGTCGTAGGATTTCTTGATCTTCTTTTGGTAAGCTTGCCCTCGACATATGGCGTCTAGCCATTTTTCTTTGATTAAGTTTAACTGATCATACCGGTTTTGGACCCATTCAGCTTCTGTTAATTTTGCTTCCATGATAACTCGTAGGGAGGATATTTCGACCTCTACTGGTAGTACGACCTCCATTCCGTATACGAGGGAGAACGGGGTAGCCCCTGTGGAGGTTCATACCGACGTTCGGTAGCCATGTAAGGCGAAGGGAGCATTTCATGCCAATGTTTGTAGGTTACTACCATTTTCTGGATGATTTTCTTGATGTTTTTATTGGCTGCCTCTACTGCATCGTTCATCCTTGGTCGGTACGGAGAGGAATTGCGGTGCTGGATTTTGAAGTCTTGGCATAATTCCTCCATCATCTTATTGTTGAGATTGGTCCCATTATCAGTAATGAGCCTATGAGGGATGCCGTACCGACATATAATGTTTTTCTTGATGAAGGTGGTCACCACTTTCCGGGTCACATGCGCATATGACGCCGCCTCAACCCACTTGGTGAAATAGTCGATTGCTACCAAGATGAAACGATGGCCGTTAGATGCTTTGGGTTCGATGGGTCCGATGACATCCATGCCCCACATAGAAAATGGCCATGGTGTAGCCAGGTTACTGAGAGGTGCGGGCGGCACATGAATATTATCGGCGTAGACTTGGCACTTATGACACTTCTTGGCATATTGGTGACAATCGGCTTCCATCGTGGACCAAAAATACCCTGCCCTAAGGATTTTCTTTGCCATGACATGCCCGGGTGCGTGGGTCCCAAAAGCTCCTCTGTGAATTTCTTTTATCAAGGTCTGGGCTTCTTCATGGTCCACGCACCTTAAGAGAGTGGAATTGGGGCTCTTTTTGTAGAGAGTTCCTTCAATCATTGTGAACCCTGCGACCCTCTTGCGAATGGTTCGCTTGTCATTGTCGCTGATTCTTTCAGGATATTCGCCCCTCATGAGATATTGCTTGATGTCATGATACCAGGGGTTTTGGTCGCGCTCGCCATTTACTGCCATGCAGAAAACTTGTTTATCATGCAGCTTGACTTGAATAATTGGCATCTCATGTTCTTGATCCAGGGCAAACATGGATGATAGGGTGGCAAGGGCGTCGGCAATTTGATTGTCTTCCCGGGGGATGTACTGGAAGGTGACACTTTTCATTCTTGAGACCAAGTCCCGGATGTATTCTAGATATGGGATTAACTTGGAGTTTCGGGTTTCCCATTCACCTTTAAGTTGGTAGATGACGAGGGATGAGTCACCGAATATTTTGAGCTTAGTGACCCCATGATCTAAAGCCGTTTGGATCCCTAGCGCACATGCTTCGTATTCGGCCATGTTGTTGGTACAATCGAAATTAAGCCTGGCCGTTACAGGGATGTGTTTCTTTTCGGGGGATATCAAAATAGCTCCTATCCCGTGTCCAAGCATGTTTGAGGCCCCATCGAAAAACATAGTCCATGCTTCTTCTTTGGTCTCTTCGTGTTCGATATGCATGATATGCTCATCGGGGAAGTCGTCTTGTAGGGATTGATATTCATTCGTTGATCCGTGGGCTAGATAATCTGCTAGGGGACTTCCCTTAATAGCTTTCTGGGTGACATGAATGATATCAAATTCTGAGAGGAGGACTTGCCACCTGGCTATTCTTCCAGTTAGAATGGGCTTTTCGAAGAGGTATTTGATCGGGTCCATTTTGGAGACCAACCATGTTGTATGCCGAGCCATATATTGTCGGAGCCGCTGAGTGACCCACACCAATGCGCAACAGGTTTTTTCGAATGGTGTATAACGGGTTTCATAATCTGAGAATTTCTTACTGAGATAGTAAATGGCTCGTTCTTTTTTCCCGGTTTCATCATGTTGGCCGAGCACACATCCCATGGACTCCTCAAGTATTGACAAATATAGGATGAGAGGTCTCCCTTCAACGGGTGGTACCAATACTGGCGGATTGGTTAAACATGTTTTGATCTTATCGAACGCTTGCTGGCATTCTTCATTCCACACCGTTGGTTGGTTTTTGCGCAACAGTTTAAAGATGGGTATACATTTATCCGTTAACTGTGCGATGAAACGGGCAATGTAATTGATCCGGCCCAGAAAACCTCTGACCTCCTTTTCTGTGCTTGGTGGAGGCATTTCCAAAATTGCCTTAGTTTTGTCGGGGTCTACTTCAATTCCCCTTTCACTGACAATGAACCCCAGGAGTTTTCCTGATCGTACTCTGAAAGTATACTTTGCTGGGTTCAATTTGAGTTGATGCTTTCGGAGTCGGTCAAAGAGCTTTTTGAGATAATGAATGTGGTCCATTTCATTCCTGGACTTGGCAATCATGTCATCCACATACACCTCTATTTCCTTGTGGATCATGTCATGGAATAGCGTGACCATAGCCCTTTGATAAGTAGCCCCTGCATTCTTCAGTCCAAATGGCATTACTCGGTAGCAAAAGGTACCCCATGGTGTAATGAAGGAGGTTTTTTCCCTATCCTCAATGGCTAGCTTGATCTGGTTATACCCCGCGTATCCGTCCATGAAGGAGTATAGTGTGTTGGTAGCGGTATGATCTACCAGCGTGTCTATGTGTGGTAGGGGAAAGTCATCTTTTGGACTTGCTCGATTGAGGTCCCTATAATCCACACACACCCTGACCTTCCCGGTCTTTTTGATGACGGGCACTATGTTGGCCAACCATTCTGGGTATTTGGAAACTACAAGGAAATTGGCATCTAACTGCCTTTGCACTTCCTCCTTTATCATTAAGGACCAGTCGGGTTTGATTCTTCTGAGTTTTTGCTTTACAGGTCGACATCCCTCTTTTAACAGCAATCTATGTTCTACTATACTCGTGTCAAGCCCAGGCATGTCATGATAAGACCAAGCGAATACATCCATGTATTCCTTCAGAAGCTGGATCAATCCCTTTTTTACATTACTTCCTATTTGGGTGCCGATGTTCACCTTTTTCTCTTCATCCTTTTTTCCCAAATTAACGGTTTCTATTTCCTCCTGATGCGGTTGTATGATACGTGTTTCCTTTTCCAGCATTCTTTGCATATCCGGAGAAATGGTCTCCTACTTACTGTCGGACCCGACCCATTCGCTTTCCATTTCCGGGGTCCACGAAGATTCATCAATCACAGACATGATGTGTTTTAGGTTCTGTTTTAGTCATAGATTTTATTATTCAATTTATCTTTGAAAGAATAATAAATAGAAGAGGGAAAAGAATGAATATGACAAAATGCCTCGTATATTAATGAAAATGAAGATGTATGTACAAGCCCTTTTAATCAAGATTCCCACGGCCACGGGCGAGGACCGCAGGAGATATGGAAAAGCTTAAAAGAAACAGACACCCTAAGGCTGATCCTCCCAGTCCTCCCTTTCTGCTATTCTGGCTTCGATAGAGGTTTGGCGTCAACATCGGAAGCAGAGGCATTGAAAGTTATCCACCCGACGTCGATTAATTCTTGAACCCGATACTTAAGGGTCAAGCAATTTTCTGTAGAGTGCCGGGTGAACCCGAATGGTAAGCGCATTTCTCATTTGGCTTATACCATTCGGGGTAGGGAGGCTCTAACTGCTTCTTGGGAGGAACGCAGGTCAGGAGCTTAGCCTCCAACAGCTGAGGCAGCAGCAGTCCATAGGAAGTGGAGATTGGAGTGAACTTCCTCTCTTTCTTGCGGGACTGCCTGGCCGTTTGCGGGGTAGAAGAAGGAGTGGCAAAGTTGATTGCATGCACAGATTCGTCCTTTTTCTTGCCAGCAGGCTTCCTGAATGAGACGCCAGCTTGGGAAGACTGTGCTATCTTCCCGCTCCTCAGCCCCTGCTCTACTCTTTCCCCCACAGTGACTATGTCTGAAAAGAGATTGGAGGTACTGGCTATTGCCTTATCATAGTACGCTCCGGTCAGCGAATCGATGAACATAGTCATTGTCTCCTTGTCCGTCAAAGGAGGCTCTATCTGGGCTGCCATTTCCCTCCATCTTTGGGCGTATGCTTTGAAAGGTTCGTCATTCCTTTTGCTCAGAGTCCTGAGATCTGACCTATCAGGAGTCAGATCAATGTTGTATCGGTAACGATGAAGAAAAGCATCAGCCAACTGTTTCCAGCTTTGGACCTGCCCTCTCTCTAGCTGCATATACCAGTTGAGAGTTGTGTCCGCCAGACTCTCCTGGAAGCAGTGGATCAGGAGTTTTTCATTCTCAGCATGGGCGGCCATCTTACGACAATACATCGTAAGATGGTTCTTTGGGCAGGTCATCCCGGCGTACTTGGGGAAGTCCGGGATCTTGAATTTGGGAGGGAAATGGATGTTTTTTACTAGGCACATGTCCGCCACCTCCTTGACGTCGAAGTTGTGCCCTTCTACTGCCTTAAGCCTCTCTTCCAGGGCGGAGAGTTGTTGTTTAGATACCTCTGGGGTAAGGATGCGTGCATTTTTGGCATGCTTCCCGTCATAGAAGTATTCTTCCTCCTCCTCCTCATGGTGAGGGATGTGTTTAGCTTGGTCTTCGCCCTTACTCTGACCCTGGCGTACGACCTCCATCAGTTGGGCCATTTGTTCGCGGAGGGTATTAACCTCCGCAGTGAGCTTTCGGTTTTGCTCTTCTAAATTTTCCATTGCTCTTGCCTTTTGTGCTCGAGTGCGGACGTGGAGAGGACCAGCCACTTTCTAGAATGCTCGGAAGAACTTTATTAATGCATGTTGAGTGTTTGAACTAAAATGAATATGCTTATGCATGAGGGATTCTGTTTGAATGATGTTGCATGCGTTCTCACTTTTTATTTTCTCTCTTGGTTTTTCTTTGCTCATGATATGATGTAATATGACTTGACTTTGTCAGATGTTTATTTATTTTTTGGTTTCGGTTTGTATTTTTATTTTGGTTTTTTTATTTATTTTATAGCCTTTTATCTCTTTTGTCGGAACTGCGTGGCTACTTGGCTTACAAAGAACCTGAAACCAGGCTAGCTAAAAGGCAGACTGTCCGAGATAAAAATATGGCTTTATGCGAAAGAATATTTAGCGTCCCTTATCTCTTCTGTTGGAACTGCGTGACTACTTAGCTTACAAAGAACCTGAAACCAGGCTAGCTAAAAGGCAGACTGTCCGAGATAAGGGGGTTTATTTGGAAAGATTTATTTTTTTTTTATTTTTTTGTTGTTGTTAGTTTATGCTATGCAACAGACAAATGCAACAAACATATGCGCACACAATTCGGTCATCCGCGAACAGGCGAGAATTCGTTTTTATCACGAGGTAGGGTTTTCCTGCAGAAAAGTGCATTGGCAAGGGTTGGTTCTAACTGTTCTCACCAGGCTAAGGTCCCCCAAGGTGCCCCCATTATAGGGTCCCCACTCTCCAGCTGTCCGACCATGCTTAGCACTAAGGCCATAATCAGTCTTGTTGCCAAAAGAGGAAGGTTATCACCTTGAGTGGTGGTTTCCGATCACACTGGTGGGCTCAAGGCCCTCACTACAGCGAACCGTACCTGCCACCCACTCCCTATGGATTTCTCACTTGCCCCCGGGTATAGAGGGAACTGTTGTGTGGAAGGGTTTGTGTACAGTTTGTATTTCACACAATTGCGGAAGTATAAACAAGCAACAGTTATTAAAGCCAAACCGTAAAACATGTTATAATACAAGTTAGGGGCAAAAGCGTAACTTTCTTGGTTTATTTATTTTTAAGTCGGCCCATCACTAAATGGGATCAACTCTCGAGGCTTCCCCAGTGGAGTCGCCATCTGTCGCCGCCGTCAAAAAGAGAGAGGGCGGTCGGAGCGACGCGATGGTTTCGACCGTCTTGATTTTTATGTTTTTTATGGGTGGTTACAACGCCTTTAGGTTGTCCGATAACCGGGCTAACCTAGGGGCGAGGTTTTCGAAAGGGCGTCCTTGGATTGTCCGATAACTGGGCTAACCCAAGGACTAATTTTGTAGGGTTCTGTGGAGTTGCCACCGATGTTTTTACCGGAAACATCGGAAAAGGGGTTTTAAAAGGCGTTGGTTTTCAAAAACCAACTTTGGTCATTAGAACCAGAGTTGGGTAAGGGAGTTAGTTACGTGTAAAGGAAGTATTAGTTCCTTTACTACGCCCCTTTCGGGTTCCCTATGATAGGCCAAATATTTTGTTAATAAATAAACCAGAAAAATACGCTTTTGCCCTTTTTATTTTGTGGAATTTAAAATTATGACTACATGGCCCTAATCTATTGCATAAATTAAAATTAAAGCAGTAAAGTAGAGAGGGAGAATTTAAACCTCTGAAGCAAGCTTTCTTTTTATTTCTTTAACAAAAATGGGTGCTTTTTGGCATCCCTTCACTCTACACGACGCTGAAAACTCTTCTAGACGCCGAAAAACGCTCACAAAGGCACTTAGAAGCTCCAGAAATGCGTCGGAGGGATTCTAGAGAGAGATTTTAGAGAGAAGGGAGAGCTAAAGCTGTGTGGTGTGTGGAAATGAGGGGGGGGGGGGAGGCCCCTATTGAAAGAATTAATGGTTGAGTTCAAGAGGGGGGGTGAATTGAACTTTAAAACTTTTTCGCAAAACTTACTTTCTTTTGGAAGAATGAGTTATCTTTATTTAATCTTTGTGAAGGTAGTTTGGTTTAAACACAACAAGTTTATTGACAGAAAATAAAAGAGATGAAAGAAGAATATTAACACACAAATTTATACTGGTTCACTCTAATCCAGAGCTACATCCAGTTCTTGACAAACCAGTCAAGTCTCACTAATACCAAGTGAAAATTTACAACCAGTAGATACTCACCAATCTACCTCAAGAACTATCTTGCAAACCCACAAGACGAATCTTGAAAAACACCCGAGTAACCAAACCCGAGTCACCGTACCAAGTGCGATTACAATCCAACCTGCACAAACAACTTTTACAAAAGAATATGGAAAGAAAAAACCTGGACTTGAAGTTTCTAATTGTCCAGAACCAATTCTATCAGCACTTTCTCTCTCTGAATGACCACAATTCTGATCACAGCACCTTATGATATGAAAAAGATTCTTGAATGCGGAGAAAGTCACGTATGAAAGTTTCACAGATTGATTTCACAAGTTTTCTCAAGTAGTGTGTTGTATTGTGTTTTCAAAAGATAGATCAAATCAGTATATATAGAGTAAATCGAAAAAACGAACGTTTCATCCGTTAAAAACTGTTTTAGAGAGTCATAAGATAAGTTGGTTAGTAGTAAAACAAGGTTTAGAAAAGACTCTAATCGATTAAAACGAAGTATGATAGATTAGATCGAGTTATGATCGATCAGAATGAAACTATGATCGATTAGAATGAGTTATGATCGATCAGAATAAAACTATGACCGATCAGAATGAGTTATGATCGATTAGAACAAAACTATGATCGATCGAGTATTATTTCAATCGATTAAAAGATCGGTTCAATCGATTGATTTCATTTAAAGTTCCATTTAATCGATTAAGACATCGATTCAATCGATTGATTTCATTTAAAGTTCTATTTAATCGATTGATTCGAGTTTTAATGGATTAAAACAACTTAATGAAAAATGACAACTCTCGTTTCAATCGATTGAAAAACATTTTAACAGATTAAATTCCTGCAAACACTCGAGTATATAAAAAATAGTCTCTCTGTTTTAACAGATTGAAAAATATTTCAACAGATTGATTTTCTAAAAACTCTTAGACTGAAAAAGATCTTTCTGTTTCAACAGATTGAAAAATATTTCAACAGATTGATTTTCTAAAAACTCTTAGACTGAAAAAGATCTTTCTGTTTCAACAGATTTAAAATCATTTCAACAAATTGAAAATGCGAAACTTGATATTGAAAATTCATTGAGTTATTTTAACTTGTTGATTCCGCGAATCAATCAATTGAATTTTCGATTATGTATGACCATTTATTATGTTAAGTGATTTTAATAGATTGAAAATCCTTTTCAACAGATTGAAAAAAAAAACTTAGTTAATTCTTTTAATACTTAAACGTAAGTTTTTCATGCAGAAAAATGATTTTCAATGAGATGCATCATTTTAAGGTGCTTATCACAAAATATAATGGCCTATCAAGAGATTAAGTGCTAAAACTTAAAAACCTAATCATCTACACACCCACAACCTAAGTTATATTTATGTCTTCATCAAATCCACCAAGTGCTTCAATCTCCCCCTATTTGATGGAGACAAATAACCACTGCACCTGCAAAACAAGAATAACAGACCAGAGACATATATTTTGTGGTGTGTGTGTAGTGACAGTTTTAAGCAAAATACTTCTCCCCCTATTTGACTGCATGAAATAGATTGTTGTAGTTACAGTCCAATGGGGCCACGTGGGAACCCCAAATATAAACCAGAACATTTAAAAAAAAATGAAAAGAAAACAGAATAACAGACACATAGAAAATCTTCATTCGTCCCCTGGGCCTTGGTTGAATTGCAGTTCCACAATCCTGTTGTAGATGTCTTCTAGTTGATTATCAATATGCTGGAACCTTGCAATGAAATTTTCATCCAAATAATGCTCGCCGAGTCCTCGAGCAACAGATCATCTCCATATGCCTCCTTTGGTCGGTTGCAGTTCGCTCATTTGATGCAACATTGTTCTTTCGAACCGAGACAGAGGCGTGCCACGGTCAGGAGGTGGATTGTATGGAATCATCTCCATTGGGTTTACTTCTTCTTCCATTGGATCGAAGGACGTGCTTGTAGAAGTTCCAGGAATATTATCGGTGTTGATTCCTTCCTCTTGCTCTTCTTCCTCACTTTCTTCACTTCTTCCAGCTTCTTCTTTGGAAATCCATTCACCATCAACTTTAATAAATCCCATTTTGTGAAGAACGGAATTGTTTATTTCATTTGTTGGTCTGACGGTTTCAACAAGTTCTCCTTCAACATCAACACCAAAATGTGTTAAAAATTTAGAAATCGGAATAGCATAGGGATACCTGAAGTCACTAAGTCTCTTGGCTTTGATCATGTGATCCTTGATGACAAAGACCCAGTTCACACGTATTCTGTGATGAATGCAGTACATCGAACTAAATCTCCTTCATTTAGCACTTGCATGATTGCTCCCCCGGGTGTGAGCTGCCAGGAAACGATGAAAGCGAGAATCCTTTCTTCCAGCTTCAACTTCCCGATGTTGAATGAACTTACGTAATCATGCCTATTCTTCAAGCAAGAGCGGAAATACCGAACTTTATTAAATTCTTCAACATCCGAAGTACATCCTTTGGTGACTTTCACACCTACATCTTTTATTCCAGCAACTTCCTTCCGGACATTAGGTGTTATCTCAATGTCTACTCCTTTAACTTGGGTTGTCAAAGTGGAACCTTCAAAAGATAAATTTGTGAAGAAAACTTTAATTAAGTCGGGGTAAATTCTACCATTCAACTCCGTAAACATCTGAAGTTTTTGATGTTGCGATAATTTCCGAATGCCTCCGAATCCTTCGGCATCAAACCAAGAGAACTTTAACATTTTTGGAATGTTGACTTGCTTCCTGCTTAATTCATGGATAAACAAATCCATTTTCTCTTGGTCCCCATTGAACCAAGTTTCAATCCTTCCTCCAACATTCCGTTCTTGCCTTGCCGTAGAGGACTCGCCTCTGCTGGACTTCTTCCTACCGGACTTTGTGCGCTTGAACATATTTGATTTTTGGAATGAACAGAACGAGAAGAACCGAGAAAAGAGAAGCTCAAAGAAGAAAATAATACTATAGGAATGAGAATACACAATCTTTATCGGCTTAAAAAATTTTTTGTCTTTACTGATTTATTGTTTCGTGCAGTGATGATAAAGAGGAGAGAGAATTGCTACTGTACACTTTAATTACCTTCTCGGTAGATATCCAATCAGTATCAATTAGCTTTTATTGGATATCTCCGATATTTAAGAGAGTAGTTGAAGATTATCTTGTTGTAAATGCTTTCGGTTTACTCGCAGAAATCGGTTAGAGACAAAGTACATACAACTAGCCCTAGAAGAAAAATAATCAATTGATATTTCATGAAACCAACTGATTTTGTAATCGTAGATACTTATAAGTGAAATACACTGATTGAATCAAAAATTAAATCGATTATTTTGTAAAAGAAAATTATTCAGAGTACCATTAGTGAATTCAATCGATTGAATCGCAGATTTAATCGATTGATTTATAGAAGAAAATGTGCAGAGCAACAAGATTAATGAAATAAATCGATTAAAAACTTATTTAATCGATTGAACTACTAACACATCAATATCGGTGAGTAAGAATCAGAAAATCAACAGATTATTTCACAATTTCAATCGATTGAAACAAATAATATCAAGTTATTCATGCAATTATTAATCGATTGAACTTGTTATCAGCCTGTTAAAAGGCATACAATTACTATAAAGAATCGGTTATGCAATACTAGATATATCTAGAATTCCTAATTCGAGTCCTAAGCATATTAAGTCTATCTCTAGGAAGTGGTTTAGTGAATAAATCGACTAACTCGTTTTTCCGATTCAACGAATAAAATCTCACAGTCACCCCTAGATACGTGTTCTCTAATAAAGTGATGTCTAATTTCAATATGCTTAGTTCTAGAGTGTTGAATAGGATTCTTAGTTAAGTTTATTGCACTAGTATTGTCACAAACCAGAGGTACCTTGTTTAGAGTCACTCCATAATCCGTTAGTTGTTGCTTGAGGTAAATGCTTTGAGCACAATGACTCCCAGCTGCAATGTATTCAGCTTCTGCAGTTGACAGAGCAACACACGCTTGCTTTTTGTCGTGCCACGATATAAGATCTGCTCCCGAGTAAATGACAAGTACCGAGGTACTTTTTCCGTCCAATCTACATCCTGCAAAGTCAGAATCGGAAAATCCAACAAGTTTAAGGGATGCACCCTCGGGATACCATAGTCCAACATTAAGCTGTTCCCTTGAGGTATTTCAGAATCCTTTTGGCGGCGAGTAAGATGAGATTCCTTTGGATTTGCTCGAAATCTTGCACAAAGACACACACTAAACATAATGTCGGGTCTACTAGCAGTTAGATACAGTAGTGAACCAATCAAACCTCTATATTTAGTTTGATCAACAGGTTTTCCTTTTTCATCTAAGTCTAGACAACGAGTTAGTAGACATGGGTGTAGAGGATACCTTGCAGTTTTGCATATCAAATTTCTTTAACAATTCATTGCGGTATTTAGATTGACTAAGAAAAATGCCATTTCTTAATTGTTTAACACTGGAGACCAAGGAAGAAATTCAATTCTCCCATCATGGACATTTCAAATTCACTTTGCATTTCTTTTACAAACTTATTACACATGACATTATTAGTGGAACCGAAAATGATATCATCCACATACACCTGCACCAGAATAATGTCGGTTCCAGATTTCTTAATGAACAAAGTTTTATCAACCTCACCTCGCTTGTACCCTTGATCAATTAGGAAGTTACTTAACCTCTCATACCATTGTCTAGGTGCTTGCTTTAAACCATAAAGGGCCTTTTTCAATTTGTAGACATGGTCGGGATGCTTGTGATTTTCAAAACCAGGAGGTTGAGAAACATAAACTTCTTCATTGATGAGTCCATTTAGAAAGGCACTCTTGACATCCATCCGTAGTAATCTGAAACCACTTAAACAAGCATAAGCTAATAATAATCTGACAGGCTTCAAGTCTAGCTACGGGTGCAAAGGTTTCATCAAAATCAATACCCTCCTGTTGGTTATACCCTTTGGCTACCAATCTAGCTTTATTTCTAGTAATAATGCCGTGTTCATCTAGCTTATTTTTGAATACCCACTTAGTACCAATTACATTGATATCTTTGATTTTAGGAACTAATTCCCACACTTTATTTCTTTCAAATTGATTAAGCTCATCATGCATGGCACTAACCCGAGTATTCATCATTTAATGCTTCTTTAACTGTCTTAGGCTCGTTTGTGAAATGAATGCCATATGATTACGGAATTGATTAAGAGAATGTCTAGTAGATACTCCCTTATTAATTTGCCCGATGACATTGTCTAGAGAGAGATTTCTTGGGACAATCCACTCTTTAGGAAGCTCTTCCGAATATCTTCTTCCTGTTCTTCGATAATTGTTGGAGAATTAGCTTTTGCAGGGTCCACCGATGGATCATCTTCTTCAATAGTATGCTGATCCGTGTTACTTGGCATGTTTCAACCGATAAGAATTATCAGTTAAATCTTCTTCATCTGCGATGCACTGTTGTTCTATTCACGCACTACTCGAGGAGATTCATTAAACACAACATGTACTGATTCTTCAACAGATTTAAGTCTTAAATTGTAAACTCTATATGCATGACCAGTGAGTTGAGTAACCAAGAAAAATTCCTTTATCAGATTTTTCATCAAACTTGCCAATATTTTCTTTCCCATTGTTTAAAACGAAACATGTACATCCAAAAACTCGAAATAGTTTAAGTTGGGTTTTCTTCCTTTGTACAGTTCATATGGAGTTTTCTTAAGCAAGGGTCTAATCAAGACTCTATTCAAAACATGACAAGCGAGTGTTCATCGCATCCGCCCAAAAGTATTTCGATAAAGAATTTTCACACAACATTGTTCTAGCAAGTTCTACAATAGATCTGTTCTTTCTTTCCACAACACCATTACGTTGAGGAGTTCTTGGAGCGAGAAAAATTGTGTTTTATGCCAAACTTTTCACAAAATGATTCAAACTTTTCATTTACAAATTCTCCACCATTGTCACTTTGAATTGATGTAATAAAATTCCCTTTTTCATTATGTAAAACCTTGGCAAGCTTTTTGAAAAATTTGTAAGAATCAGATTTGGCTTTAAGAAAAATAGTCCAGGTAAATCTGGAAAAGTCATCAACAATTACCATGATATAAAGATTACCACCTAGGCTTTTATTCCTTGAAGGACCAACCAAATCCATGTGAAGCAGTTCCAAAGGTTTAGAAGTTGAAACAATATTTTTGTTTGAAAAAGATTTTCTAGTTTGTTTGCCTTTCAAACAAGCTTCACAGATTTTGTCTTTCAAGATGCTGAAGCTTAGAGCTGACTCGAAACTAATTCTTTTGAAATCGAGTTTGTCAAGATGTTTAAGATGTATATGAGCAAGTCTTCTATGCCACAACCAAGATTCTTCTTCTTTAGTAAGAAGACAACTTTGAGATGACATAGACGGTTTGATATTTAACATGTATATATTGTTTAACCTCTTACCTACCAACATTACCGTGTCGATTCCGGCTCACAAATAAGGCACTTTTACGGTTTGAAAATGACTTTGTGACCAAGATCACATAACCGACTTATGCTTATCAGATTGTGCTTGAGACCTTCAACAAGAAGAACATTGTGAATGATTACCGATTCACCATCACCAATATCTCCGAACCTAGAATTCTTCCTCTGTTGTTGTCTCCATAAGTCACATGACCTCCATTCTTCAATTTCAAACTACTGGAATTTTGAAATGTCACTCTGTCATGTGCCTTGAGCATCCGTTGTCTAGATACCAAAGGAACTCTTGTTGCTTGTTCCTGAAAGATCAAACATCAAGTATTTGGTACCCTTACGTATTTTGGGTCCTTAGGAGTCAATTTTTCTGTTTAACATGTTTTGGAACCCATCTTTTCCTTCCTTGCGGCACAAAAAAATTTCTAGCATGACGAGAATTTTATAGTATGTCCTTTCTTCATGCAATAATGACAAGATGAGAAAGGGGATGCTGTTGTTTTTATGTATGAAAAGAAGTTCAAATATTTTTTAGTTTTTACCCCATTCTTAGGTTTGTACCCGATTCCAGAATGTTCAAACACACAATTTTGAGACCCAAGAAGTGCATCTAAATTCTCTTTGCCTTGAGTAAATTTAGACAAAGTTTTAACCAAGTAATCAACTTTATCTTGCAGAATAATACACTTTTCACACTTCTTATTAGCAGCAACATTATCGACAGATGCATAGATTATATCTAGATGTTCTAAATCTGTTTTGCTTTCTAATAGTTCATTTTCCAGAACTTTAACTCTATTTTCTAACCAATTATTTAATCCTTTTAACCGATTATTTGTATGAGATAAATTTCGGCTTCACTATGCATTTCATTGAAAGCATTTAGTAATGTGCTTGTAATTCATTTCATTCTCTGTAGGAGTTGAACTTACATGTGATGAAGAGGATTCACAACCAGCCATCAAGCACAGGTTCACCTCCTCACTTTCGGATTCGAAGCTGGAAGATGAATCATTGTCTTGCCAGGCTATATAGGCCTTTTTCCCTTTGTATCTTGAATCTTTCTTGTTACGATTCTTGATCTTTTCCAGGACAATCACTCTTTATGTGACCCTGTTTACCACAAGAATAACAAGTAATATTATTTTGAGCAGATTCAGTCTTTTTATCATTGTACCTTTTTACTTGGCCAAATCTGTTCTTTCTTCTAAGAAATTTTCCAAATTTCTTAACCAATAAAGTCGAGGTTCTCCGATTCATCTTCTTCGAGATCCACTGTTTTCTTCAATTGTCTTGAGAACAATATTTCTAGTTTTCTTTTCTGCATTCTCTTGTTCTTTGAACCAGATTGATTTCCAATTCATGTTCCCTCAACTTACCAAAAAGTGAAGCGGTAGTCATTTCGATCAAGTCTCTTGATTCGATATTGCTTGTCACCTTTGGTTGCCATGTTCTGTCCAAACACTTTAAAATTTTGATGTTCAACTCTTCTTTGTCAAAAGTCTTTCCTAACCCAATTAGATGATTGACTATGTGCGTGAACCTTTTTCGCACATCTGCAATTGTTTCTCCTTGCTGCATTTTAAACAACTCATAGTCCCTGATTAACTCATGCTTTCTTGCCCTTTTCACATCGGACGTTCCTTCATGTGTAACCTCTAAAATTTCCCACATCTCTTTAGCAGAGGCACACTCGAGACACCCCGAAAAACTCATCAAGATTTAAAGCGAGAGGTAATAATATTTTTTGCGAGTATAATCATATTGGACTTTCCTATTTTCTACATCGATTAATTCAGCCCAATCATTTTCGACTATTTTACCATCTACAGGTATGAGTTGGTTTGTAAGGACCATTAACAATTGTTTCCCAAATGCCTCTATCAAGAGATTCAATAAAGATTTTCATTCTAACCTTCCGAAAAGAATAATTCACACCGAGAAAAAGTGGAGGCCTGTTTATGGAGGCTCCTTCTAAAAAATTCATCTTTCCCTCGGCCATTGGACCGATTCCTTGAGTAACTTACAAGAACCAGCTACGATGCCAATTGAAAGAATTAATGGTTGAGTTCAAGAGGGGGTGAATTGAACTTTAAAACTTTTTCGCAAAACTTACTTTCTTTTGGAAGAATGAGTTATCTTTATTTAATCTTTGTGAAGGTAGTTTGGTTTAAACACAACAAGTTTATTGACGAGAAAATAAAAGAGATGAAAGAAGAATATTAACACACAAATTTATACTTGGTTCACTCTAATCCAGAGCTACATCCAGTTCTTGACAAACCAGTCAAGTCTCACTAATACCAAGTGAAAATTTACAACCGGTAGATACTCACCAATCTACCTCAAGAACTATCTTGCAAACCCACAAGACGAGAATCTTGAAAAACACCCGAGTAACCAAACCCGATTCACAGTACCAAGTGCGGATTACAATCCAACCTGCACAAACAACTTTTACAAAAGAATATGGAAAGAAAAAACCTGGACTTGAAGTTTCTAATTGTCCAGAACCAATTCTATCAGCACTTTCTCTCTCGAATGACCACAATTCGATCACAGCACCTTATGATATGAAAAAGATTCTTGAATGCGAGAGAAAGTCACGTATGAAAGTTTCACGAGATTGATTTCACAAGTTTTCTCAAGTAGTGTGTTGTATTGTGTTTTCAAAAGATAGATCAAATCTGTATATATAAAGTAAATCGAGAAAAACGAACGTTTCATCTGTTAAAAACTGTTTTAGAGAGTCATAAGATAAGTTGGTTAGTAGTAAAACAGGTTTAGAAAAGACTCGATCGATTAAAACGAAGTATGATAGATTAGACTGAGTTATGATCGATCAGAATGAAACTATGATCGATTAGAATGAGTTATGATCGATCAGAATAAAACTATGACCGATCAGAATGAGTTATGATCGATTAGAACAAAACTATGATCGATCAGAGTATTATTTCAATCGATTAAAAGATCAGTTCAATCGATTGATTTCATTTAAAGTTCCATTTAATCGATTAAGACATCGATTCAATCGATTGATTTCATTTAAAGTTCTATTTAATCGATTGATTCGAGTTTTAATGGATTAAAACAACTTAATGAAAAATGACAACTCTCTGTTTCAATCGATTGAAAAACATTTTAACAGATTAAATTCCTGCAAACACTCAGTATATAAAAAATAGTCTCTCTGTTTTAACAGATTGAAAAATATTTCAACAGATTGATTTTCTAAAAACTCTTAGACTGAAAAAGATCTTTCTGTTTCAACAGATTGAAAAATATTTCAACAGATTGATTTTCTAAAAACTCTTAGACTGAAAAAGATCTTTCTGTTTCAACAGATTTAAAATCATTTCAACAAATTGAAAATGCGAAACTTGATATTGAAAATTCATTGAGTTATTTTAACTTGTTGATTCCGCGAATCAATCAATTGAATTTTCGATTATGTATGACCATTTATTATGTTAAGTGATTTTAACAGATTGAAAATCCTTTTCAACAGATTGAAAAAAAAACTTAGTTAATTCTTTTAATACTTAAACGTAAGTTTTTCATGCAGAAAAATGATTTTCAATGAGATGCATCATTTTAAGGTGCTTATCACAAAATATAATGGCCTATCAAGAGATTAAGTGCTAAAACTTAAAAACCTAATCATCTACACACCCACAACCTAAGTTATATTTATGTCTTCATCAAATCCACCAAGTGCTTCACCTATTTATAGGTTTTCGCGTCTGACAGTGGCGAGACCGCCGTTCTCGTCTGACAGGGTCGAGACTGCCGTCTCGCCAAACGAGACCGCCGTCTCGCCATGCCAAAATGGCGAGACCGCCGTCTCGTCGAACGAGACCGCCGTCTCGTTTTCGCGGGTGGCGAGACCGCCGTCTTGCCAAACGAGACGGCGGTCTCGCCATTCGCAGGTGGCGAGATGGCGGTCTCAATTTCGAGACGGCGGTCTCGTCCCCTAAAAGGCGAGAAACCTTTTTTTCGTGCCAAAAGTCCCTCCTATCCTAGCATGGAGCCTAATAGTCTCTCCTAGTGGCTTGTTAGGCTTCGTCCATCTTCGAATAGGAAGTCTTTTATTCTTTATTTGGAGGTCGGGCAAGATTTGGGGTCTACAATAGGTACTAAGTGGGTATTAAAAAACAAACTAGATGAACACGACATTATCACTAAAAATAAAGCTAGGTTGGTAGCCAAAGGATATAATAAACAGGAAGGAATTGATTTTGATGAAACCTTTGCACCTGTAGCTAGACTTGAAGTTGTTAGACTGTTATTAGCTTATGCTTGTATTAGTGGTTTCAAATTACTACAGATGGATGTCAAGAGTGCCTTTCTAAATGGACTCATCAATGAAGAAGTTTATGTTTCTCAGCCCCCTGGGTTTGAAAATCACAAACATCCTGACCATGTCTACAAATTGAAAAAGGCTCTTTATGGTTTAAAGCAAGCTCCTAGACAATGGTATGAGAGGCTAAGTAACTTCTTAATTGATCAAGGATACAAACGAGGTGAAGTTGATAAAACCTTATTCATTAAGAAATATGGAACTGACATTATTCTGGTACAGGTTTATGTTGATGATATCATTTTCGGTTCTACTAATAATGCCTTGTGTAATAAGTTTGTTAAGGAAATGCAAAGTGAATTTGAGATGTCTATGATGGGAGAATTAAATTTCTTCCTTGGTCTTCAGGTTAAGCAATTAAGAAATGGCATTTTCCTAAATCAATCTAAATACTGTAATGAGTTGTTGAAGAGATTTGATATGCATAACTGCAAAGAATCCTCTACACCCATGTCTACTAACCGTTGTCTAGATTTAGATGAAAAAGGAAATCTGCTGATCAAACTAAATATAGAGGTTTGATTGGTTATCTGCTATATCTGATCGCTAGTAGGCCGACATTATGTTCAGTGTTTGCCTTTGTGCTAGATTTTAGGCAAATCCAAAGGAATCTCACTTTACCGCTGCTAAAAGGATTCTCAAGTATCTTAAAGGAACCATTAATGTTGGACTATGGTATCCTGAAGGTGCATCTCTTAAACTTGTTGGATTTTCTGATTCTGACTTTGCAGGATGTAGATTGGACAGGAAAAGTACCTCTGGTACATGTCATTTACTGGGAAGCAGTCTCATATCTTGGCATAGCAAAAAGCAAGCATGTGTTGCTCTTTCAACTGCAGAAGTTGAATACATTGCAGCTGGGAGTTGTTGTGCTCAGAGTATCTATCTTAAGCAACAATTGAAAGATTATGGAGTGGTTCTCAACACGGTACCTCTGGTTTGTGATAATACTAGTGCAATTAATCTAACTAAGAATCCTATTCAACACTCTAGAACTAAGCATATTGAAATTAGACATCACTTTATTAGAGAACATGTATCTAGGGGTGATTGTGAAATTTTATTCATTGAAACTGAGAAACAATTAGCTGACTTGTTCACCAAACCACTCCCTAGAGATAGACTTAATATGCTTAGAACTGAATTAGGAATTCTGGATATATCTAGTATTGAATAATTGATTCTTTATTGTGATTATGTGCTTTTTAAACAGGTTGATAACATGTTCAATCGATTAAATTGACTGAAAATTCTGAAATTATGTGTTTTAATCGATTGAAATTGCGAAATAATCTGTTGATTTCCTGATTCTCAATCTCTGTTCATGATGTATTACCAGTTTAATCGACTAAATAAGTTTTTAATCGATTTATTTCACTAACTCTGTTGCTCTGCATGCTTTTCTTTTACAAAACAATCGATTAAATCTTTGATTCAATCAATTTAATTCACTTTTGATATTCTGCATGTTTTACTTTTACAAATCAATCGATTAAATCTTCGATTCAATCGATTTATTTTACTTGTGGAGATCTGCATCTACATCTATAATTAAAAATCAATTGATTTTATGGAAAATCAATTGGTTAATTTCTTCTAGGGCTAGTAGTGTATGCATTGCCTCTAATCACTTACTGCAGATTGTGCTAACAACTTCAGCTACTCTCTTAAATGTCATAGTTATCCAATAAAAGCTGAATGACTGTGATTGGATATCAGATGTGAGGGTAATTAAGTAGCACAGTAACAATTCTCTCTCTCTACTTTTACCATCTCTGCGCATGAAGCAGAACAGCAGTAAATCACTAAAGACAAAAATTGTCTATTCAAAGAAGATGAAGGGACCAGGTTTTCTCGTTCCATTTTAATATACTATAGTAGTTTGAAAAGCTTGTACTCTCTCTTTAAACACATTCTCTCTTCTCTGTTTTTTTTCATCTCACAAAAACAACATGTTCAAGCGCACCAAATCCGGGAGAAAGAAGTTCAGCAAAGGAGAATCCTCTGCTGCTGGTCAAGAAATATCAGGAGGAGGGCGCATTGAATCCTGGTTCAATGGGAACCAAGAAAAGATGGACTTGTTTATTCACGAAATGAGCAGGAAGCAAATCAATATACCCAAAGTTCTGAAATTCTCGTGGTTGGATGCTGAAGGGTTCAGAGGTGTTCGGAAATTGCTGCAACACCAAAAACTTCAGAAGTTCCTTGAGCTCAATGATAGGATTTATCCAGACCTTATTAAAGTTTTCTTCACTAATCTGACATTTGAAGGATCTACACTAAGAACTCAAGTCAAAGGAGTGGAAATAGAAATTACTCCCACTGTCTGGAAAGAGGTTGCTGGACTCAAGGATGAAGGAGTAAAAGTCACCAAAGGGTATACCTCTGATGTGGAAGAATTCAACAAAGTCCAGTACTTTCGCTCTTGTTTGAGAAATAAGCGTGACTCTGTGAGTTCCTTCAACACTGGAAAGTTGAATCTTGAAGAAAGAATCCTTGCATTCATAGTGGCCTGGCAGCTTACTCCCAGGGGGAGCAATCATGCAGTACTGAATGAAGGGGATTTGGTACTGATGTACTGCATCCATCACAGAATCAGAGTAAACTGGGTTTTTGTCATCAAGGACCATATGATCAAAGCAAAAAGGCTAAGTGATTTTAGGTATCCTTATGCAATATTGATTTCTAAATTTTTAACTCATTTTGGTGTTGATTTGGAAGGAGAATTGGCTGAAACTGTTCGCCCCACAAATGAGGTTAATAACTCTGTCCTTCATAAAATGGGATTCATCAAAATTGATGGTGAGTGGATTTCAAAAGAAGAAGCAGGGAGAGAAGAAGAAGTTGAAGAAGAAGAACAAAGGGAAGAAGATGAAGATACTGGTGTCCCGAGTGCTGCTACAGCAAGACCAACAGACCCTATGGAAGATGTCATGGAAGAGCAGTCTCCGTTGGAAGTAATTCCTTATACTCCACAACCTGACCGTGGCACGCCTCTCTCACAGTTTGAAAGGACTATGCTGCATCAGATGAATGAGTTACAAACAAATCAAAGGAGGCACATGGAGATGACATTTGCTCTGCAAGCTCGCCAGCATCGACTGTATGAAGACTCCATTGCCAGATTTCAACACATTGATAATCAACTGGAGGATATCTTCAACAGAATTGGTGATCTTCAATTCAATCAGGGTCCCTGGGATGGTGATGAGTGAAGTCTCGCTTTTACATATATTTCTTTTCTTTGTCTTTTTGTTTTTTGGGTACCTACGTGGTACTGTTGGACTGTAACTAAACACTTTTTGATGAAGTCAAATAGGGGGAGAAGTATTTGCTTATAACTGACACTACACACACACTACAAAATCATATATGTCTCTGTTCTGTTATTATTTGTGCAGGTGCAGTGGTTATTTGTCTCCATCAAATAGGGGGAGATTGAAGCACTTGTTGGATTTGATGAAGACATATAGAGTTTAGAGAGTTTATTTTGTGGGTGTGTAGATAGATAGGTTATAGGTTTAGAATTTAATCTCTTGATAGTTCAGAAGATCTTGTGATAAGCGCCTTGAAATGATGCATCTCATTAAACTTATTTTTCTGCATGAAAAACCAACCTTTAAGCATTAAAAGAACAAACTGAGTTTTTCAATCTGTTAAAAAGAAGTTTCAATCTGTTAAAATTACTTAACATAGAAAATGTTCATATACAGTCAAAATTTTAATTTATTGAATTGCAGAATCAACAGGTTAAAATGTTCTTAATGATTTTTTCAATTAAAGGTTGAGCATTTTCAATCTGTTGAAAACAAGATCAATCTGTTGAAACAGAGAGATGTTATTTTTCAATTTTGAGTATCTCAGAATTTCAATCTGTTGAAATATTTTTTAATCTGTTGAAACAGAGAGCTATCATTTTTTTCTAAACTGTTTCAATCCATTGAAAACTCGAATCAATCGATTGAATGAAGTTTTAAATAAAATCAATCGATTGAAACGTCGTTTTAATCGATTGAAAAGAATTCTGATCGATCACAATTTGATTCTAATCGATCATAACTGGTTCTGATCGGTCATAAAGCTATTCTGATCGATCATAACTGATTCTGACCTGTTATATTATTATACTGATCGATCATCTGTTACTCTAAATCAGTTTTAATCAGTTTAGACAATCAGGTTCTCTTTTTTATTCTATAAATACAGTTTTGATTTGTCTATTGAAACATACAATTTGTGAAAACAATTGAGAGCAATCTTAGAGCTATCATATCCGTGACTTTCTCTGTGCATTAAAAAATTGTTCATATCATAAGGTGCTTTGATCAAGATTGTTGTTCATCAAAGAGAGAAAGTTCTGAGTTAGAATTGCTTCTGGACTTCTATTGTGTTAAAGCTGCAGTCCAAGTTTATTCTTTTCATTTACTTGTATAAAGTGTGATTGTGTAGATTGGGTGTTGAATCTGCACTGGTTACAGTATCTGGATTTGGTTACTGGGTGGTTATTCAAGAGTCTATCTTGTGGGTTTGTGAGATAGTTCTTGGGATAGATTGGTGTAAATCTACTGGTTGTAATTTTCACTGGAATTAGTGGAACTTGGCAGATTTGTCAAGAACTGGATGTAGCTCTGGGAAAGAGTGAAGCAGTATAAACTTTTGTGTTGTATTTCTACTTTCATCTCTTTTAATTCTTGTCTATATTCTTGCTTTGATTAAAACTAAATCTACCTAATAAAAGAATTGAATAAAGATAATTCATTCTTCTGAAAGAAAGAGTGTTTTTCGAAAAAGTTTTCAAAAGTTCAATTCACCCCCCCCAAAGCGGGTTGGTGGGCCGGCCAGCCGGGCCTAGCTCGTTTTGCCATCCCTATCCAACATAATCGTCCGGTAGGTCCCGTTCATATAGTACGAGACCATCCTCGCCAGAGGGAGACCCGAGAATAGCGCTGGCATATCCACCATTGTGACGGAGGCGAGGAACTCCATCACAGCCTCGCGGTAAATGCGGGTAGGAGGGTCCTGGAGGAGGAAATCCCACACAATGTTGTGGATGTAGCCTCGTACATCCTCGTCCCAACCGAACTCGGTCAGGATGCTGAAATCCAAGCGCAGCAGGGGGTGCCAGGAGTAGCTCCTAATATGATCGAGCCTAGCCTGGTGTTGCGGCATGAGCTGAGTTGGATCTGGCGGGGCCTGTGGTGTTGGGGTACTCTAGCCAAATCCCTAACCTCTCTTTCGGGGCCTGGAAGACTCGCCTTGTTACCTTTTGCTCAAAGACACTCAAGTATGTATGAGGATGTATGAGAGGATGTAGGAATGAGATGCTTTGAAAATGATCCAAAAGCCCCTATATATAGAATTTTTTTTTCAAGGTCGGGACTGCCGTCTAGGATTCGGGACGACGGTCTCGCCAAACGAGAAGGCGGTCTCGCCTATGGTGAATGGCGAGACGGCGGTCTCGCCAAACGAGATGGTCGTCTGGGCTTTTCTATGCTTTTTTTTAAAGAAAATAGGACCTTGTTCACAAACATCTATGCATGCAATGTTTTCATGTTATGTGTCCTATAATACTATTTAGTTAACTTTTCAAAAAGATTAACTAATGTGTCTTTTGAAGACGAGGCCCTTCTGATGTCGTTCTTTAGCTGTACTTGTTTATACCATTCCGGACTTACTATGACCGAAGAATAATTGTTCACTGAGGAGCAAACTTGCCACATTGGTGTAATTTTTCCTTCCTCTGGAGGTTTCAATCCTCTTGTTGATTATATGTCTTCATATTCCCCACTAATTATCAGAATATTGTGATAAGGGTCAAGAGAAAAAAAAATAAGTGGATAATTTATTCAAGGGCTTGTGTTTTAGACGATTATTATTATTTTTTATTTTATTCAAAGGGGAATTTTGTAAGAATGGCTGGCCAGGGTAGGTCAAAGTGTTTAAGCTAATGTTAAACAAATATTTTGTTTTGAGGATCTGCGTCTTAGCCGATATCTATTGCTTTCTTATGGCTGATTGACTTCCCTAGACTGCTCTTTGGGTTTTCAGATTAGGATATTGTGTTTTGGTCCTGACTTTTGTCTAGATTTCCCTTTTTTCTTGTTTTGGGAATCCTAGCGGACCTTATTTTGTAACCCTAACTTCTGCCTAGACCACCCTTTATTGTTGTTCGGGTTTCTTAGCGGGTCAACCTTAATTTTTGCGTAGCCCCCTTAAGTAGGTTTCCTACTAGTAATTTTGCCCCCCTTTTTTCTTTGGCCTTTGACTTCTATGAGCTTCTTTTGATTTATGTGTTTTTTTACACAATATTGGCGAAACACAGTTTTATTATGATGAGGTAAAACCTTATTCTGTGTTTCTAGTCAATCAGTTTGATTATTTATATATTTTTTGGCGATGGCACATTTTGCTTATTTTGATGCACTTTTAAAAACGTTTGCTTAAACATGATTATTATGAGGTTTAGACATGAATATCAAGAATAGAAGCAGATAGTAAGAATTGTATTCTTATTAATTAAGAGGAGAATATGTACCCTTAAAATGCCCGGGGGTCGGGCTAGCCCCGAGGATAATCTCTAACAATCATTGGGTTTACATCCCTTAAGAAAGGAAAAAGAACTCATAATGACTAGAGTTGCTCTCGACGCTTGTATCCTTCCGCTTTGAAAGATCTGCTTGAGTATGCGGAGGGGAGACTTCTCTTTTCTTCTCACAGCTCGGCCCTTTGTAGGGTCGTATCCTAGGCCATGCTTCAGGGGATTGTCCTTAAATTTTGGGGGCTCATTTATTCCTTGGGAGTCTGCACTGAGCCCTTGGCCAGGATGGTAACCATATTTCATCATCATGCGGGCTACCTTCATGTTGATAGGAAGTCTTTCTACAGTGGCAATTTCAAGCGCTTGAAAAGATGTTTCAAGGGCCTCTTCAGCCGCATCCACATAGGGTTGGGTAGACAGTCCACTGATCAAGATATCATCTTCAGCTTTGACTGTGACCAATTTGTCATCTACTATAAACTTGACTTTTTGGTGGAGCATTGAAGGTACTGCTTTAACATCGTGAATCAAGGTCTGCCAAGGAGACAACTGTATGATGGCATAATATCCATCACGTGGAAATCGATGTTAAAGATAATGGGACCAATTTGGATTGGCAGATTGATTTCTCTCGCTACTTCTCGTTTGGATCCGTCGAAGGCTCGAACGATAGTGCTACTTGGGCGCATGCGGGTTCCTTGAATGGTCAACTTGTCGAGTGTGCACTTGGGCATCACGTTCAAGGATGACCCGTTATCCACAAGAACTTTGGCGATGAGATACTCCTTGCATTTGATGGAAACATGCAAGGGCTTGTTATGGCTTGACCCTTCAGGAGGGAGTTCTTCATCTGTGAAGGTGAGGTGATCGTTGGCTGTGATGTAGCTGACGATCCTCTCAACTTTTTCTTGGGATATTATATGAGGTACGTGCGCTTCGCTCAAGACCTTCATTAGGGCATTTCTATGCGATTATGAACTCATCATTAGTGATAACAAAGTTATCTTTGCAGGCATGTGATTGAGTTGATCAATGATGGAATACTCGCTTTGCCTTATAAATCGGAACAACTCATCAGTCTCCTCCTTGGATTCTTTATTCTCTTTTTCTTGTATCTGTTTATTCTTCCCTTTATTCTTGGGGGCATCTTCTTGTGACTCCATGGGGGAGTAGATTCTTCCGCTTCTTGTCATGCCCCCAATGTCGGCTATATTGGAGGCGTTCTCCTTAATGGGTGAAGATTTCCTATATCTCCATGGTACAACTTTATTTAAATCATAGGGGAAAGGACGAGGCACAAATAATCTCAAAGGCTTCCTTGTCCCCTCCTCTTTATCGACTTTAATGACCAACGACCGATGCTTATTGTCCTCATGGGATGGATCGACCGTTGGGGAGAGCTTGATTACAAACGATTTTCTCTCCATCCTTCTGATTGCGGAAGACGTATCAGTTAATCCTTCCTTTTTATTATCTTATTTATTAAAAGTGAAGGAGGGATATGCAAGTATGAAACTTATGAATGAAATGAATGCAAGTAGACAATTGTTTGAATAAACAAAAGGTATTTTATTTATTAGAGAAGGTGTACATTCTCCTATACCATGCTACGAGGCACTTTTTGACAAAAATGGAAAAGCCTAAAGAAACCCACAGGCGGGTTTTGATTTTTACGCAATTCCTCTTCGACTTCCCGTACGCGATGAGCGAGTGCTTCAGACTGCTAGTGGACCGCCTGGCTCATATCTTCACTGTACTTTTGAGCCTCTTTTATTTTTGCCTCTTGATATGGCCAAGGCTTGTAAATTGTCGAGTCTCTCAATGGCTCGGTCTCTCTCTCTTGCAGAACCTGTCATACTGAGCTAACCCGTCTCTTTCTTTGTAGCGTAGCTCAGTAAGGCTTATGTTAAGTCTCTGGGTGGTCTCCCTTCCTTGATGTATTTCAAACTGAGTCCTTGCAAGATCTTGTAGCATTCCCTTGATCATCTGAGCCTGTTTTGCGCATTCAGCCTCAAGGTGTACTGATTTGGCGGTTATTTCTTGGAGTTGATTATCTGAGTTTATTCTGGCAACTTTGGATGCTCGGATAACCTTCTCACTAGAGTCAGCACATTGGTCCTTGAGGCGCTCTATCGCTTGATCTTTCTTCTTGCACTGCCTTTATAGACCGTCTATGGTAAGGATAGATTCTTGTTCTTTCTACTCAACAGCCCTCATCTGGGCTCCCATGATTTCTATCCTTTGGGTCAAGGCATTGACTTGAGTTTGGAGCTCTCCACTGGCTGATGGCGCAGTAGGTGGGGCGGATGGTTGTGACATCCCTCTGCGTCTCCTCCATTCCTAAACAGCCACCCAAGCTTTGTCTAGCTCTCTATCTCCCATAAAGACTGGTTTCTCCCATGCTCTTCGTACAATAATTGAGTTTGCAACATTGCATGAGTCTCCGAAGAAACACAGTCCTCCGAGCTCTTCTCATGACAGCGTGGTTTGGGTTCTCATGAGTTGTCTCATAGCCACTTTTGGGGAGTAAGTTATGCAATCTCAGAGACCTGATAATGGTACGCTCGGATAATCTCCACATCTGATGAGAATAGGGTCAGGTCGGAACCAAGGACATGCCCAGGATAAACGGTTGACATTCCATTATTTTAACTCGACCTTCCACTCCATGGTTAGACATCGGTGGAGAGGGATTTTTGAGAAGCTTTTCAAAGGATCGAGAAACATCCCCATGTGGCTAGAGGCATAGAAGTGCATGATACCCCACACGAATAGCAGTGAAGAGCAACATCTGAGTGTTCTTCCTTGCTTTTGGTGACAGAACTCAACCAAAAGCAAGGTGTCGGCAAGAAGTGCAGGCAAGGGACTCTTCAAGTGCACGTCCCAGGCAAAAAAGGCGTCCATAATGGCTTGATCTACTATATCGAGGTGAAAGGGAAAAAGTATGGTCCCAAACACAATCAAAGCCAGGGTTTTGTTAAAAGCACACCAATCTGCCTTATAAGCCAAAGAGGACAAATGACCTTCTAACATTGTAACTTCCAACCCTGGATATTCCCTTTTGTTATCAAGGTAGTCTGATGAAGCGGCAATTGGATGATGACAACGACTTTGGCTGCAGGAATATATGCTTCGTGATGAATATGGACCCCAGCTGACTTGGGTCATCTCAACATTATCTCATATTCCTCCAAAGTTGGTACCAGATCAAATTGCAGAAATTCGAAGCAGTGCAGACTGGAGTTCCAAAAATGGATCAAAACCCTGATGAAGATAGGGTCGACACAGATTTTCAATAGGTCGAGAATCCGTCCATAATATTTTTCGAAGTCAGAGCAGACCTCAGGTGGCATCAATGCACACAGCCGTTCTATCTTCTCTACATGATATCGGGGAATGTCCACTTTCTTCAACTGTCTACCACACCCCTCCATTTTTCTAGAAACGAAAATGCATGCTAGGAGTATGATGTTGATACAGACATGCATGTAAGTGTTTGTTTTTCCTAAACATTATCATGTTTTATTTTCTACATGATGCATGATAGTGATTGGTTTTTTGTATATATATATATATATATATATATATATATATTTTTTTTTTTTAAGAAACTACCTATATGGATGTTCATGAGTTTGATGTTTATGAACAAGGACCCATTTTTTATTACTTGATTTATTTGATTTTTATAACCTTTTATCTTTTCTGTCGGACTGCATGGCTACTTAGCTTACAAAGAACCTAAAACCAGGCTAGCTAAAAGGCAGATTGTCCGAGATAAAAGTGGTTTATTGCAAAAGAATGGTTTTAGCATCCTTTATCTTTTCTGTCGAACTGCGTGACTACTTAACTTACAAAGAACCTGAAACTAGGCTTGCTAAAAGGCAAACTGTCCAAGATAAGGGTGTTAATTGTAAAACGATTTTTGAGAGTTTTTCTTTTATGTTTCTGTTGTATGATTATGCTATGCAACAAACAAATGCAACAAACAAATGCACACACAATTCACTCATCCGCGAACAGTAGGACAACGTTTTATCACGAGGTATGGGTATCCTGCAGAAGAGTGCGTATTCAGGGTAGTTCTAAATATCCTCACCAAGGCTAGGCCCCCAAGGTGCCCCCATTATAGGATCCCCACTCTCCCAGCCTTCAGACCATGCATGACACTAGGGCCTTGTCAGTCTTTAGGCCAAAAGAGGAAGGTTATCACCTTGAGTGGTGGTTTCCAACCATACCGGTGGGCTTATGGCCCTCACTACGGCAAATCATATAATGTCACCCACTCCCTAAGGTTATCCCACTTGCCCCCGGGTATAGAGGGAATTGTTGTGTGCAAGGGTTTATGTGCAGTTGTTATTTCAAACAATTGCATAAAATAAACATACAATAGTTATTAAAGCCAAACAATAAAGCATGTTATACAAACAAGGAAGGGTAAAAGCATAATTTCAAGTTCTTATTTCTTAAACTAGTCCATCACTAAATGGGATCAACTCTCTAGCTTCCCCAATGGAGTCCCCATCTGTCGCCGCCGTCAAAAGAGGTGGTCAGAGCGATGCGATGGTTTTATTGGAGTCGCGTTTTTTTAAAGTGTATTTCGACGCCTTTAGGTTATCTGATATCCGGGCTAGACCTAAAAGCGAGGTTTTCGAAAAGGTTCGAGGAGTCGCCACCAATATTTTTACCAAAAACATTGGAAAAGGAAAAGAAGTGATGGTTTTTAAGAAAAACCAACTTTGGTTATTACAACCAGAGTTATGTAAGGGAGTTAGTTACGTGTGGGGAAGGTATTAACTTCCCCATGACGCCCCTTTCGGTTCCCTATGATTAGGCATGGCAACGGGGCGAGGCGGGGGCAGGTTTTGCCTCCCCAATCCCCGCCCCCGACTTTTTTAACCATCCCCGTCCCCGCCCCCGATCCCCGCCGGGGTTAGAAATTAAGTCCCCATCCCCGCTGGATTTTGGGTTCTCCGCCCTCGCCTCGTCCCCGTCCCCGATCCCGATCTATATTATTTTTAAAAAGATAACTACATTTATAATAAATTAATTTTACTATATATTTTTATATATAACTAAATATTTATAATTTTATAATTTATAATTATTATTAATTGAATATACATTTTAATTTACTATATTTATATTAATATATATATATATATATATATATGAAAGAAATATTTAATCATTTTTTATTTATAATATTATTATTATTATAACATTGTATTAAAATATTCGGATACTTATAACATTATTATTATAATATTGTATTCAAACATTTGATTATATATATATATATATATATATATATATATATATATATATATATAATGTTAATTCATTTTTAAATTGTCATTTAAAAATATAAAATATATAGTTTATAAGGAAATATTTAATAATTTAATTCTTATTCAATTAGTTCGAAGTAATAAAAGTTTAAATTATCAATTTTTTTAATATTTTAAAATACAATTATTTTATTAAGATAAAATTTGATATATAATAAATAAAAATAATAAGATAAAAAAATATGAAATAATAAAACCTAATAAATATAAATTATAAATAAAATAATATTAGTTACTACTAAGATTTATGTAAAATATTTAGAAAAAGATAAAGAATAAAAAAATTAACTGTGTTCATAAAATTGGTTGAAAAGATTGAAAAAAAAAACAAATTGATGGGAGATATTAAGGAAATGTGAAAAACTAAAAGGTAAGAGAGAGAATAATGTAATAAATTAATTGATATAAAAGATTAAAATAGATAAAAAAAATTAAAAAGTGGGTAGAAGAAAAATAAAGATTGGTGAAATATAAAAAAATGACTTTATATGTAATAGAAAAAGAAAAGGAAATACTTTTAAAATATTAATATTTTAAAATTTAAATTTAAATATAAGATCGGGGCGGGGACGGGTCGGGGTCGGGGTGGGGATTGCATTATCCATCCCCAGTCCTCGCCCCGACTTTTAAAGCGGGAAAAACCTGAACTCGCCCCCGTCCCCGGTCAACTCGGGTTTTCCCCGTCAAACTCGGGGCGGGGACGGGTCGATCCCCACAGGTATGGGTTTAATTGTCATCCCTACCTATGATGGACTGTTTTTTTATAAAGAAATAATAACATTAAAACTAAGCTTCTACCCTTATTTATTAATTGCAAAAATTAAATTATTGACTACATGGCCCTTAATATCTAATGCACAGAGATAGTAAAAAGGGATAAAATTAGGGATATGAAAGAACCTTCGAAGCAAGCTTTTTATAAAATATTCTTGAAAAGGGCGCTTTTTGGCAAACCCCACGCTCTACAATGCAGCTCACTCTTCTCTCGAAGCACTTTAGAACGCTTCCTAAGAACTCTAGAACTCTGGAAATGCTTCAGAGGGGTCTTAGGAGAGTATTTTGAGAAATATGCAGTTGGAGAAGTTGTAGAAAGTTGTGAAAACGAGAAGAGGGTCCCCCCCCCTTTTATAGAAATTCGCACCTATCAGGTTGGGACCATCGTCTCGACTTTCGGGACCGTCGTCTCGCCTTTGGCGAATGGCGAGATGGTTGTCTCACCAAACGAGACGGCAGTCTTGCCTTTGGCAAGTGGTGAGACGACGGTCTCGCCCAGCGAGACGGCAATCTCGACCCTTTGGGTGAAATTTCTTATTTTTCATGTACAAAAAGCCTTCCTATTCTAGTATGGAGCCTATTGGTTAATCCTAGGGACCTTTAAGGCCTTGCCCATCTTTGAACCGAAGTATTTTGCTCATTATTTTGAGGTCGGGCAAGCTTTGGGGTCTACAGGACTTATGCATATAGGTGTATGCCTTTTGACTTATGTAATGCACCTACGACTTTTCAAAGGTGTATGCAGACCATTTTTTCTGATCTTATTGAAAACATGATGGAATTCTTTATGGATGATTTTTCAGTGCATGGTTTGGATTTTTATAACTGTTTAACAAATTTGTGCCAAGTTTTGCAACGTTGTGAAGAGACCAGGTCTTGAACTGGGAGAAATGTCATTTCATGGTAAGGGAAGGCATAGTTCTTGGACACTTGGTGTCTAAGAGAGGCATAGAGGTTGATAAGGCTAAGGTGGAGGTGATTAAAAAATTGCCCCCACTTACAAATGTGAAAGGTATTCGAAGATTTCTTGGGCATGTCGGTTTCTACTAGCGATTGATTAAAGACTTCTAAAAAATCACAAAGCCTCTCATGAATCTTTTGGGTAAGGATGTGCCTTTTAATTTTGATTCATCTTGTGGGGAGGTTTTTTGCACGATTAAGCAAGTCTTGGTCTCTGTTTCTATTGTACAACCCCCCGACTGGGAACTCCCATTCGAATTGATGTGTGATGCTAGTGATCATGCAATAGGGGTTGTGCTTGGGCAGCGAAAGGATAAGAAGCTACATGTGATCCACTGTGCCAGCCGAACATTGGATGATGCCCAGGTAAACTATGCCACAATTGAAAAAGAAATGTTAGTCATTGTCTTTGCTTTCGATAAATTTAGATCTTATTTGGTAGGTTCACATGTTACTATTTTCATTGACCACTTTGCCATTATGTATCTATTGCATTAAAAAGAAGCAAAACCTCGGCTAATTAGGTGGATTTTGATATTGCAAGAATTTGATTTAGAGATTAAGGACAAGAAGAATACCGAGAACTTGGTCACTAACCACCTATCTAGGTTGTCATTCGAAAAAGTAGAGATGGGTGACATTCCCATCAATGAATCTTTTTCAGATGAACAATTATTGAATCTTATTACCCAACTTGCCCCGTGGTATGCTGATTTTGTAAGCTTTCTTGCATGTGGTATTTTACCTCCTGATTTTGGCTTTTAGCAGAAGAAAAAGTTTTATGCCGATGTCAAGCACTATTATTGGGAAGAACTGTTAGAAATGTAGGCTGAGATCAAGAGGGGGGGTGAATTGATCTTTGAAAGATTTTCGCAAATTACAGATTATCTATTTCAAAGATTAAGAAATCTGACCAGTTCTTGAATCACACAACAATCAATCAAAAATAAATGCAGTCACAGAATTAAAGAAGAGAAAGGTTTAGAAAGATATCACCAAGGTTTATACTGGTTCACCCAATCTCAGGGCTACGTCCAGTCTCCAGCCAAATTCCAGCTAGGTTCCACTAGTGCCCACAATTCCAGCTACAGAAACCAGTGCCCACAATTCCAGGCACCCACAATATAGTAAAAGAAAGTAAAGAAACAAATAGAAGAAACTAAAACGCTCAAACCAGTTTTATGCAGTTCTGCAGTATGTATTTCTTCTCCAAAAGAATGCAATTTTGCCTCAAGAAAGAACTTTGATGAACTTCACAAAAACTAGCGTGATTCTTTCTTGAAAGTAATACTTTTGATTGCTAGATTGATTGCCAAAAGATGTATTTCAGATGATCTTTAAAAAGTTCAAGCAACTATGATTATATAGAAGATTTTCAAAACTGCTGGTTTAATTAATCTGTTAAAATAATCTTTTAATCTGTTAAAAGTCTTGTTTTAATCTGTTAAATCTTCTTTTAATCCATTAAAACGTTCTTGATTATTTTCCAGATTTGTTTTAACTGATACGACAACGTTTATATCAATTAAAACTCTTTACAAAAAATCTTCCAAACTGTTTTAATCGATTATTTCGTGTTTCAATCGATTAAAATACTGCAAAACATTTTTATAAACTTTTCCAAGTGATTTTAACTGATAAAAATCTATTTTAATCGATTAAAACGCTTAGTACAAATTTTCTTAAGTTGATTTAATCGATTGAAACGCAGTTTAATCGATTGAAAAAATTCTGATCGATCACAATCACACTCTGATCGATCATATACTAGTTCTGATCGATCATAAAACCATTCTGATCGGTCATCTGCTACTCCAAGTGGTTTTAATCGATTGAAACAAAGTTGTATCAATTAAAATACTGCCAAAACACTTCTCTGAACATTTTAAGTGATTTTAATCGGTTATTTCGAAACTGTATCAGTTAAAATACTGACTGAAGGTTTTTAAAACTTCTTTTAATGAAAACAATCGGTTATTTCAAAGTTATATTAGTTAAAAACCTGTTATAAAAGTGTGAAGAACATTTTAGTTGATAAAGCTTATATGTTATTAGTTAAAATAGTTGATTAAGAAAGCTTTTATCAAAATACTTTGTTTTTCACCGTTGAAACATTTTTAGAGGCATTCTTGCAAAATCTTTTAAGTGAAGAAACCTCATGCAGCAGAAAGATAAAAATGATTATACCTAAGCAGAGCTGCAGACACACTAATCCCCCTACTCTTTTATCCAAGTGACCTTTGACTGCCACAAAGTAGCCTTTGACTTCATTCTTGACTTCATCAAATCAACAAGATCTTTGCCAAAGTAATTCAATAAGATCTTCATTACTTTCAGTCTCCCCCTATTTGATGAATACAAACATCACTTTGAAAAATAACTCTGCAGAAGAAGTCACTTGATAAAATAGATTAGTTAATCAAAAATTAATCAGTTTATCCATTTCTCCCCCTAAATTGCTGCTCTCTTAAAGAATTATTTCTCCCCCTAAATTGATCAGAAGTAAAGCAATTATTTCTCCCCCTTTTGACTTCATCAAAAAATAGGGAACAGAGGAACAAAACAATGTGTGGTATGTATCATGTTTCAGATTTTGAAAATAGTAAAACAAATGGATACGATACTTTACTCATGTAAAGATCAATCAAAGTTGATTCAAACTTGTCTTCATTAACACGTTTGTAATGAATACAATTAATACGTGTAAAGATAAGAGAATCATGCTTTAGTAGCATGTTACAAGAACAACCATTAACTAAAGCCTTTAATTTTTCTTTCCAGAATAAGAATCGATTAAAAACAGGACAAAATCGATTAAAAAGTTCTTGTTAATGATTTTAATCAATTGAAATAATGTTTTAATCGATTAAAACAGTGATGAATTTTGAAAGTTTAAAACATAAGTTCATTTAATCGATTAATTCGACATTTAATCGATTAAAATAGTGAAGAAAAATGTTGTATAAGTGCTTTTAATCGATTTAAAACTTGTTTGTATCGATTAAAACAACCAGTTTTGAAAACTAAGCAATGTTTGATGCATCTATCATGCCTAATTCAGTGCGAATTTTGTAAAACCAATCACAAGCAAGAGGTTTTGTAAAAATATCTGCTAGTTGTTTTTCAGTTTCTATGAAGAAAATTTCACAATCACCTTTCAACACATGATCTCTAATGAAATGATGTCTAATTTCTATATGTTTTGTCCTAGAATGTTGAATTGGGTTTTTAGTTAACATAATGGCACTAGTATTATCACATAACAGAGGAATCTTTCTGAGAATTAAACCATAATCCTCAAGTTGTTGTTTGATCCAAAGAGATTGAGCACAACAACTTCCAGCTGCAATGTACTCTGCTTCAGCTGTAGAAAGAGCAACACATGATTGCTTTTTACTATGCCATGAGATTAGACTGCTTCCAAGGAGATGACAGGTGCCACTGGTGCTTTTCCTATCAAGTTTACAACCTGCAAAATCTGAGTCAGAATATCCAATTAAACTTAGTTTGGACTCACCAGGATACCATAACCCAACATTTAAAGTTCCTTTGAGATATTTGAGGATTCTTTTTGCAGCAGTTAGATGTGATTCTTTTGGTGTAGATTGAAACCTGGCACACATACAAACACTGAACATAATGTCAGGTCTACTTGCTGTTAGATATAGCAAAGAACCAATAAGCCCTCTATATTTGGTTTCATCAACAGGTTTTCCTTTTTCATCAAATTTATTCCTAAAAACCCATTTTGTACCTACAATATTTGCATTATCTGGTTTTGGAATTAATTCCCATACTTCATTTCTAGTGAATTGATTTAATTCATCATGCATAGCATTAATCCAGTTATTATCCTTTAATGCATCAGATACGGTTTTAGGTTCAATTTGAGATACAAATGCCATATGATTGCAAAATTTATTTAAAGATCTTCTAGTGGAAACTCCCTGATTTATTTCACCAATGATGTTGTCTATTGAAAGATTTCTTGGAGTTTTTCATTCTTTAGGCAGCTGCTCTTCAGATTCTTCAATATCTTCAACCTGTTTTTGAGAATCTGTTGATTCTGGCAGTTTTAACTAATACATTTTATCAGTTAAAACGTCATCTTCTGCACTATACTCAGAAATATTCTGCATACTTGGGTTAGTTTCATCAAATACAACATGAACAGATTCTTCTACAGTATTTAGCCTTTTGTTATAGATTCTATAAGCATGGCTATTCAATGAATATCCCAAGAAGATACCTTCATCTGATTTGGAATCAAACTTTCCAAGACTTTCCTTTCCATTGTTTAAAACAAAAACCTTACTCCCAAACACTCTGAAATAGTTTATGTTAGGCTTTTTACCTTTGAATAATTCATAGGGAGTTTTCTTAAGAAAAGGTCTGATTAAAACACGGTTTAATACATGGCAAGCAGTATAATGCTTTTTCATTAAGCATTGTCCTAGCTAGCTCTTCAAGAGAATGATTTTTCTTTTCAACTACACCATTCTGTTGAGGAGTTCTAGGAGCAGAGAAATTATGCTTGATACCATGTTTATCACAAAATTTATTGAAATTTTCGTTTGAAAACTCTCCCCCATGATCACTTTGAATACAAGAGATAAAATAGCCTTTTTCATTTTGAATTTGTTTCGCAAATTTCTTAAACAAATGGAAAGTATCAGATTTTAATTTTAAAAATAATGTCCAGGTAAATCTTGAGTAATCATCTACTATAACCAATGCATATAGATTTCCTCCTAAACTCATAGTTCTAGAAGGACTAAAGAGATCCATGTGCAAAAGTTCAAGAGGTCTAGAAGTTGAAACAATATTTTTCTGTGAAAAAGAATTCCTTACTTGTTTCCCCTTTTGACATGCATCACATACTTTGTCTTTCACAAACTTAAGTTTAGGCAAGCCAACAACAAGATCTCTAGAAATCAGTTTGTTTAGATGATTCATATAAATATGAGCTAACCTCCTATGCCATAACCAGGAATAATTTTCTTTCGAAATTAAGCAACAGCTTTTAGCGGAATTAGTATCTAACATGTAAATATTGTTGATCCTCTTACCGATAATTAGTACACTGCTCGAATCTGATTTGATTATCTGACATTGATTTTGTCCAAAGACAACTTTGTGTCCTTTATCACAAAGTCTGGCTAATACTAATCAAATTATGTTTTAAACCCTCAACATATAATACATTGTTAATAATACCTAATTCTGCGCATTTGATGTCACCTATTCCAAGGATTCTTCCTTTGTTATTATCCCCATAGACAACAGTCCCACCATTCTTTAGTTTTAAGTTGCAAAATTTTGTAATATCACCTATCATGTGTTTAGAACAGCCACTGTCAAGGTACCAGAGATCTTCAGTTTGTTTTGCCTGAAAAAGAAATTAGTATAGTTGCAATACTAAATGATACAAAATTGAAATACACAATTAATTCAGCACTGGAAGTAGACTTTTAATCGATTAATTTGATATTTAATCGATTAAACAAGTTCTGGAAAAAGATATATCAGAATAATAATCGATTTATACGATAAATAATCGGTTAATTTTATCCTTTTAATGATTTTAACTGATATAAATCCATTTTAATCGATTAAAACAACTAAACTATATTCCAAAGAACATTTTAATCGATTAATTCGTATTTTAATCAATCAAAACTGTACGGACAGCTTTTTCTGATATTCTCTGTAAGTGATTTTAATCGATTAAAATAGTTTTGTATCAATTAAAATGCTCAGTCCAAGAATCCAGAAACAGATTTTGCTGATTTGATACCCAGGGACATCCAGATTTTGTTCCTGCAAAACAGATTTGGCATATTTCTGGTACCCCTTTTTAATTATTGGGTTCAATCATGTTATTTGAAATGATTTTTTGGGTATCCACTTCATTCTTCCTTTAGGAATAGCATATTTCCTAATTCTACAATACTTCACAGAATGCCCTTTTTCATGCAATAAAAACATCTAATAAATGGAGATGACATAGATTTATTATGTGCAAAATAGTTTTTAAATGCTCTAGTTTTCTTTCCAATAGAAGGTGTAAAACCATACCACCACGATCAATAACTAATTTTTGAGAATCAAGTATCATATCAAGACTAGTTTTTCCTTGTGCAAGTTTAGATGCAGTTTTTATTAAGTATGATAATTTTTTTTGTAACTCAGGACAGTTTTTGCAGTCTTTAACATTACACACGCAATCAGAATTATTACTTAATTCCAAATTTTCATTCTTGGTTTCTTCATCAACTATTTTCTTTTCAAGAACAGTGATCTTGTTTTCTAATAAACTATTCATGCTTTTTAATCTTTTATTTTCAGTTTCTAATCTTTTAGCTACTGCATGCATTTCATAAAAAGCATCTTGTAATGAACTATAATTCATAGTGGTTGTTGAGTCAGAACTTACACTGGTTATTGGCGAATCTGAGTTGACCATTAAGCATATCTCTGTTGTTTCTTCATAGGTCATTTCAAGGATCTTCCACATTTGTGCAGCAGTTTGACAATGTGCTATCCTGAAAAAATCGTTTCTGTTAAGTGCAGATATGATGATATTTTTGGCAATACAATCATCTTGGATTAATTTCTTTTCACAGTCATTTAAGCTAGACCAATCTTTGTTAAAAATATCAGTTTCTTGTTCAATGATATTCCAAACATTTATACTAACAAATTCAATAAAGATCTTCATCCTAATCTTCCAAAATGGATAATCTGTTCCACAAAACAGTGGAGGTCTATCAATACAAGCACCCTCAGAAAATTTATTTCCAGCCATGGATCGAAAGATTTGAATAACTCTCAAGAACCTTGCTCTTGATACCAATTGTTAGAAATGTAGGCTGAGATCAAGAGGGGGGGTGAATTGATCTTTGAAAGATTTTCGCAAATTACAGATTATCTATTTCAAAGATTAAGAAATCTGACCAGTTCTTGAATCACACAGCAATCAATCAAAAATAAATGCAGTCACAGAATTAAAGAAGAGAAAGGTTTAGAAAGATATCATCAAGGTTTATACTGGTTCACCCAATCCCAGGGCTACGTCCAGTCTCCAGCCAAATTCCAGCTGGGTTCCACTAGATTGTATGTTTTATAGATTACAACCTTAATCACACACTCAATCTACCACAAGAACCACAATTCCAGTTCCTGCACCTAACCTTTCACCAAGAACCAAATTCCAGTTCTTGAACTACCCTGCAGCCAAATTCCAGCTACAGAAACCAGTGCCCACAATTCCAGGCACCCACAATACAGTAAAAGAAAGTAAAGAAACAAACAGAAGAAACTAAAACGCTCAAACTAGTTTTATGCAGTTCTGCAGTATGTGTTTCTTCTCCAAAAGAATGCAATTTTGCCTCAAGAAAGAACTTTGATGAACTTCACAAAAACTAGTGTGATTCTTCCTTGAAAGTAATACTTTTGATTGCTAGATTGATTGGCAAAAGATGTATTTTAGATGATCTTTAAAAGGTTCAAGCAACTCTGATTATATAGAAGATTTTCAAAACTGTTGGTTTAATTAATCTGTTAAAATAATCTTTTAATGTGTTAAAAGTCTTGTTTTAATCTGTTAAATCTTCTTTTAATCCATTAAAACGTTCTTGATTATTTTTCAGATTTGTTTTAACTGATACGACAATGCTTATATCAATTAAAACTCTTTACAAAAAATCTTCCAAACTGTTTTAATCGATTGTTTCATGTTTCAATCGATTAAAATACTGCAAAACATTTTTATAAACTTTTCCAAGTGATTTTAACTGATAAAAATATGTTTTAATCGATTAAAACGCTTAGTACAAATTTTCTTAAGTTGATTTAATCGATTAAAATGTAGTTTAATCGATTGAAAAAATTCTAATCGATCACAATCACACTCTGATCGATCATATACTCGTTCTGATCGATCATAAAACCATTCTGATCGGTCATCTGCTACTCCAAGTAGTTTTAATCGATTGAAACGAAGTTGTATCGATTAAAATACTGCCAGAACACTTCTCTGAACATTTTAAGTGATTTTAATCGGTTATTTCGAAACTGTATCAGTTAAAATACTGACTGAAGGTTTTTAAAACTTCCTTTAATGAAAATAATCGGTTATTTCGAAGTTATATTAGTTAAAAACCTGTTATAAAAGTGTGAAGAACATTTTAGTTGATAAAGCTTATATGCTATTAGTTAAAATAGTTGATTAAGAAAGTTTTTATCAAAATACTTTGTTTATCACCGTTGAAACATTTTTAGAGGCATTCTTGCAAAATCTTTTAAGTGAAGAAACCTCATGCAGCAAAAAGATAAAAATGATTATACCTAAGCAGAGCTGCAGACACACTAATCCCTCTACTCTTTTATCCAAGTGACCTTTGACTGCCACAAAGTAGCCTTTGACTTCATTCTTGACTTCATCAAATCAGCAAGATCTTTGCCAAAGTAATTCAATAAGATCTTCATTACTTTCAAGAACCCCTCTTATTTAAACATTGTGCAGATGGTTTGATTAGGAGGTGTGTTCCGGAAGATGAGGTTCATACCATCCTGGACCATTGCCACTCTCGTTCTTGTGGAGGCCATATGAGCACCTTTAAGACAACCTCAAAAGTATTGTAAGTTGGATTCTAGTGGCCACACCTTTTTAAGCATGTGCACAAGTATGTCCTGACTTGCGATGCTTGCCAAAGAGTAGGTAACATCAGTAAAAGGCATGAAATGCCACTAAATAGCATATTAGAGGTTGAATTATTTGATGTGTGGGGCGTTGGTTTTATGGGACCCTTTCCCTCTTCCTTTGGAAATCAATTCATTTTAGTAACAGTTGACTATGTTTCTAAATGGGTAGAAGCCATTGCTTCACCCCATTATGATCTTAAGACCGTTATTAAGCTTTTCAAGAAAATAATATTTCCAAGGTTTGGGGTCCCGAAATGTATCATAAGTGATGAAAGGTCTCATTTTATTGAGAAAGTTCAGACCCTCCTAAAAAAATATGGAGTGAGACATAAGGTAGCTACACCTTATCACCCTTAAACTAGTGGTCAAGTTGAGGTGTCCAATCGGGAAATTAAAAACATTCTTCAAAAAGTGGTAAATACGTCACGTAAAGATTGGTCTATTAAGTTAGATGATTCCTTATGGGCATATTGAACCGCATACAAAACTCCCATTGGCATTACGCCTTTTAAGCTAGTGCATGGGAAGCCTTGCCACTTACCTGTTGAGTTAGAGTATAAATCTTTCAGGGCTATCAAAACTCTTAATCTTGATCATAAGGTTGCAGGTGAGCATATGTTGGAATTAAATGAGCTTAAAAAGCTTCATCTAGATGCATACGAAAACGCTCAAATTTATAAAGAAAAAACTAAAAGATGGCATGATCGTCACATCCTACGGAGAACATTCAATCTAGGTGATATGATTTTACTATTTAACTCTCGATTGAGGTTTTTTCTGTAAGAATTAATGGTTGAGTTCAAGAGGGGGGGTGGTGAATTGAACTTTAGAAATCTTTTTCGAAAAACACTCTTTCTTTGTGAAAGAATGATTAATCTTTATCCAATCTTTTATTAGGCAGATTTGGTTTTAAATAAAGCAAGAATATAAACCAGAAATGAAAAGAGATAAAACCAGAAATACAACACAAGAGTTTATATTGGTTCACTCTTCCCAAGAGCTATATCCAGTTCTTGACAAATCTGCCAAGTTCCACTAATACCAAGTGAAAATACAAACCAGTAGATATACACCAATCTACCTCAAGAACTACCTTACAACACCACAAGATAGACTCTTGAAAAACCACACAGCAACCAAACCCAGTTACTGTAACCAGTGCAGATTCAAACCCAATCTACACAATTAGAATTCATACAAGTGTATGAAAAGAATAAACCTGGACTGCAGCTTTTACAATATAGAATTCCAGAAGCAATTTTTCTAACTCAGAACTTTCTCTCTTGAAGATCTTTCAACAATCTTGATCAAAACACCTTATGATATGAAATGTGTATGAATGCTCAGAGAAAAACACGAATATGAGAGCTCCAAAATTGCTTTCAATCGATTTCTAAATTGTGTTTTTGAAAGAGAAATCAAAGATGTATTTATAGAGTAAAAGAGAGAAACTGATAGTTTCAATCGATTGATTTTATTTAAAACTCATTCAATCAGTTAATTCGAGCTTTTAATGGATTGAAACAGTTAGAAGAAAAATGGTAGCTCTTTGTTTCAACAGATTAAAATTCATTTCAACAGATTAAAATTCTGATATACTTAAAAATGAAAAATGATATCTCTCTGTTTCAACAGATTGAACTTGATTTCAACAGATTAAAAATCTGAGATACTTTAAGATGAAAAATGACATCTCTCTGTTTCAACAGATTGAACTTGATTTCAACAGATTAAATATCTGAGATACTTTTGAAATGAAAAATGGCTAGAACATTTTAATCTATTGATTTATCAATTCAACAAATTAATACTGCGAAACCCTTAATATGAAAAAACCATCAAGAACATTTTAACATGTTGATTCTACGATTCAATCAATTAAAATTTTGGTTGTATATATACATTTCCTATTTTAAGTGATTTTAACATATTAAAACTGCTTTTTAACAGATTGAAAAACTCAGTTTGTTCTTTCAAGGCTTAAAGATTGATTTTTCATGCAGTAAGATAAATTCTATGAAATGCAACATTTATAGGCGCTTATCACAAGATATACTGAAATTATCAAGAGATTAAATTCTAAACCTATAACCTATCTACCTACACACCCACAAACTAAACTTTATATGTCTTCATCAAATCAAACAAGTGCTTCATTTTCCAGGTAAACTGAGGTCTCGTTGGTCAGGACCATTTAAGGTGACAAAGGTCTTTCGCTTTGGAATTGTCGAGTTGTGGAGCAAAAAGTCTAGTCCATTTAGAGTAAATGGATAAAGACTTAAACACTACTTGACAAGAGAACCAATAAAATAAGAGTGTCTAAGACTTGTTTGATGTATCATATTTGTGATTCTAAATAGCAGACAACGTCTGACTGAATACATTAAATTTGGCACTTGTGAGGAGGTAACCCTATTTGTTATTTTTAATTCCTTTTCTTACTTAACTTTGTGTGTCTATATTAAAAAAAAGGTTTTAAGGCTTTGCATTTTTTTTTCAAGTTAATGGACAGTGTGATCCACCACCAGTGGGAAATTCCCATTGGTAGTGGACCTTTCTGAGTTGGGGCATGTATAATTAAAAATTTTCAAGTCAGAGACACCCACTAGCAGTGGGTCGTGATTTACTACAAGTTGTTTATCTTATATCACACGCACACCACCTGTGTTTTCCATTCCCTATTGCACTCACCCTTACCATTACACACTACCCCTCCCAAATCACTCTTAACTTAAGAAATTCCTTGACCCCATTCAATTCCACAAATTCCTTTCACTCATTATCACATCTACATCATCTCTTTCTACCATATTCATCAAGTAAGAATCATCATTTCACTCATATGTTGGGATTTTTTTTTTCTAATATGGAGTTTTCTCGTACTTGATATTTTGATTTGTTTTTGGTGAAATTGATCATGTGGGAAGGTTTACATATGTTCATATTTGATTATTGTCATTAAAAATTTATGTGGGTCTGTTATCAAACTTTTGTTCACGATTATCATGTTCATCATGTTCATTTTTCATTGAAACTCATATGCCTTTTTCTTCATGATTGACACTCCATGCTACATATCTGGCAATTTGATTCATTCTTATTCATTTGTATAGTGTAAATTGTGAATTTGGGAAACTTTGAGGTGCATGTTTATAGATTTATTAGTTCCAATTTTTTATGCCTACCACGTGTTTAATAAAATGTCTATGACAACTACTTGTTCTTACCTTTGCATATTTATAAGTTGTTTTATACACATTGATCCTTAGACATTTATCATTCCTAGATATTTAATTGTGGTGATGCTAATGACATATTTTATATATATACATGAACTTGGATTTCAAGTGCCAACACCATGTCTTCCGGAAGAACCAAAACTGTTGGAAAGAAGAGGAAGAACACTTGTAAGACCTCTAACTATGCTAGAGTTGACAATATTGAGTGCACATCTAATGACCAGCGGATGTGACTTGATTCCTTGACCAAGAGGGACATTGTTCCCGCACGGTTTTTCTGCAAAAAATCATTACTCGACCTTGGGATTTATGAAGATACTTTTAAGTATTGCAAGAATGTGGGTTGGGAGGACTTTATTGAGCTATGAGTCGTGCTATGAACACACTACTTTAGAATTTCTTAGCTCCATTGATATTAAACCTTGTGCAAATGATTCTAACTGAGAGATTACTTTTAGACTAAATGACATTGATTTTAGGATAGATTTGGCATATGTGGACCCCATTTATGGTTTTCCATCTATGTCTGCCAATGTTTTAGCTTGCACAAATACTGCTCACATTCCTAGGGACTTCAATGCCAATTATTTTCGGTCCCAACTTTCACGAGCTAGTGAATATTATGATCCCTCCTCTACCAAAGCCTCCTTAATGCATCACCCTGTTTTCAGATATCTTCAAAGGTTCATGGCTCGCTCTATTTTTGGGCATTTTGAAAGCCTGGGTACCATTCGGCTGCCGAATTGTACTTTTTGTATGCCATGATCCATAAGATACCCATCCATTCCACTAAATGGCTTTTTAGCCAATTCACCTGAGTTGGTCGGGCCACCTCTAGCAAGATTGTCATTGTTGGGTACATCAACCCACTTGCTAGGCATGTAGGAATCGACCTAGCCAATGACACCCTGTTGTGCCAACCCAAGAGGGTTGATATTGATGAAATTATTCACATGGGTCTAATAATAATTCAACATGATATTTCCTGCTTGGTTATTCCTGGAACACTTGTGCCTCACCCCTTGCCTAACCCTAGCTTTACTAGCTTGGAAGGCAAGACTTCTTTTCTATTTTCAGGTACAAATGCTGATGAGGATGGTCCTTTGGACACATATATGTCATTTCCCCCAGCAAACTCAGCTGGCCCTTCCCGGTTCACTACAAACTCCAGTGTTTCACTAGAACATATGTATTCCTTAATGCAAGGAATGAATAGCCGCTTGGAGTCGATGTCCATAGAGCAAATTCGGCAAGGGGGCCGGATTGATGACCTAGCTCAGAGGGTGGATGCTATGTATCACTAGCACTCCCAACAGGGGCATTTTCCTCCCCCCTCCCCATGAGAAGGTAATCTTATACAAATAAGTTTCCTTTTACCTTCATCTCTACCTACTGACCATCATCAGTTTGGGGTGGTAAGTGGTAGTAAAGGAAACTTGTTCTGAACCATTAGCTTTTGTTTAGGCATTTATTCATGTTTTTACTTATTGTCTAATTAGGATGACATGGTTTGTTTATTTGTGATTACTACTTCTGCAAGTTGTGTTGCAATTGGAATGTTTGAATTTTAGGCCTTTATTGGAATCCAAAATAAATAAAAAGGAATGAATGAGTTTTATGATTGCTAGCTTGTCAGGTTGAACTATACATTATGATTTCCTATTTTCTTTGACTGGATACATTACCGTTTAAATTGAGAGCTTTTGAACAAAAAAGGGTAAACATTCTGATAAACCCTTATTTTCTTCTTTGAGTGTATCATACATTTTAAGCACTCTAGAACTTGGCTTCTGATCGATTCAAAACAGTTTGTGATTGCATGTTAGGGGATGAAAAAGACATTTTAGGAAAAAAGGTATAAAATAGACCTTCCTATTGGCCACATAATTTGAATATGGTATAAACCATTATTTGCCCCTATTGAGCCTTAATTGTTGATTTTTGAAAGCCTTTTGATCTAATTTTCAGAATTTCTAAGAAATGACAAGGATGGCAACTAAATGACAAGTGCTTAAGAAAATTTTTTTCTATACTTGAATAAAGAAAAAAAAAAGAGAGATTAGTAAGAATGTAATAAGGAGTCCCATTTAAAGATGAAAATAAATGGTACTCCTAAGAATTTTGCTGAAATGAATAAGAAAATATGTTTTTCTAAATGTCTTCCAAACTTTCTTTTCTTAGGAATTTCATTTCTAAAACCCTTTGACAAATCATTTCAAATAGAATATGATGCAAAATGAATAGAAAACCAAAAACTGTTGACAAGAGACTCAAAGCGAAAACTTTTTTAGGAGTCAGTAGGCTCATATGTCATGTACCAAATTTAAAGCAATTTGTTTTCTGAGAAAAGCAAGTTTGGAAGGCATTCAGAAAAACATATTATCTTATTCATTTCAGCAAAATTCTTAGGAGTACCATTTATTTTCATCTTTAAACGAGACTCCTTATTACATTCTTACTAATCTCTTTTTTTTTCTTTATTCAAGTATAGAAGACAGTTTTTCTTCAGCCCTTGTCATTTAGTTGCCATCCTTGTCATTTCTTAGAAATTCTGAATATTAGATCAAAAGGCTTTCAAAAGTCAACAATTAAGGCTCAATAGGGGCAACTAATGGTTTATACCATATTCAAATTCTGTGGCCAATAGGAAGGTCGGTTTTATACCTTTTTGCCCTAAAATGTATTTTTCATCCCCTAACATGCAATCACAAACTATTTTGAATCGGTCAGAAGCCAAGTTCTAAAGTCCTTAAAATGTATGATACACTCAAAGAAGAAAATAAGGGTTTATCAGAATGTTTACCCTTTTTAGTTTAAAAGCTCTCAATTTAAACGGTAATGAATCCAATCAAAGAAAACAGGAAATCATAATGTATAGTTCAACCTGACAAGCTAGCAATCATAAAACTCATTCATTCCTTTTTATTTATTTTGGATTCCAATAAAGGCCTAAAATTCAAACATTCCAATTGAAACATAACTTGTAGAAGTAGTAATCACAAATAAACAAACCATGCCATCCTAATTACACAATAAGTAAAAACATGAATAAATGCCAAAACAAAAATTAATGGTTCAAAACAAGTTTCCTTTACTACCACCTACCACCCCAAACTGATGATGGGCAGTGTCCGCACTGGGCAGTAGGTAGAGATGAAGGTAAAAGGAAATCTATTTGCATAAGATTACCTTCTCATGGGGAGGGGGGGAGCAAAATGCTCGTGTTGGGAGTGCGAGTGATACATAGCATCCACCCTCTAAGCTAAGTCATCAATCCTACCCCCTTGCCGAATTTTCCCTATGGACATCAACTCCAAGCGACTATTCATTCCTTGCATTAAGGAATACATGTGTTCTAGTGAAACACTAGAGTTTGTAGTGAACCCAGAAAGGCCAGTTGAGTTTGCTGGGGGAAATGACATTTGTGTGTCCAAAGGACCATCCTCATCAGCATTTGTACCTGAAAAGAGAAAAGAAGTCTTGCCTTCCAAGCTAGTAAAGCTAGGGTCAGGCAAGGGGTGAGGCACAAATGTTCCAGGAATAACCAAGTAGGAAATATCATGTTGAATTATTATTAGACCCATGTGAATCATTTCATCAATATCAACCCTCTTGGGTTGGCACAACAGGGCGTCATTGGCTAGGTCGATTCCTACATGCCTAGCAAGTGGGTTGATGTACCCAGCAATGATAATCTTGTCAGAGGTGGCCTGACCAACTCTTTTGAATTGGCTAAAAATCCATTTAGTGGAATGGATGGGTATCTTATGGATCATAGCATACAAAAAGTACAATTCGACAGCCCGAATGGTACCCGGGCTTTCAAAACGCCCAAAAATAGAGTGAGCCATGAACCTTTGAAGATATCTTAAAATAGGGTGATGCATTAAGGAGGATTTGGTAGAGGAGGGATAATAATGTTCCCTAGCTCGTGAAAGTTGGGACCGAAAATAATTGGCATTGAAGTCCCTAGGAATGCGAGCAGTATTCGTGCAAGCTAAAGCATTGGCGGACATAGATGGAAAACCATAAATGGGGTCTACATATGCCAAATCTATCCTTATTTAGCCTAAAAGTAATCTCTCAGTTAGAATCATTTGCACAAGGTTTAATATCAATGGAGCTAAGAAATTATAAAGTAGTGTGTTCATAGCACGACTCATATAGCTCAATAAAGTCCTTCCAACCCACATTCTTGCAATACTTAAAATTATCTTCATAAATCCCAAGGTCGAGTAATGATTTTTTGCAGAAAAACCATGTGGAACAATGTCCCTCTTGGTCAAGAAATCAAGTCGCATTCGCTGGTCATTAGATGTGCACTCAATATTGTCAACTCTAGCATAATTAGAGGTCTTACAAGTGTTCTTCCTCTTCTTTCCAACAATTTTGGTTCTTCCGGAAGACATGGTGTTGGCACTTGAAATCCAAGTTCATGTATATATATAAAATATGTCATTAGCATCACCACAATTAAATATCTAGGAATGATAAATGTCTAAGGATCAATGTGTATAAAACAACTTATAAATATGCAAAGGTAAGAACAAGTAGTTGTCATAGACATTTTATCAAACACGTGGTAGGCATAAAAAATTGGAACTAATAAATCTATAAACATGCACCTCAAAGTTTCCCAAATTCACAATTTACACTATACAAATGAATAAGAATGAATCAAATTGCCAGATATGTAGCATGGAGTGTCAATCATGAAGAAAAAGGCATATGAGTTTCAATGAAAAATGAACATGATGAACATGATAATCGTGAACAAAAGTTTGATAACAGACCCACATAAATTTTTAATGACAATAATCAAATATGAACATATGTAAACCTTCCCACATGATCAATTTCACCAAAAACAAATCAAAATATCAAGTACGAGAAAACTCCATATTAGAAAAAAAAAATCCCAACATATGAGTGAAATGATGATTCTTACTTGATGAATATGGTAGAAAGAGATGATGTAGATGTGATAATGAGTGAAAGGAATTCGTGGAATTGAATGGGGTCAAGGAATTTCTTAAGTTAAGAGTGATTTGGGAGGGGTAGTGTGTAATGGTGAGGGTGAGTGCAATAGGGAATGGAAAACACAGGTGGTGTGCGTGTGATATAAGATAAACAACTTGTAGTAAATCACGACTCACTGCTAGTGGGTGTATTTGACTTAAAAAAAATTATTGTACATGCCCCAACTCAGAAAGGTCCACTACCAATGGGAATTTCCCACTTGGTGGTGGATCACCATGTCCATTAACTTGAAAAAAAATGCAAAGCCTTAAAACCTCTTTATATATATATATATATATATATATATATATATATATATATATATATATATATATATATATGAGAGAGAGAGAGAGAGAGAGAGACACACAAAGTTAAGTAAGAAAAGGAATTAAAAATAACAAATGGGGTTACCTCCCGACAAGTGTTAAATTTAACGTATTCAGCCGGACATTGTGTGCTATTTAGAATCACAAATCTGATACATCAAACAAGTCCAAGACACTCGCTTGTTGTATTGGTTCTCCTGTCAGGTGGTGCTTAAGTCTTTGTCCATTTACTCTAAATGGACCAGACTTTTCGTTCCATAACTCGACAGTTCTAAAGGAAAAGACCTTTGTCACCTTAAATGGTCCTGACCACCGGGACCTTAGTTTACCTGGAAAAAACCTAAATCGAGAGTTAAATAGTAAAACCATATCACCTGGATTGAATGTTCTCCGTAGGATGTGACGATCATGCCATCTTTTAGTTTTTTCTTTGTAAATTTGAGCATTTTCGTATGCATCTAGATGGAGCTCGTCAAGCTCGTTTAATTCCAACAGCCTATGCTCACATGCAGCCTTGTGATCTAGATTAAGAGTTTTGACAGCCCAAAAAGATTTATACTCTAGCTCAACAGGTAAGTGGCAAGGCTTCCCATACACTAGCTTAAAAGGCGTATTGCCAATGGGAGTTTTGTATGCTGTTCAATATGCCCATAAGGAATCATCTAACTTAATAGATCAATCTTTACGTGACGTATTTACCACTTTTTGAAGAATGTTTTTAATTTCCCAATTGGACACCTCAACCTGACCACTAGTTTGAGGGTGATAAGGTGTAGCTACCTTATGTCTCTCTCCATATTTTTTTAGGAGGGTCTGAAAAGCTTTCTCAATAAAATGAGATCCTCCATCACTTATGATACATTTCGGGACCCAAAGCTCAGAAATATTATTTTCTTGAAAAGCTTAACAATAGTCTTAACATCAGAATAGGGTGAAACAATGGCTTCCACCCATTTAGACACATAGTCAACTGCTACTAATATGAATAAATTTCCAAAGGAAGAGGGAAAGGGTCCCATAAAATCAATGCCCCACATATCAAACAATTCAACCTCTAATATGCTATTTAGTGGCATTTCATGCCTCTTACTGATGTTACCTGCTCTTTGGCAAGCATCGCAAGTCAAGACATACTTGTGCACATCCTTAAAAAGGTGTGGCCAGTAGAACCCAACTTGTAATACTTTTGAGGTTGCCTTGGAGGTGCTCATATGCCCTCCATAAGAACGAGAGTGGCAATGGTCCAGGATGGCGTGAACCTCATCTTCCGGAACACACCTCCTAATCAAACCATCTGCACAATGTTTAAATAGGAGTGGTTCATCCCGATAATAGTGCTTGACATCTGCATTAAACTTTTTCTTCTACTGAAAGCCAAGATCAGGAGGTAAAATACCACATGCAAGAAAGTTTACAAAATCAGCATACCACGGGGCAAGTTGGGTACTAAGATTCAATAATTGTTCATCTAGAAAAGATTCATTGATGGGAATGTCACCCATCTCTACTTTTTTGAATGACAACCTAGATAGGTGGTTAGCAACCAAGTTCTTGGTACTCTTCTTGTCCTTAATCTCTAAATCAAATTCTTGCAATATCAAAATCCACCTAATTAGCCTAGGTTTTTCTTCTTTTTTATGCAATAGATACTTAATGGTAGAGTGGTCAATGAAAACAGTAACATGTGAACCTACCAAATAAGATCTAAATTTATCGAAAGCAAAGACAATGACTAACATTTCTTTTTCAGTTGTGGCATAGTTTACCTGGGCATCATCCAATGTTTGGCTGACATAGTGGATCACATGAAGCTTCTTATCCTTCCGCTGCCCAAGCACAACCCCTATTGCATGATCACTAGCATCACGCATCAATTCGAATGGGAGTTCCCAGTCAGGGGGGTTGTACAATAGGAGCAGAGACCAAGGCATGCTTAATCCTGCAAAAAGCCTCCCCACAAGATGAATCAAAATTAAAAAGGCACATTCTTACCCCAAAAGATTCGTGAGAGACTTTGTGATTTTTAAGAAGTCTTTAATGAATCGCCGGTAGAAACCGACATGTCCAAGAAAGCTCTAGATACCTTTCACATTTGTAAGTGGGGGCAATTTTTCAATCACCTCCGCCTTAACCTTATCAACCTCTATGCCTCTCTCAGACACCAAGTGTCCAAGAACTATGCCTTCCTTAACCATGAAATGACATTTCTCCCAGTTCAAGACCAAATTGATCTCTTTACAATGTTGCAATACTTGGCACAAATTTGTTAAATAGTTATCAAAATCCAAACCATGCACTGAAAAATCATCTATAAAGACTTCCATCATGTTTTCAATAATATCAGAAAAAATGGCCTGCATACACCTTTGAAAAGTCACAAGTGCATTACATAAGCCAAAAGGCATACGCCTATATGCATAAGTCCCATAAGGGAAAGTGAAGGTAGTCTTCACTTGATTAGAAGGGTGAATGGGAATTTGGTGAAAAGCTGAATACCCATCCAAATAACAGAAATAAGAGTGTTTTGCAAGCCTTTTCAGCATTTGATCAATAAAAGGGAGAGGAAAATGATTCGTTTTTGTGGCGCTATTTAACTTCCTATAGTCAATGCACATGCACCAACCAGAAGCAGTCCTAGTAGAGATTAACTCATGTTTATCATTTTCTACCACAGTCATCCCTCCCTTTTTAGCCACCACATGAATCAGACTCACCCATTTGCTACTATTAATAGGGTATATAACTCTAGCATCAAGCAGTTTAAAAATTTCTTTTTTAACCACTTCTTGCATTTTTGGATTTAATCTCCTAAGTGGTTCTACTATGGGCCTACTCTCATCTTCTACTGTGATCCTATGCATGCAAAAAGAGGGGCTAATCCCCTTAATGTCATCCATTGTATAACCTATTACCTTCCTGTACGACCTAAGTTGTTTCAAAAGCTTTTCAGTTTAACATGAATTCAAATTAGCATTAACAATCACAGGATATGTAGAATTAGGACCAAGAAACTCATACCTCAAAGAAGCCGGTAAAGGCTTTAATTCCACATTGGGGCTCACCACTTTACCACACATGACTTTAGTATCATGTTTTAGTGGGGTATTATTTTCAGAGCAATTAGATGTTCCTACAGGCTTAATCACAAAAATAGATTCAAGTGGATCATTAGGAAGAGTTTCTTCCTTCACCACTTGGTCAACAAAATCCACACTACAACAAACATCATCATTGAAAGGTTTTTTTAAAGCATCCTTCAAGCTAAAATCCACCTTTTGGTCTCCAACAGTCAGAGACAATCTACTATTCTTGACATCTAATACCGCGCCCGCGGTTGCCAAAAATGGCCTGCCTAGGATAATGGGGATCATGGAATCCTCATCCATTTCCAAAACAACAAAATCAGTAGGTATGAAAAATTTTCCTACCTTGATAGGAACATCCTCTAAAATGCCTATAGGATATTTAATAGACCTATTAGCTAGCTGTAAAGACATCCTAGTAGGCTTCAACTCACCTAATCCTAATTTCTCATAAATAGATAATGGCATTAAGTTAACACTAGCTCCTAGATCACACAATGCTCTATCTATAGTCATGTCACCAATCATATAGGGAATAGAGAAACTACCTGGATCCTGAAGCTTAGGTGGTAGCTTCCTTTGGATTAGTGCACTGCGCTCCTCAGTAAGCGCTACTATACCATCTTCCTTTAGCTTTCTCTTATTTGACAAAATATCCTTCAGAAACTTTGTGTAGGTGGGTATTTGCTGCAAAGCATCTGCGAAGGGAATATTGATATATAATTTTTTTAAAACCTCAAGAAACTTACCAAATTGTTTGTCCAACTTGGCTTTAGCCAAACTTTGAGGAAATGGAATTGAAGGTTGATATGGCTTAACCTCCTCCTTTTTCTCATACGGTTTCTCCTCCTCAATCACCGGATGAGATGGAGACTCATCCAATTTCTTCTCCTCCATAGCTTCCTCTTTTGCCATGCTAATCAGACCATCATACTGAGTACAAATCCTAAGAGTGATAGCTAGCGTGTGATTGGATGGTCCCACCTCAGGCTTTCCAGGAAACGTCCCTGGTATTCTTAATGAGTTAGAGGCCTGTTGGGCAATATGAGTTTCCAAGATCTTGTTGTGGGTGGCCAGTGAATCCATCTTAATAGTTAAATTCTTTATGGCCTCGGAGAACTCATCATTTTGCTTGAGTTGAGTAGCTGCAAACGTTTCCATCATGGACTCCAATTGGATTTCGGTGGTATGTAGGGTCCTTGTGGTTATCTAAAATTATTTCTATAATTCCCACCATAGTTTCCAATCGCCTTTACTTGATGCATCTCTGGCTCGACACTCTGGGTTACTCCAAGCTGACAACCTGAAATATTGTGACCTGAAGAACCACATAACTCACAGACAACATTAGTATTACCTGCTCCTAGTTTATCAAATTTAACAGACAAAGCCTCTACCTTTGCAGTAAGTAAAGAGACAACATCTAGAGAGTACTTACCTGGAGTTTTTATCGGTGAACTCCTTTCTGAAGACCATTGGTAGGTGTTCTGGGCAACTTCTTCAATGAGATTATAGCCTTCCTCCATGTTTTTGCTCATGAAGGCACCACCAGCTGCAACATCTAGCGTCACTTTCTGGTTTGGGGATAGCCTATTATAGAAAATGTGCACAGTCAACCAACGCTCAATCCCGTGGTGTGGGCATTCCCGAAGCATTTCTTTATACCTCTCCCAAGCATCATATAAAGTTTCATCATCTTTCTAGATGAAAGTGATGATCTATTTCCTCAACTGGTATGTCTTGTTGTGTGGGTAGTACTTGTTAATGAAAGTGTTAGACAACTGCTCCCATGTTGAAATTGACCCTTCAGGAAGTCAATACAACCAAGCTCTAGCTTTATCCCTCAAAGAGAACGGGAAAAGCCTTAACCGGATTGCATCACTTTGAAACTCCATTTACTTTGAGTGTATCACAGTACTTAAGGAAAATTTGCAGATGCAAATTCGGGTCTTCAGAAGATAGTCCACCAAACTGGTTTTGTTGAACCATCAAGAGCAAGGATGGCTTCAACTCAAAGTTGTTTGCTTCAATGGTAGGTCGTGTGATGCTAGGCCTCCTACCCATTGAATTTGGTGTTGCAAAATCACGAAGTGATATGTTTTCTAGACTAGCCATATGGTTGTGGTTTATCGAAACAGAGGCTTGTTGTTTGCTTTGCTCTCGTTGTTTGCAGAGAGCTTTGATCTTACGAAGAGTCCATTCAATTTTAGGGTCAAAGATGTTCTCAAATCTAACACTCCTTCGCATAAAAGAGCCTGCAAAATCAACAGAAACATAAGAGCCAAAATGTAATTTTGCAGAAAAATATTAAAATTAAACCAGAAAAATAATGCAGAAAATTTAAAAGGTCTACTCTAACTAAATCACTGCTTAGCTAATATTGGGGGAAACACAATCCCCGGCAACGACGCCAAAAACTTGATAGTCATTCCGCAAGCGTACGAGGTATCGCGTAATAAAAAGTTATCGCTCCCTTAGAGATTGTGCCCAAGTACTGGTTCACAATGATCCAATTATCTAGACAAATCGTTTCAAATAGAATATGTTGCAAAATGAATAGAAAACCAAAAACTATTGACAAGAGACTCAAAGCGAAAACTTTCTTACGAGTCTATAGGCTCATATGTCATGTACCAAATTTAAAGCAATTCATTTCCCCATTATTTAACTTCTGTTTCTAAGGTGAATTTTTCTTAATTGATTAATGTATTTCTCTCCAAACCCCCCACTAGTGTACCTAATTACCGAAGAACCACATTCAATTTGTTAAGTAGATCCTTTATGCTTTATGAAAATCCAATTACCCCTCAAAGAGTTTTGTCTACTTTTGTAACCCAAATCCCTAGGTTCAATTCCATGCTTTTCTAACAATATATCAATCTCTCAATCATCCATATTATTTAAACTAATCTAACTGTTTGAAAAGTAGGTTGAGATCAAGAGGGGGGGTGAATTGATCTTTGAAAGATTTTCACAATTTATAGATTATCTATTTCAAAGATTAAGAATTCTGATCAATTCTTGAATCAAACACAGCAAACAATCAAAGTAAAGGAAGTGACAGAATTAAAGAGTGAAAGGTTTAGAAAGATACAACCAAGATTTATACTGGTTCATCCAATCCCAGTGCTACGTCCAGTTTCCAGCCAAATTCCAGCTGGGTTCCACTAGATTGAACGTTTTACAGATTACAACTTCAATCTCACATTCAATCTACCACAAGAACCAAAGTTCCAGTCCTTGCACCTAAACCTTCACCAAGAACCAATTTCCAGTTCTTGAACAACCCTGCAGCCAAATTCCAGCCATAGAAACCAGTGCCCACACTTCCAGGCACTCACAATACAGAAAAGACAAGTAAAGAAACAAAGAGAAGAAACTAGAACACTCAAACCAGTTTTATGCAGCTCTGCAAAATGAGTTTCTTCACCAAAAGAATGCAAATATTGCCTCAAGAAAGAACTCTTAAAACTTTCACAAAACTTGCGCGATTCTCTCTTGAAAGTAGCACTTAAGATTGCTTGATTGATTGTCAAAAGATGTATTTTAAGATGTTCAAGCAATTCTGTTTATATAGAAGTTTTTCCAAACTGCTGGTTTATTTAATCTATTAAAATATTCTTTTAATCTGTTAAAAGTCTTGTTTTAATCTATTAAAACTTCTTTTAATCTGTTAAAATGTTCTTGATTATTTTCCAGATTTGTTTTAACTGATACAACAACGTTTATATCAATTAAAACTCTTTGTAAAAAATCCTTCAATTTGTTTTAATTGATTGTTTCATCTTTTAATCGATTAAAATACTGCTAAAGGTTTTCATAAAACTTTCTAAGTGATTTTAACTGATAACAATTTGTTTTAATCGATTAAAATACTTTGGAAAAACTCCTCTTAGTTATTTTAATCGATTGAAACACATTTTAATCGATTAGAATTCTGCCAAAAGATTTTATAAAACTTTCTAAGTTATTTTAACTGATAACGTACTTGTTTTAATCGATTAAAACATTCTGAAAAACCTCTTAGTTGTTTTAATCGATTATTTCGCATTTATATCGATTAAAATACTGATCGAACAACTTTCAAAACACTTCAAGTTATTTTAATCGATTATTTCGAAGTTTGTATCAATTAAAATTCTGCAGTAACACTTTTCAAAATATTCTAAGTCATTTTAATCGATTGTATCAGTTCTATATCGCTTAAAATATCGCGAGAAGGTTTTCAAAATTCCTTCTAATGAAAACAATTGATTATTTCGAAAACATATCAGTTAAAAATCTGTTACAAAAGTGTTAAGAACATTTTAGCTGATAAAGCACATATACTATTAGTTAAAATAGTTACTTCAAAAACCATTTAACAAAATACTTTGTTTTTAACAGTTTAAACACGTTTTAGAGGCATTTGCAAAAATCTTTTTAAATGAAGAAACCTCATGCAGCAGAGAGATAAGAATGATTATACTTAAGTAAAGATGCAGACTCACTAATCACTCTACCCTTTTATCTAAGTGATCTTTGACTGCAATAGAGTAGCTTTTGACTTCATTTTGACTTCATCAAATCAACAAGATCTTTGTTTAAGTGATTCAATAAGATCTTCATCACTTTCACTAACCTTATCTCTAAGCCATTAAAAGCTTTAGGTTCTCATGGAAATGAATAGAAAATAGAAATCCAATAACAGAGAAATTCAAAGTATTCAAATTTGATACATAAATATATTCCCCCTAATCCCAAGAATGAGATTTAGTGTGTCATAGAAATGATGATTACAATGCCACAATACAATAAATCCAACCCCAACATAAGAGAAAAGCAGAAATGAGACAGGGAGTTAGAGAATAGAAGATAAGTTATCACTATCTACTCCGTAGTCTTCTTCAATTTATTTTTGGAAAAAACTCTCTTCTTCACTTGCTCTGGTATTCTTTTTATATCTTTTATGCTCAGAAACCGTTTCTCTAATTTAGGGAAAATGCAGAATGTGCAGAATTCACTGGCAGTGGGAAAAACCCACTGCCAATGGATCATGACAGGGGCCCAAACATGCTCAATTTCCCTTCCAGGCAGCAAGGATCATGGTCAATGGGAAAAACCCACGGCCAGTGGATTTGTTTTATGCCACAGTGCCATTTTCCAGTGAGGTCCACGACCAGTGGGAAAAACCCACTAGAAGTAAATTTCTATTGACTTCACCAAAATTCTCTTTAACAATGTTTTAAGGCTCTGAAGTGTTCTTTTTTTTTATGTATCTTTTCTTCTACATGCAATCCAAGAGTTCATATGGTTTTATTTTTGTGCTTTTAGTGGCATGAATTCATTTCCATCTATTCAATGCTTCATTAAATGCCTCCCGTTTCCAATTTTATAAAACTATAACAAAGTTATTCATGCAAAACTGAGACACCCGAATAACATGTGTGGAATGAAGGAAAACAATTGGAATTAAGGAGAATTCTAACACAAATAAACTAGAAAACTTAAATAAAGCACCATTAAAAGTGATGCAAACTAGACACCTATCAATACCCTACTATAAGTGTGCAATAATAAAGCTAATTCTGGTTCCATTTTCTCAAGGAAATCTAACAGAGATTTAGGTGAGGTAAATTCCTCCATTAATTACATGCTATAAACCTTAGCAATGGAATGCGTTGTCACCATTCTCCTAATATGATTTAATTGAGCTTGTGCAGGAACCAAGTTAGAATCCCCTTGCAATGTAGTAAACTTGTTACAGGTAGCATCAATTGTCCCGTGGTTGAGGTCGGATGGGCCGAGTCACAATCAAATCATGGCGTTTGGGCTATTACTCTTAAGTAAAAAGAGTTGCACTCTGACTAATGGTTATAACTTTTGGTCAAATGGTAAGCGCTCGATCCTAACAATTGATATCAGAGCCAAGGTCACGAGTTCGATTCCTGGTGGACAAATTGTTAAGGGGGAGATTGTTGCGGGTTACAAAATTGTCCTGTGGCGGAGGTCAGGTAAGCCAAACCAAAATCCAAGTGGGATTCCTCGTAGGACAAGTTATATGGGGTCTAATTGTTTTCAGCTAAGTTGCTCCCAAAATAAGGTCTCTCATTGGGTTGCAATTCTAACCCCTTATACAAACCTCATCCTCTTCTTTTAATTGTAGAAACAATAATTGCCTATTAGGGAATTTATGGTTGAAGGTAAATTTTTTATCACAAAAATAGCACAACCCTTTCTCTCTCCTCAACTGCATTTCCGTAGGACTTATACGCTTCACATTTACATTCTTCAAGGGTGGAACAATAGGGGTCAGCAATAGACTAGGTAATGAATTGTTTTTTGCAGCTTGTGTATTATAATTAAGTTTAAATAAAAATATAAAATTGTAAGAGACTTACAATTTCTAAAAATATTGTAACGAGTCTTACAAATTGTAAGATATCTAATTCAATCCTACAAATCCGACTCAATAAAGTGAAGATTGTACTCATTTATATATTATAATGTTAATATATCTTTAATTGGTGTAAGATTAACACACTCTCCAATCGGAGAAGATTTTTCTTTGTACCTCCTTACATAAAAAAGGATTTTCCATCACACTTTCTCATATCAAAGAGAAGTTTTCATTACACTTCCTCATATTGAGGATAATGATCCAATATTGGATCGATAATAAGTGGTTTAGTCCATAATTATTAAGGTTCCAACATTGTCGAGTTGACTTTAATATATCTTAAAAATTGTGAGACATCTAAATTAATCTTATAAATCGGTTCAATAAAATGAGGATTGTACTTACTTATATATTTTAATGTTATCATATTTCTAATTTATGTATGTTTTATTAATAGTTAATTATTAATGTGCCAAATAAAATGAAATATATTTAACTTTATATTAATACTTTTTAATTTTTAAATATAATAATTTGAATATATATATATATATATATATATATATATATATACCATGTTAAATTTGTTTTTAAAAATAATAATTATGATTTTATAAAATATCAATCTTTAAGTTCATAATCAATTCGACCTAATTAAAAATGTCTGATCTAATATATGTCATAGTATTTTTTTAATGACCTATATTAGTTCATTTTAATAGTCTTAGTCGCAAGACACCTTGGACAAAATCACACACTAACAAAAAGTAATTAATTAATCTAATATCACTAATATTCTATTTATATTTATTAATTATCATTAAAACAATTAAAAGAATACACTTAGACTTATATTGGGACTTATCATAAAACAAAATTAGGTTTATTGAAATTGTAAAATATCTTTACTCGGGACCAAATTTGTTTCAAATTAAGTATTATATTAGAGACCGAATAGTAAAATTTTTGTAAAAAATTTAATAATCGTTTCCTAAAATAATTAATTAATTGAATTATTTATAATAATATTTAATTTAAAAATAATTATTTGGTCAGTTAAATTCATTTTTTCTTTTTCATACAAACTCATTCTACCCTTTTTTTCTTGTTTTTTTATTCACATATAAGAATTAGTTAATAAAATAAATTGCAATTTTCTTAAACAATTTATCATATTAACCAATATTCTTATGATGAAAACTTACTTTACTTGAAAACGTAATCTTGTATTATGTATACTTCTTGTATTAAAATAAATAGTTTTTTTATTGTCAACGAATCATTTCTTACCTAAAAAAGTTTTGCCTTGAAGAAATTAAATATGCCACATAAATTAGCCCTAATAAATTTTTTCTTAAAATAAATTTCTTCAACACAGTAAATCAGATTATAGAAACATATATTAAATATGACTAAGGTTAAAAAAAGAAAATTGTTCAACTCACTGATGATAAAATATTTTCTATACTTTTAAGATTCTAAACATATGCAGAAGTTTCAATTTTATTCGGATTATAAAAACAAATATTGAATTTGAGAAGTTAATGTTGGATATAATTTGTTAATATGTTGTTTGAGTAAAACTAATTTTAAATTATTGAATATATTTTAAACCTGCATCAATAAAACTCAATCATTATTTTGAACAGTTGAGTTAATATACGAGTCACAATAAAAAAAAATTAGAATTATCTATTGCCATATATTAGCTTATATTAAAATATTGTACAAATGATAATTTATTTTGTTTCTTATGCACTTGCTTTTGGGTCAAAATTATTGGGCTTTTTTCAAAGTTATCCAATTCAAATCAAGGCCTAGAGTATCCGACCCTCTTTCCGCAATGTTCACTCAAATGTTACCATTTCACTTTTTTTTTATTTAAAAATAATTTAATTTTTAGAATTAAATATCAATTTAATATAATATTTTAAGATAAAATTTTAAATATTTATCTTGATAGCTATAAAAACATTATTTATCAAAAATAAAAATTTATTTAACAGATGAAAGTTACATTTATAAAAAAAAATAGTATTTAACAAAATTCGATCATGTAATCGAAAATTGCATAACATATACAAATTTTATATTTGTCACGTTGTTATTATTATTATTATTATTATTATTATTATTATTATTATTATTATTATTATTATTAAAATTAATATGAAAAAAAAATTATAATTAGTTTTTTAAATAATAATAATAATGTTTTAACATATTTATCTATTAATTAATTCAGTTGTTAATATGTTATCTTTAATTCTAAATTCATAAAAGATCCTAATCGTAATAACAAATTAATTTCATATTTATAAATAAATATTAATTTTTATAAACACTGGTTTATAATATTTTAGAATATAAATTTTTATAAAAAAATAAAGGTTTTATAATTTTTAAAATTTTGGATATGGAAAATTTTAAATATAAAGTGATAATAATAATAAATAATTAGTTGATTTTTTGTATCATTAAAAATAAAAAAATCTATAAAATAAAAATTGAGAGATAATTTTATTAAAAATATTTAAGTAAAATATTATCTTGAAGATAATATTTTTATTTTTTATTTTTCATTTTTTTTATTTCTTAAAGTTGATAAAATTTAAGTAATTTTTTTATTAATTTCGATCGTTCTTATTAGATAGGGATTTTTTTTTTTAAGTTACGAGTTAAAACCTTAATAAAATGTGAATTTGTAATATATAATTAAATTTGTTGGTACCGTGTCACAAAGCGAAATCCAAACATTAACTATTTTTTTCCCCTGAAATTAGCCCAATAAAAATGTATGTATTTAAGATGAAATGCATGACATAAACTTATTTTGTTATTTAGTTAATTATATATAATTTACATTAAAACTAATATCTTTGATTAAAACTAAACTATTTGCTATATAAATTATATTTTTAATATAGTTATCAAATTAATTATGATACAAATTATCTTACTAAGACATGTTACTTTTTTAGTAGTATCATTAAATATCTAATTTTTTATGCGTACTGAATCATAAATATTTTTAAGAATTGCATTTATTTTATTATGCTCAATAATATTTTTTATAATTGATCTTGACTCAATTTTTCTATATAGTTTTTGTTGAATAAAATTAGGACCAGTAGCACTACTTTCAATAAATTGTTTCATATTTTTTATATAAATGATGACAAATTTACCATCAACTTCACAACTAAATTAATTTGTTTTTCAACTTATATTTTTCTTGATTTTTTTTAATACAAATTCATACTTTTTATTGAAATTTTATATTACTTAACAAAAATACAACAATAAAGAGTATTAATAAAAAAATTCAAATAGTAAAATTATGAAACATTCATATTAATAAAAATTGAATTATATATAGAAGAGTTACAAATTTCTTCCTTTTCTTCATATCATTATATTTTCAATGTTATTTTCTTATTTATAACCCTCTTTACATTAAGAAAAATAATTCTAAAACTACTCCTACTCGTTCACTTATTTTAAAACAAAAATAATATACCAAATCGAAATTATTTAAAGGATTATCTTTATTTGAAAAATATCTACCAATTTTATTTATAATAATTTTTTATTAAAAAATTTAAGGAATGGTTAACTTTTTCAAGGTTTTATGTAATATTTTTTCATCTACTAATACTGATTGAAGAGTTATATTTATATTTTTTTTACAATATATCTTAATAATTGTAAAAAAATTAATATGTTTAAATAATTTTTATAATGTTTTTTGGATAGTTTAGTCCTGCTAAAATATAAATAGTTTTAACTTTTTAAACTCCATTTTAAATTATTTGTTGATCGTTACAAAATGTCTTATTTATTAAAAGGTTTCTATAAAAAATTTTATTTAGTTTGGTCTTTGTAAAACTTAAATATGATTTTTTTGTCTATTTTTTTAAATTTGGAAGGATAGATGTGACATATAAAAGTGTTAAATACATATGTACTCTAATGGACCAGTCTGATAAGATAAAATATCATATTAGGTTAAAAAAAGTTAAAATATTTGTATCTTAAATTAAATCATATTTATTTTAGTTATATTCATTTCAATGATTTATGTAAACTTAGAAATGACTTGTTTTATAAAATAATAAATACTTTTAAAATAAAAATAAAAAATAATATTATTTTATTATATATATTTTTTTAAATTAATTTGATAAAAATTTTAATTATTTAAAAAAAGTATGAGTACTAATATTTACTAATATTAACATAAGATGAATCCTTATTTTAGATAAATTAATTAGTTAAAATAAATTATGATAATAAATTATAAAATTTTAATTCTTATATTCATATTGTACAAATTATTTTTCTTGAAATTAATAAATATATTAAATTATTATATATGAAATAAAAGTTAAATTTATCAATATAATTAAAATTTAGAAAAGAAAATATTTTTTAATTAATTATTTTAATATAAATATGTTAATATTTATATATATATATATATATATATTTAATAAGTCAAAATTAATTTGTTAATTTATTGACTTAAGATAGGTTAGATCTTTGTGGTTATTTTAAAATATAAATCAAGATGTACTACAATGTGTTTTACTTAATCATAAAATAAGGTATACTTTATTTTAATAGTCCTATAATGATAAGACATTACAAATTGATGATGGTATATCTATCATGGGTCAATAATTTTAAAATTTCCAAATTATTGTGGAATTACACAAACACTGTAATTCACATTCTTCTAACTAAAAAAATCATGTTTACTTAAAGAGGATTAAACTAATATTAAAAATTATATAAAAACCATTATTACAGATAAGTAAATTTTAGATGTATTATATTTTTAATAATGAAGTAAAGAAATATTCTATAGAAATGAAAAGTTTTTCTTTCTTTGACAAACAGAACTGAATGTGAGTTACGACCATATGAGAGAGTATATTCATTAGCAAGTATATTAAATTTTGTGGTATACTTTAACTACATTCCATTAAAATTCTAAGGATAAATAAGTTAGCACTTTGTCAGTTCTCATTACCAAACAAACAAATTAGTTAACAAGTGGCGTGCAATGATTGCCTCTGGAATAATATGCATCATCTCTGAATGAGAGGAATGGAGTGGAAAACACAATGTGAGAGCACAACAACAATATAAAATCAGTAACCACCAAATGGCAATGAATAACTAGGACCCTTTGTGCCTCCAACGTGACATCCATACAATTTCAAGTGACGACCTTGTCCATGTCCTCTTGATCGAATTCACCGTCACCAACTCTTTTTTTATTTCCTTAACAATCACAAACCAACAACTTCAACCTCAATATCGATCCCCATTTCAACGCCACCCGGTTCATTCTAACGACTATTTATACTTCCAAATATGCTGAGGTTCCACTTCACCGCACTCTTTGCTTCCAAAGCCTCGCCTTATCCTCTCTCTGTTTCCGTTTCTAGAGCAATTCGCAACCCCACAAGGGTCAGATCGCAAATGGCTTCTTTCTCCTCTTCCTCTTCCTCCAAGCTTTTGTTCCGCCAGCTCTTTGAGAAGGAGTCCTCCACCTACACCTACCTTCTCGCTGATACCTCTCATCCAGATAAACCAGCACTCGTAGGGTTCTTCAATTTTGCTCTTGTGGGCAAAGTTTGTGGAGGGATTAAAATTTGAATTTTGAAGTGTTTGGTTGAATGTCTGTGGGGTGTTTTTATGTGCGTGGGAGGCTTTTTGTGGATTGGGTGATGGGTTTTTTCATTTGAGTTTAATTTGTATACACCAATATAAAAAGTTCTTTTTAGGCTTTTAGTTAATTGGATGATTTTTTTAATTTTTTATTTTTTTCATTTGAGTTTAATTTACATAGACCACAGTATACAAGTTTTTTTTAGTATGAATCAATCAGAAATCATGTTAGATATATAGGAGTTAATAAATTCTTCATACATGATGAGTTCTGATTGAGCGATAATATAAACAGCATACTTTGTCTTTTATTTTTTGATGATTTGGTGATTAATGAATTTTTTTGTTGAAATTTCAGTTGATTGACCCGGTTGATAGGACAGTAGATAGAGACTTGTCGCTTATTGAGCAACTGGGGTTGAAGCTTGTGTATGCCATGAACACACATGTGCACGCGGATCATGTCACTGGGACTGGCCTTATCAAGGTGTGCACCTGCTGAGTTGCTACTTCCATCTTGTCCTTGGTTCCTTCAGTTTATAAAATGTTTTCTATGGTTTACCCTACTGAATTTAATGTAAAGTAGGATGTGATTATGTTGACCCTCTAAACGATTTAAGGTAGGGCAAGCTTTCCCAATACTTGTGATGTGATTATGTTGGTGTGGTGGTAAATTAGTTTGTTTTTGTTATCCCCTTATTTTGCACAGAGCAAAGTTCCTGGAGTAAAATCTGTTATTTCAAAAGCAAGTGGTGCAACGGCGGACCTTTATGTGGAGCCAGGTGATAAGGTCCATGTTGGTGACCTTTTTCTAGAAGTAAGTCTGCAGCTGCTTGCCCACTAACATGTTTATTCAATGTTATAATGACTGGAGTTGTTTCCAAATGACTGGGAGTTACCAAAGATACCTTGCATTTCATTAGGTCTTAGATAATGGATGAAGGGTTCCATATATGTTGCTTGGTGTGTCTATTTCTTTGTAAAATTTGATAAATGAATGCTGAACCTATGAAACTTTTAACTTGTGACATTACTACCCGTATATCTAGATCAAAAGGACTCCGGTCTGTCAAGCTGATGAATAGATCATTGATATGAATTTGGCTGCAGCTTAATGTTAAACTAAATTGTGCCAGTGTTGAAAGCTGGCTTGTTATGACTATAATCTTGGGTAGAGAAATAAAGGACACTCGAGGATGATTTCATCATATTTTTATTATAGATTACACATAGAGATGTAGTTTTTAAGTTATCTTGACTCCCTCATTCAGGGTTCATCTGTTTCAATTATGAAGGATGTTGTCTCTTTAAATTAATTTGATTAAAACGGATCTTATTTTCTGTTGTGCATGGGTGGGGAGAGCTTATCAATGGTTTATTGTATCATCTATTTTGTAGTCTGTAATATATACTATTCTCTTTAATGCTGTAGGTCCGTGCAACTCCCGGTCATACCAAAGGTTGTGTTACCTATGTTACTGGAGATGCACCTGATCAACCTCAACCAAGAATGGCATTCACTGGAGATACCCTATTAATACGTGGATGTGGAAGGACAGATTTTCAGGTACATATACATCTTTCCTGTTTTCCTTAGTTATGCTTCTCAAGGGTGTTCAAAGTTTTATGTGAACAAATGTTATGTTACCTCAATTTTTGAATGTCATTGGGTATAGATTTTGATCTTACCAGCTATTTTCCAATATCATCTCAAATTTATTCGTTGCTGCCTAATGCAGGGTGGGAGTTCAGAGCAGCTTTACAAATCAATCCATACACAGGCATGAACTTGACAGTGATTGTGTTATGTTTTTAACAGAAACATAGAAAAGTCAGCTTAGAAGTAAAGGATATAAGATGTTTCTACATAGAATTGTGATATTAATATTGAATCGCTCACGTTCTTTTTTGGAAACAGATTTGTACACTACCCAAGAGTACGTTAATCTATCCAGCTCATGACTACAGAGGATTCACTGTAAGGACACCCTCAAGCTTTTCTCTGGCCAACTTTGTTGTCAGTTGCTCATAAAAATTACTGATTTTAGGTAAGCACTGTTGGAGAGGAGATGCAACACAATCCACGCCTATCAAAGGATGAGGTAATGTTTGATGACAACCATATTTTTTGTGCTCAATCCACCAATTGTGATGTAGAATGCTTAAAATCGAAATCAATTTACAGCAAAACTGCTGCTATACTCAGTAATATCTAAGCTGTTGACAAATATAGTAAGTAGAAAAGGCATTACATAGATAGATCTAATTAGCTCAGTTTACTTTGTTGGTGATATCTAATTGTCAATTTCTCTGCATTATTAAGAGAGTAATGGAATATGTTTGTAAATCACTCATTCAGCTATCTGATAGAAATGCTATTTGGTGAAACATGTTCATGAAAAGTGAATGCATTTTTTCCTTGTCTTGTATTCCTGCAATGAGATTTGTAAAAGTAGACCCTTTGATGGTGTGATGAGAGAATTTGGATTCACAACATGTAGCTAAAATAAGTTTTAACATGTGCAAGTTAGCCCCTACTTCTGTAGTAACTCAGTAGAAAATGTTGGTCCCTTGTTTTGCAGGAAGCTTTCAAGAACATCATGGAAAGTAAGTGCTAGCAGAACTTTATAAAAGATTAGTCAACTCTAATTTTTTAATATGCATTGTAGCTAATACAACTGCTAATTATGGTACTTTTGATCTGTGCAACAGATCTTAACCTGCCATATCCTAAAATGATTGACATAGCTATGCCAGCTAATATGGTTTGCGGAATCCAAACCAGTCCAAAACAAGCTGAGTCATTGTAAGCCTTATCTGAGAGTCACACACTGATGATTGACATAGCAGTCACAAAGACCTTGCATGGAAGAAAAGTCCTTTGGATGGAAGAAAAAAATCGCAATTGTAAATGAATAAAATATAATTTATAAGCCCAATATGATATGCGATTTAACCTTGTGTTTTTGTTGTATTTGATTTTATGTAAAGATTCCGATGCATTGAAGTCTAATTTTCATAAGAGAAATGCTGGTAATACAATTTAGCACATATAAATATTTCTGGAAATTTTTAATTAGTTATAGAGTACGTCAGAAAGTATCTTAGAGAATGTGTTATTTGCATTTTTTTTATTAAAGACTTAAAAAAAATATTAAATAAAAATCTTATGCACTTAAAAAATAAATTGAATTTGAAATGTCGCGTTTTCTGATGGCAATCATGAATGTGCGAAACCGACAACCAACGAACAACCTGTCTTTCTGAATTTCTCAATATTTTATGGCATTTGAAATTACATAAACACTATAAAATTAACTTAATTCAGTAACACGTAACAATTTATAATTACATAACTTATGTGTATAACACATCAAAATATTAGGTTCAACGTATGCTTTCACTAAATTGTCAAATCAAATTGGTTTAAAATAATACAATATTCTAATTCTAGAATATAAAGGATTTTTTAGTTTTTTTTACATAAACATTTTTAAGAAAAAAATTACAAAATAATTCATGCATAAATTAAAAACATTTTTTTAAATTATATATTTTCAATAAATTAATTTACATATTAATTAATTTTAATTTATAAATAATTTTTTCTTTCGACCAAAAGAAGCTGTCCAAAATATAATTTTAAGAAATTGTCTTAATTTTTAAAAAATTATATACTATTATTACACCACGAGAAGAAGTTATCCAAAGTATAATTTTAAGAAGTTGTATTAATTATATATATATATATATATATATATATATATATATATATATATATATATATATACACACGAGTAACATAGGTGAAAATAATTTGTATTGATGAATTTGATTTAGAAATTAATTTAAAATTTAAATTATAATTTATTATTATTATTATTATTATTATTGTTATTGTTATTATTAAAATTAAAATTTTGATTTACTAAGTCTTTTATTAACATGTTAAGATATATTTTAGTTTCTTCTTAATTTATGGATTATAATGAGAAAACTAAATATATGTTTTTTGTCTAGTTTTTTTTTCTATTTGAATATAGGATTTGAAAATATTATACTTGAGCAAAAGAATTTTTTTTCCTTTAATTAATATTTTTTAAATATTTTAAAATAGTATTCATTGTTTCAAGGATCTTCATACCAATTATGTTTTTGACACGACATATCTTGGAAGAGGAGAGAAATTCAATAATATTAATACAGTGGGGACGTTTTTTCTCGTAGAATAGCGTCTATATGTTCAATGTAGACTATTAAAACAATTTATTCTTTATATTGATTGCTCTTAATTGCTTTATTTAATTTTAAATTATTTACTTATTTTCTTTCTTAACAAATTATTTTTTATCTGACATTTGTTGGGGTGAAGTTATTGGTTAGTAAAAGGGCTGTGAGGTTATGCATGCTTTGTTGGGTGGTGATATAGATTGAGGTATCATGCAAACAATTATATGGGATGGTTAGTTGTTTTGACACATGTTTATAAGATAGTAGTAACTTTTTATGGAATGTGATATAAGATCAATTTTGTATTAATTACATCAAATCAAAACAAAATATTAAATTCTTAAATATGTTAGAATTGTATATTTTTTTAGTGGAAAACTCTTCGGTATTCCTTATTATTATTCTTGAGTATTTATTTATTTAAATTATTAAATAAGTAATTTAAACAAGATTCCACTTCTTTAATTTTGTTATACTTTCTCTTTTCCTTTATGGATAAAACATATGTGGAGAAAGGGATCTTGTTTAATACAAGTGGATGTTAATTTTTAAAAAATAATTATTACTAAATAATAGTTGGCATCACAAACTATTCCTATTTTATTTATTTACTATTTAAATTTTTATTATTTATTTATCTCTCTTAATAAGTACCTATAATATGAGACATAAAATTTACATGATGCATGAGTGAGGTTTGGTGGATGTGGGTTGTTTGGTCATGGAAATTAGAGCATACAATATATGAGTTATTATATTCCCATATTTTTTTACCTTTTTTGTACTTATTTTAATTAGTGTTTTTGGTTTAATTGTCTGTTATTAGTGAATTTTTATTAATTGGGTTTCATTGGACAAGTAATTCAGATTTTAATTAATTTGAATCTATTTGATATAATTTTTTCTCATTATTATTTTCAGGACAATTATTTATGTTAGTGATCACGTAGGGTTAATGACCATGCGCATCACGCAACCGCATCTTCCGAACGCCATTTTCGTCTTCTACATTTTATATTCACGTTCGTTTACTCTTTTGTCATTTTTTTAAACACAATTTTTGTTTCAATTTTAATGATGTCTCTTCTGCTGCGTTTTCAATTTTTTCATAGATAGTTAAATCTTTGTATTGATTTTCTAAGGAGAATGCAGTGTATCTTTGAGGTTTTATTCTTCTATTTAGTTTGTTCTCTTAACTCTACATCTTCTAATCTAAGTGTGAATTATAATTTATTTATGCTCAATATCACAATTTGCTTAATCATGTATTAGAGATGAGATTATGTGATGTATGCAATGTTTAATTGTATAAGAATAATTTGGGTTAATCTTCGCTTAGTTAGTTAATTTCGGGTTGGAATAAGGGTTAAATCAAATTAATTTCGTAACAAAAATTAACCAACTAAGCGAAGATTAACCCAAATTATCCTTATACAATTAAGCATTGCATACATCACATAATCTCATCTCTAACACAGAATTAAGCAAACTGTGATATTGGTTTCTGTTTATTAAGCATAAACAAATTATAATTCACATTGAGATTAGAAGATGTAGAGTTAAGAGAACAAATGAAATAGAAGAACAAAACCTCAAAGATCTATTGCATTCTCCTCAGAAAATCAATACAAATATTTAGCTATCCATGAAAAAATTGAAACACACAGAAAAAGAGACATCATTAAAATTGAAACAAAAATTGTGTTTAAAAAAATGACAAAAGAGTAAATGAACGTGAATATAAAATGCAGAAGACGAAAATGGCATTCAGAGGATACGACTGCGTGATACGGCTGCGTGATGCGCATGGTTGTTAACCCTACGTGATCACTAACATAAATAACCCTAAACCCTAGTCTGCCTCTAGGTTTGAGCCCAACTGACCCACAAAACACATCAGAAACAAATAAAACAAAAACCCTAATCCTAATGGACAACTGGCATGACATTTGGTCTAATCTTCCAAGCCCAAAATTGCTTTAAACTGTCCTGAAAATAATAATGAGCATAAATTAGATCAAATAGATTCAAATTAATTAAAATCTGAATTATTGACCCAATGAAGCCCAATTAATAAAAATTCACTAATAACAGACAGTTAAACCCAAAACACTAATTAAAATAAATACAAAAAGGTAAGAAAATATGGGGATATAATGACTCATCAATAGTCACACATCATAGTGTTGCGTTCTCTTCATTCTTATGTGAAGTTGATTGATGTTGTGTTTTTGGGTAAGTAGGAGATTTTTGTGTGTACAAGACAATGTATTAAGTTATAAATTCTTGGTAAGTTGGAGGTATAGGTGTTAGTTTTATGAATGAACTCTTGTATTAACATTGTGGTATGTGAATGAACTTTTGCATTAATAGTAAACATTAGTGTAAACTCACATTTTTAAATCGTGTTATCTATATCAATTGTATCACAATCAACGTTAATCTAAATGAGGTGATATTTTTGTAACAACCAATGTAATATTTCACATATAACACAAGTTGTATTAACAATTAATGTAGAAAGTCTTTTTTACACTACAAAACTCATTCTTTACAAAACTTCTTCTTTTCTAAGTTTATCCTCTCCAAAGATCGTTCAACCACTATAATGGAACAAAGTTACTATGTAATCATCCAATTGTGATCAATCACACTAATGTGAAAAAGAATGAAGATGAAATTCATCTCTACTCTATAGAATGTTGTCACTAGCTCTCTAGCATTGTCTCACATCTTTCTCTTATTGTCATCATTGATAAGTATATCGCTCCTATTTCTTTTACTGGTTATGTCAAATTTGTATCAAGAATAGATAAAAAAAATTTATTTGATGTTGTATATTAGTATTGATATTGTTCTATTGTATTGTGTGGAAAAACATTAAAAAAAAAATAACACTCAACCGATGAATATGTGTGAAAATGTTGATATTTACATGTGTGATACATATTAATTTTATTTTGTTTTAAAAGTATATATATAACATCAATTGTAAAAAAAAAACTAATATAATGTCACTTTCTATATCGGTTCTAAACTAGAACTAATGTAGAAAGTGACATATTACACTCTCATTCCTAAACAAAACAATACTTATTCTTAACTTCCTTGGGTCGGTCCTTTTTTAATACCTTAGGTCAGTCCCTTTCTGATACCTTAGGTCGGTCATTTTCTGTCTTAGATAGGTGCTAACGACTAGTTTTGTTTGTTATGATCAAGCTTTTGTTGATTCTTCTCCTCACATTATTATTCTATATATATGGTTTCCTTATATTATGTTACATACAATATTAAATATTCACTCTTTTTTTTTTCTCCTTCTTCTTCTTTTTCTCTTCTTTGTGATGATATTAGAGCTCTTTCTTTGAAGAGCTTCTTTTTCTTTGTTCTTCACCTTGGCTTAATAAACGAAACATGATCAAGATAACTTATTTCTTCACCCCTAGTGAGAATCTTGCTACCAATCTTGTTTCTCCTGTTCTTGATGAAGTCAACTATCATTCATGAGTCGATTCATGATCAGTGCTTTGAGTGCTAAGAACAAATTTTATTTCATTGATGGTATTGCACAAGAACCTAGTAAAGATTATCTTTCTTACCAGTCTTGGAAACACTAAAACAATATGGTGGCTTTTTGGATTGTCCATTCTATTTCTGAACCATCCGAAAGAGCGTTCTGTTGATGACCAAAGCTGAAGATATTTGGAATGACCTTAAATCAAGATACTTTCAAGGCAACCTCTTGAGAATTATCAATTTGTATACTGAAGTCTTGTTGTTCAAGCAGGGTGACTCCACTATCACATATTTTTTTCCAAGTTTCACATTATTTGGGACGAGTTGGACAATTTTTGACCTGATTCAACTTATACTTGCAATACTATATGCTCTTGCATCACCCTTTCTACCATTCATCAAAGGAAGGATGAAGACCAAGTCATGCAAATTCTTTGTGGATTAAATGAGCAATACAAGAATATAAAGTCTCACGTCCTCTTAATGGAATTCATTCCTCCCATTAACAAAATATTTTCTTATTTTTCTCAGCAGGAAAGATAGGCCCAAGGGAATATTTTCATCGATGAATTAGGACCTAAAATCAACATTGTTGCCATCTCAGTTGGTTCTTGCTTTTGTTGTGAAAGATATGGTCATACCGAGAATGTCAGCTACCACAAACATGGTTTTCCACAAAACTAGGGTAATAAAAATCCCAAGAAGACTTGTACACATTGTGGGAAGCTTGGTTTACACCATTGACGTTTTCTATAAGAAGCATGGATATCCCATAGTCACAAATTATACAATAGTAAAAGTAATATTGTTAAGTGGTAAAAGTTTATATAATTATATTTTTAATTATTATGAAATCACTTAACTTATGTCAATTATAATCTATTTTTCTCCCAATGTAGGATGAATTCGAGAATACCTTGATACCAGAGCAAGGATCATAATTGTCAACGTAATTGAAGAAAAATTTGAAAGAAAGAAGAATGCTTGAGCGAATGAATGATGCAAAGCCTGGCCCGAATTTTCCTATAAAAAGATAAGACGCGTTTTGTGATGGAAGAGGAGGTTTTGGGAGAAGAGGCGCGACTACTGCTAGGATTTCGTCCAATCTTCATCAATTCTTCAATTCTTCCTCATTTGGAGCATTGTAATGGCCACCATGAGTGGCTAACTTCATTCTCTTGGGATTGACTGCATTTCCTTTGAACTCTTTTGTGTCATGGTGTTATTTTGAGATATTAATCTATGTTTTGATGTTGTTATTCTTATCTTTTGTGCCTTGGAATGATTTATTTTTTATGTTTGGGATATGATTGAAAAATAGATCTTGAACCCTAGATCATGGTAAGAATATTTGTTACATTAATTGCCATGAATGTATCAATTGCTTAACACCCTAAACCTAATATTGGAAAATCTCTTAATTGTGTGCGAAATCAACATTTATTAGATTTTCTTATGAATTTCATATGTGAGGAATCAACATGGATGATTTGAGTAGGTGGCATCAACATTGTTAGGTTAATTGATGATCTTAATTGGACATAGCCATTGCAAAAGAGGGAAAAGGAAGGAAATCAATCCTAAGTGCCTTTAATTGATCTTTTCTAAACAATTTACAGTTCTTTATCATTTAATTTCAATTCAACTCTTTATGCAAAACCCATTTTGTTTTAATCTACTTAGTAATCATATAATTGGGAATTTCCATTGAAATCGTTCCTCATGGATTCAACTTTTATTTAATCAAAATACTATACTGCGATTGAGAATTTTGGTACACTTGCCAATAATTCAACAAGTATTTCGACGTCATTGTCTGGGGAATGACATTCCTTGAAAATTCTTTGTTTAACTTATTAAGTATTTGGATATTTTATTTTATTTTCAGTTATTTAAATATTTTATTTTATTTTCAGTTATTTGAATATTTTATTTTCGAGTTATTTGAATATTTTATTTTATTTTCAGTTATTTGAATATTTTATTTTACTTTATTTTAATTTTAATTTTTGTCCCGTGCTAATCTTTGTTTGAGTTGCTATTTGATTTATGCTTTTAAGAGGACAGATATCTTCAAAGCAGTTAGAATTTAATCCGAAGATTGCAAAACCGCTCGGAGGAACCATGGTAGAAGAAAAGAAGAGAAACTCAAGAACAAGCAATAGGAGAATATGTTAACCCTTCTCCTACACTCAACTTACTATATCCAATCATAGAAGACATGGCGGAGGAAGGAGCAAATCTAAATCCAAATCCAATTCCGCCTAGAAGAACACTCAGAGATTATGTTATGCAGCAAGGTCTGAGACACTTATGTTAAGTGGTAAAAAATTGATATAATTATGCTTTTAATTGTATGAAATCACTTAACTTATGTTAATTCTAATATATTTTTCTCCCAATATAGGATGAATTCGAGAATACATTGATACAAGAGTAAGGAGCATAATTGTCAACATAATTGGAGTAAAACTAAAATGAGGAAGAATATTTTTCAGCATGGAAGTCACTCGAGCGAGATAGACTCTCGATTGAGCAAAAATCAGTTAAAACTTTCTGGAAGTTAGTCGCTCAAGCGCCATTATTTTCGCTTGAGCAAAAATTAGTTAAACTTCTCCAGAACTCACTCGCTCAAGCGAGCATTTTGTCGCTTGAGCGAAAATAAGGAACTTTCGCTTGAGCGAGCGTTGTCGCTTGAGCGAAAGATGCGAGACTCAATTTTTCCTATAAAAAGATAAGATGTGTTTCGAGAAAAAAGAAGCGGTTTAGGGGAGAAGAGGCGCGACTACTGCTAGGGTTTCGTCCAATCTTCATCAATTATTCACTTCTTGCACATTTGGAGCATTGTAATGGCCACCATGAGTGGCTAACTTCATTATCTTGGGATTGGGTGCACTTCCTTTAAACTCTTTTGTATCTTGGTGATATTTTGAGATATTCATCTATGTTTTGATGTTGTTATTCTTATCCTTTATGCTTTTGAATGTTTATTCTTGATGTTTGGGATGTGATTGAAAAATATATCTTGAACCCTAGATCATGGTAAAAATATTTGTTACGTAAATTGTCAGGAATGGAATGAATGTATCAATTGCTTAACACCCTAAACCTAATACTGGAAAATCTCTTAATTGTGTGAGAAATCAACATTTATTAGGTTTTCTTATGAATTTCATGTGTGAGAAATCAACATGGATGATTTGAGTAGGTGGAATCAACATTGTTAGGTTAATTGATGTTCTTAATTGACATAGTCATTGCAAAAGAGGGATAAGGAAGGAAGTCAATCCTAAGTGTCTTTAATTGATCTTTTCTAAACAATTTACTGTTCTTTGTCATTTAATTTCAATTCAACTCTTTATGCAAACCCATTTTGTTTTAATCCACTTAGTAAGCATATAATTGAGAATTTTCATTGAAACCGTTCCTCGTGGGATTGACTTTTATTTAATCGAAATATTATACTACAATTGATAATTTTGGTACGTTTGCCAATAATTCAACAAGTATTTCTGGCGCCGCTGCCGGGGAACGACATTCCTTAGGAATTCTTTGTTTAGCTTATTAAGTATTTTTTTTATTCTATTTTGTTTTATTTTGTTTAATTGTTGTCCTATGATAATCTTTGTCTAAGTTACTCTTTTGATTTATGTGTTTAAAAGGACAGATATCTTCAAAGCAGTTAGAATTTAATCCAGAAATTGAAAAGACAGCTCGGAGGAATCGTAGTAGACGAAGGAGGGAAACTCAAGAACAAGTCATTGGAGAATCAGTTAATTCTTCTTCCACGCTCAATTTACCAGAGACAATCATAGAAGACATGGAGGGTGAAGAAGCAACCCAAAACCAAAATCAAAACCAAAATCAAAATCAAAATCAAATCCCACCTAGAAGAACACTTGGAGACTATGTTATGTAACAAGGTCCGAGACACTTCTCTAGCATTGCAATACTGGTCAACCAAGCATTGGAGATGAAGCCAACTTTCTTAAGTTTGATCAGTGCTCATCAATTCACTGGAATGGATGATGAAGACCCCTATATTCACTTGTCTACTTTTTATGAGTTGATTGATACCATGGGATTTAGAGCAACAGATATTAAATCTGCATACTTGAGATTATTTCCTTTTTCTTTGGCAGGTAAGGCAAAGGAGTGGTTGAAGGCACATTCTAATCAAAGTTTAACCAATTGAGGTACTATAGAAGATAAGTTCCTGAACAGATTTTTTCCACCAACTCGCTACATCAAAGTAAAATCATATATTTTCACTTTCAAACAAGGAGCATATGAACCCTTTTGTGAAACATGGGAGAGATTCAAATCACTATTAAGGAGATACCCAAACCATGGATTTGAAGACATTGCCCAGTTAAATATCTTTTATACTGGCCTGAGACCTGATACAAAGATGCTCTTAGATGCTACAACAGGAGGAACTATGATGACTGTGGATGCTGAACAAGCCACAAGAATTATTGATGCATTGACATCTACAGACCAACAGGCCCAACATGATAGACATTCAGTTCAAAGAAAGGAATGCTCGAGCTTAACACTTCAGATGCTATGTTAGCTCAGAATAAAATTCTGACTAAACAGATGGAAGCATTGACTCAGCAAATAGCGAAACTATCTCAACAAATACATGTTATCCAAGCGTCTCTTGGTCAACAATTCATGAAATGTGACTTGTGTGGAGGTGATCATCCAAATGAACATTACTCTTACCAAGACAACCTACAACAAGAAGAAGCTAATTATATTGGTGCTCAAGGTAGTAGTCAAGGCAGACAAGGCAATTTCCCTAGTTCCAACAATTATCAAAATAATTTTTCACAAGGATGGAAAGGGAATCAGAATCAGAACCAGAATCAGAATCAGAACTTTGGATGGAATCAAGGTGCTAGTTCATCCAATAAACCATCTCTATATCAACCACATTCATATTAGCAACTTCCATATCAACAGCAGCAACAACATTATCCTCCAATGCATGACAGAATGAGCAAATTGGAGGACACTTTAGAAAAATTCATGCAAGTTAATTTGTCTAGTCAGAAAAATACTAATGCTTCATTCAGAAATCTAGAAACCCAGATGGGTCAATTGGCTAAACAGTTATCTGAGCAACAAGGAGTACAATTTTCAACTAATACACAAACCAATCCAAAGAAGCATTGTAAGTCAATAACTACAAGGAGTGGTAAGGTTATAGGAAAAGGGATTGATGACAACCTGGCTGTAGAGAAGGAAGTCTTACAAGAAAAAGAGGATAAAGAGATAAAAAATGAGTGTGAAGGAGAAAAAGAGAAAAATAAAAGTGAGAATTTAGAAAAAGAAAAAATTACTGAAAAAGAAGAAGAAAAAAATAAAAATAGTGAGAAAAAGAGAGAGAGAAAGTTGAGAATCAAATACCTCAACTAAATGATCTATCATATCCTCGTCATCCTTCCAAGAAAAATAAAGAAAGACAATTTGCAATATTCATGGATATTTTCAAGAAATTACAAATTAATATTCCATTTGTGGAAGCAATGGAGCAGATGTCCACTTATGCAAAATTCATGAAAGAGCTGTTAACTAAGAAAAGGAGATTTACTGCAGAAATAGTGGAGTTAGAGGCATGATATAGTGTTATATTTCAGAAATCATTACCTCAAAAGTCCAAGGATCCTAGCAATTTCACTATACCAGTCACAATTGGGACATTGCAAGTAGGTAAGGCATTACTTGATTTGGGTGCCAGCATAAATCTAATGCCTTTGTCTATGCTTAAAAGAATAGGAAACTTGGAAGTAAAGCCTACAAGAATGACACTTCAGCTAGCTGACAGGTCCCTGAAATTCCCTTATGGTGTGGCGGAGGATGTTTTGGTCAGAGTTGAAAATTTATATTCCTAGTTGATTTTGTTGTGATGGATATGGAGGAAGATACTGAAGTTCCTCTTATACTAGGAAGACCCTTCATGAAGACGACTAAAGTCATTATTGATGTAGATGATGGCAAATTAAAGGTCAGAGTTGAAGATGAGGAAGTTAATTTTAATGTATTTGAAGCAATGCAGCATCCCAAAGATAGGTAACACTATCTTAGGATGGATGTGGTAGATGATATCTTTCAAACAACAAGAAAGCAACTAACCAAAGCAAGCCTGTTAGAAGAAGCCTTGATAGGTGTTGATGATAAATTTGATGAAAAAGATGAGGAAGAGATTGAGAAATATCTGAAACATCTTGATTCAACATAAGAGGTTACTTCAAAAGAAATACGATCGGAGAAATTGCAGCAAGAACATGAAACTGAGAGTCAGAAACTGGAGTTATAGGTACTACCTCCTCACTTAAAATATGTTTTTCTTGCAGATGGAGGTAACAAATTAGTGGTGATTAGCAATGCCTTAACAAATTCTGAAGAAGAAAAGTTAATCTTAGTTCTTAAAGATAATGAGGAGGCCATAAGATGGACATTATCTGATCTCAAAGGAATCATTCCATCTTCTTGCATGCATAAGATTCATATGGAGAATGATTTCAAGCCTGTTGCACAATCTCAAAGACGGCTTAATCCAACCATGAAAGAGGTGGTAAAGAATGAAGTACTGAAATTGTTAGATGCTGGTATGATCTATCCTATATATGATAGTGTTTGGGTTAGCCCAGTTCAGGTAGTTCCAAAAAAAGAAGATATGATTGTAATTTATAATGATAAAAATGAATTAATACCAACTAGGACTATCACAGGTTGGAGAATGTGTATAGATTATAGGAAATTGAATCAGGTAACTAGAAAAGATCATTTTTCTTTACCTTTCATGGATCAAATGTTAGAAAGGTTAGCAGGACAAGATTTTTATTGTTTTCTGGATGGTTATTCAGGGTATAATCAAATAGTAGTAGATCCAGAAGATAAAGAAAAAACTGCTTTTACTTGTCCTTTTAAATTTGAAGAAATGTCATTTTATGGTAATTGAAGGTGTGGTGTTAGGTCATAAGATTTCTGCAAGAGGTATTGAAGTTGATAAAGCAAAAGTAAAGATCATTAAAAAACTACCACTACCAACAAGTGTGAAGGGTATCAGAAGTTTTCTAGGACATGTTGGATTCTATAGAAGATTCATAAAAGACTTCTCAAAGATTGCAAAGCCACTCAGCAACTTACTCAATAAGGATACTTCTTTTAATTTTAATGTTGAATGTTTGCACGCTTTTGCACTGTTAAAATAGAAATTAATTTTAGCCCCTGTGATAATTGCGCTTGCTTGGAATTTAGATTTTGAATTAATGTGTGATGCAAGTGATTATGCTATATGAGCAGTATTAGGCCGAAGAAAATCTAAGATCTTTCATGTTATACATTATGCTAGCAAAGTTCTTAATGCAACCCAAATTAATTATGCAACTACTGAAAATGAATTATTAGCTATAGTATATGCATTGAAAAAATTTAGAGCATATTTGATTTGTTCATCTATTACTATATATACTGATCATGTAACAATCAAATATTTGTTGATTAAATTAGATTCTAAACCCAGACTAATTAGATGGATTTTATTGTTGCAGGATATTAATTTGGTGATCAAGGACAAAAAGGGCAATGAAAATTTGGTAGCTGATCATTTGTCCAGATTAGTCAATACAGAAGTGACTAATAATCAATTAGAAGTACAGGAGGAATTTCCAGATGAAAAACTGATGATGGTACAAGAAAGGTCATGGTTTATTAACATGGCAAATTTTAAAGCTGCAAAAGTTGTCCTAGAAGATTATACTTGGCACCAAAGGAAGAAATTCTTTAAAGATGTGCAGTATTTTGTCTAGGATGATCCCTATCTTTTCAAAATAGGAAGTGATAACTTGCTAAGAAGATGTGTGACAAACAAAGAAGCCAAAATTATTCTCTAGCATTGCCACAGTTCTCCTTATGGTGGACATTTTAATGGATTGAGAACTGCTGCAAAAGGTCTCCAATCAGGTTTTTTCTGGCCTACTTTGTTTAAAGATGCGCATAACTTTGCACAACAATGTAATAATTGTTAGAGAACAGGGGAAATATCAAGAAGATAGGAAATGTCCCTGAATATCATGTTGGAAGTAGAATTATTTGACTGCTGGGGAATCGATTTTGCAAGACCTTTCCCATCCTCATTCTCTAAAGAATACATATTGGTAGTAGTTGATTATGTGTCAAAATGGGTGGAAGCAGTGGCTACTGTAAAAGTTGATTCCAAAATGGTGATAAAGTTTTTAAACAAGAATATATTCTATAGATTTGGCACTCCAAGAGTTTTAATCAGTGATGGAGGGTCACATTTCTGTAATATCCAACTTCAAAAATGTTTAGAGCATTTAGAGTCAAACATAAAGTCACATCACCTTATCATCCGCAAACTAATGGACAAGCAGAAGTTTCAAACAAAGAAATCAAAAGAATATTAGAAAAGATCGTTTCATCTTCAAGAAAATATTGGTCAATGAAGTTAGATGATGCGCTTTAGGCTTATAGGACTACAGATAAATCTCCCACTAGGTTATCTCCCTTTCAACTTGTCTATGGTAAGTTATGTCATCTCCCAGTGGAAATGGAGCATAAAGCGTATTGGGCTTTAAAATTTCTAAATTTTGATCCAAAAGCTTCAGCAGGGAAAAGAAAAATCCAGATGCATGAATTAGAAGAAATGAGACTTAATGCATATGAATCATCCAAGTTATACAAGGAGAAAGTTAAGGCATATCATGATAAGAAAATTTTGAAAAGAGAATTTCATCCAGGCCAATCTATGTTGTTGTTTAATTCAAGATTAAGACTTTTCCCTAGGAAACTAAAATCCAAATGGTTAGGGCCATTTGTGATAAAATATGTTAAACCTTATGATGCTGTGGAATTGGAAGATCCAGCAACAGGAAGTATATGTGTTAAACATACAAGGATATGAAGCTTGAAGATTTTGATGATGATTTAAGAAAAAAGGACTTAAAGACTTAGAATCATGTGTATTTTACTTGTAATAGCTCTATTTTATGATTTTGAGTCTGTATAATTAGAGTACAAGATAGTCAGCACATAGTCTATCATCTGAAAACTCATTTTTATCAAATCCACTCTGTGATAATCAATTATCACTTAGAATAATCAATTATCCTGCACTGAAAAATTGTTTTTCTGAAAACGTTGTTGTGATAATCGATTATCACTCAGGATAATCTATTATCCCAACTAGATAATCGATTATTCACACAGATAATCGATTATCCTGGTCCTATTTTACTCCTCTGCGAAAATAGTTCTGTAATAATCGATTATCACTCAATATAATCGATTATCTATGTCTATTATGAGTTTTGAAATTCAAATCTGGACCAATTTACAAAAACCCTATTCCCAATTCTTATGTTTTTGAAAATCATCATTTTCCAGACCCTATTCTCTCTACTTAAGGTTTTCTAAGGCTTTCTGCAAAATAACAAACCTTTTTCATACAAAAGTTAAGAGTTGTGACTGCTAGAAAACTTTCTGTAGGGAAGAAAAAGGGGCTTTTGAAAACCTAGTGTAGACTAGAAGCGATAAGAATCACTGAGTGGGTTTCTTGGTGGATTGTGTGTTGTGCCGTCTCTAGGAAAAGCTATTGTTCATCCTTTGTGGATTCAAATGAGGTGTTCATCTTTTGTGTGACTCAAGAGAGGTTTTTCCTATTCCTTATCTTTTTTGATTTGTAATTTGTCGTAAACTGTGATTATAGTGACAACGTTAATCCTCTTTTAGAGTGATTAACAACTGGACGTAGGGTCTTTTGATCCAAACCAGTATAAACCAACTGTATAATCTTCTTTCCCTTATCTCTTTACTTTACAAAGCATTTTAATCGGTGAAATTTGGGAAAAATTTCAAAACCCTAATTTTTGTTTAAGAAACCAGTTCACCCCCCTCTTGGTTTTTGTCCCTATACGCGAACATTCTGTTGCACAATTTTAACAAGTGGTATCAAAGCTTGCTTTGATAGTCATTCAAATTTCGAAAATGGCTGGACAAAACCAAACCTTTGCCGAGGGTGCTTCTATCAATAGACCCTCACTTTTTGTCAGACAAAATTATCCTTTTTGGAAAGTTAGAATGCAAATATTTTTGGAGTCTGTTGATAGGGGTGTATGGGATGCAATTGTAAATGGTCATTTTATTCCTAAAGTTACTGTAAATGATGTAGAAGAACCTAAACCATTTTCTAGATGAACGACTGAAGAAAATAGGAAATCCCAATATGATGTTAGGGCTAGGAATATAACTTTCGTCTACTTTAACCCTTGATGAGTTTTATAGGATATATATTTGCAAGAGTGCTTAAGAAATGTGGAAAATGCTAAGAGTAAACCATGAAGGTACCGATAATGTAAAAAGAGCACGGAAGAACTCATTGATCCAAGAATATGAAATGTTTAGAATGCAACCGGGAGAATCAATTTTTGACGTTCAAAAGCGTTTCACACATATTGTGAACCATCTCACCAGGCTAGGTAAGATTTTTTATACTGATGAATTAAATGTAAAAATTCTTAAATCTTTGGATAGGAAATGGCAACCAAAGGTGACTGTCATCACGGAGTCACAAAATCTTGCTACCATGACTATGGAGGCTCTCTTTGGAAAATTAAGAGAGGATGAACTTGAACTCAGAAGGCTAAACGATGAAGAAGGCTAACATCAAAAGAGAAATCTAGCCTTCAAAACTGAAGTTTCTAAAAGCAAGAACAAGAAGGAGGAACAGGACTCAGAAAATGAAGAATATGAAAACTTGAGTCTTATGATCAAGAAATTTACAAAGTTCATGAAAGCCAAAGGGAAGCAACCTTTCAAAGGTAAGGGAAAGGTAAAAGAAAATTCTTCTTTAAATTTCAAATGTTATGGTTGTCATGAAACAGGGCATGTAAAATCCGACTGTCCAAACAAGAAAAGTGATGACCATAAAGGAAATAAATTCTTCAAAAAGAAAGCCTATATCGCTTGGGATGATAGTGACTCAAATTCGGAGTCAAGCGATTTGGAAGTTGAAGCAAATATTTGTTTGATGGCAAATGACAACATTTCTTCCGACTGTGAGGTAAGTGATTTCGATTGTTCTTCAAGTGATGATGAAAATGATTATGATGCCTTGCATAATGTATATCAAGAGTTGTTTAATACTTTTAAGGACTTAAAATCTAAATATAAAACCTTGAAAAAGTATTTGAATAAATCAGAAAAAGAAGTAGAATCCTTGAAAACGAAAATTGCATGTTTAGAGGAAAAAGGTGATAAACAAATAGCATGTGCATCATGTAAAGAATATGAATATTATATTGACATACTTAGCCACTTACTTGATAAAGCTAAGAAAGAATTAAGTGATCGTTATAAGGATGATGTTATTATAAGGATGATGTTATTGTACAAACTAGAGAAAATTATCATGTTCGATTGCAAAAGCCTAAAAATAGAACTCGAAGAGTATGGGTTGAAAAAGAATCTAAATCTTCTCAAAATAAAAATGTATAATTTTCAAGAATTACATCTAATGCTTACTTCTATTGTATGAAACAAAGACATACATTTAATAGATGTAAAATTAAGCATTTTGGTATTCCAAAGGGAAAATATGTTTGGGTTCCTATAGTTAAATGATTTGATTGTCTCTAACCCCAAGGACTCAAAAGTTATGGGGAATTAAGATTATTATGTTTTTTTGTTTTGTAGGAAACTTCAAAATCCAAGAAGTCTATGTGGTATCTTCACAGTGGATGTTCAAGACATATGACTGAAGACAAAAAGAAATTTGTGAGTTTCGAAGCAAAAGAACAAGGATATGTAACCTATGGGGACAACAACAAAGGAAGAATTCTTGGAACCAGAAATATTGGTGGTGCAAATACTTTGGAGATAAAGGATGTGCTCCTTGTTGATGGGCTAAAGCACAATCTCCCAAGTATAAGTCAACTTTGTGATAAAGGATTTAAGGTAATTTTTGAAGATAAGTTTTGCACCATTCATTTAAAGGATTCTAAAAATATAGCATTAAAAGGTATTAGGCATAATAATATTCATTTGATTGACTTGGATTGTGTATCTAATGCTAATATAACATGCTTAGTTGCTAAGGAAGAAAATCCATGGTTATGGCATAAGAGAGCGGCTCATATAAACATGCATCAATTAAAAAAACTAATATCAAATGACCTAGTTGTTGGTTTACCTAAGTTAAAATTTGAAAAAGATAAATTATGTGATGCATGTCAAAAAGGTAAACAAGTGAAATCATCTTTCAAATCTAAAAATGTTATTTCCACATCAAAACCTTTAGAACTTTTACACTTAGATTTATTTGGTCCTTCTAGGATAAAAAGTTTTGGTGGAAATTACTATGCTCTTGTAATTGTTGATGATTTTTCTAGATTTACTTTGACATTTTTCTTAACATTAAAAAGTGAAGCTTTTAAGGTCTTTAAGAAGTTTCCATGCAAATTCAAAATGAGAAAGACTTAAGAATCAAAGTGTTAAGGAGTGACCATGGTGGAGAATTTCAAAATGAATACTTTGGAAATTATTGTGAAGAAAATGGTATTTTACATAATTTTTCTGCACCTAGAACTCCCCAACAAAATGGTGTAGTAGAAAGGAAAAATAGGTCACTAGAGGAACTTGCTAGAACAATATTAAATGAATCAAATGTTCCTAAATATTTTTGGACTGATGCTGTAAGTACTGCATGTTATGTATTGAATAGGATGCTCATTAAGTCAATCATAAAATTAACGCCTTATGAATTGTTAATTGGAAAGAAGCCTAATGTTTCTCATTTAAAAATATTTGGATGTAAATGCTTTGTTTTAAATAATGGAAAAGATAACTTAAGAAAATTTGACTCAAAAGCCGATGAGGCCATTTTCTTAGGTTATTCACTAACTAGCAAAGCATATAGAGTATTCAATAGAAGAACTTTGAATATTGAAGAATCTATACATGTTACCTTTGATAAAATTGTAGACCTTGAGGGAAATCCTCTTGAGTCAAATAAAGAATATGCAGGTGATGATGAGTACATAAGAGAAGCTCTAGAAGAAATGTACTTAAATGAGAATGAGTCATCTCAACCAACTGAATTGGCAAAAGAGTGGCAACTACCAAGAGGACTTTCAATGGACAATATAATTGGTGATATTTCAAAAGGGGTAAGAACTAGAAATATGACAAATTTTTGTATGTCTGTAACTTTTGTTTCACATATTGAACCCAAAAGTGTTGAGGAACCTCTCAAAGATGACCAATGGTGCATTGTAATGCAAGAAGAACTAAATCAATTTGAAAGAAACCAAGTCTGGGAATTAATTCCAAGAGAAGAATCTCATCAAGTTATTGGAAAAAAATGGGTATTTAGAAACAAACTTGATGAAGATGGAAATATAACAAAGAACAAAGTCAAACTTGTTGCCAAAGGTTACTGTCAAGAGGAAGGTATTGATTATGATGAAACATATGCTCCTGTTGCCAGGTTAGAGGCTATACGCCTACTTCTTGCTTATGTCTCATTGATGAAATTTAAACTATATCAAATGGATGTTAAAAGTGCATTTTTAAATGGGTTTATCAAAGAGGAAGTATATGTGGAACAACCTCCTGGATTTGAAGATTTTAAATATCCTAATCACATTTTTAAACTGAAGAAAGCTTTATATGGTTTGAAACAAGCTCCTAGGTCTTGGTATGAAAGATTAAGTAGTTTTCTAATTTTAAATGATTTTTCTAGAGGAAAAATTGATTCCACCTTGTTTATTAATAAAGTAAAAGAACATATTATGTTAGTTCAAGTATATGTTGATGATATTATTTTTGGATCAACTGATAATTCCTTGTGTGAAGGATTTGCTAAGATAATGCAGGGTGAATTTGAAATGTCAAAGATGGGAGAATTAACATTCTTTCTTGGACTTCAAATTAAGCAACTTAAAGATGGCACCTATGTGTCTCAAACCAAATGCTGCAAAGAGATTCTCAAGAAATTTGGAATGGACACTTCAAAGGAAGCTAACACACCCATGGAAACATCATGCTATTTGGATAAAGATGAATCAGGTTTGGAAATTAATCAATCAATGTATAGAGATATGATAGGTTCTCTATTATACTTAATTGCAAGTAGACCTGATATTATGCATTCTGTTTATGTGTGTGCTAGATTTCAAGCATGTCCAAAAGAATCTCATTTAACCGTAGTAAAACGAATTTTAAAATATTTAAAAGAAACTACAGGATTTGGATTATGGTATCCATTTAAAGCTTATCCTAGTTTAATAGGTTATTCTGATGCTGATTATGGAGGATGTAAAATAGATAGAAAAAGTACTAGTGGAACATGTAATCTTTTAGGATTATCTTTAGTTTCATGACAATCTAAGAAACAAGCTTGTGTTGTTTTATCCACAATTGAGGCCGAATATATTGTAGCTGGAAATTGTTGTGCTCAAATTTTATGGATGAAACAACAACTAGAAGATTATAATATTTTTCTAAGTAATATTCCCTTAATGTGTGATAATACAAGTGCAATAAATCTTACAAAGAATCTTGTTATGCATTCTAGAACCAAACACATTGAGATTATGCATCATTTTTTAAGAGATCACATATATAAAGGAAATTGTAAAATTGAGTATATAGACATAAAACATCAGTTATCAGATATATTTACCAAACCTCTTCCAAAGGATAGATTCTATGAACTTAGGAGAGACTTAGAAATATTAGAAATAGTCTAAACTCTGCTTAACTGACAAATCTTTACATTTTGTACTGGAATAATTGATTAGTGAAGCTTAAATGAGTTGTTCATGAAAAATCATTATGTAATAATCGATTATTTGGGGTAATAATCGATTATATGTACTTCATTGACCAAAATCAGTAATTTCTCTTTGAAATAATCGATTATTTCAAGTAATAATCTATTATCAATGTATTTTCTGGGCAGGGATGAAGAAATTTCTTAAATTTTGTAATAGTGATGAGAGTGAAGAGTTCTAACTTCTTCAAATTTATTATTTATTTGTACTATATTGTTTTATTGAATAAAATTTTGTGTTTGCATTGATTGAGGGGGAGTTGTTTTCTATCTTATGCACTTATTGAGGGGGAGCTTTCACTTTTTGATTATAATCAAAATAGGGGGAGAAATTATTTAAAGCCTCATATGTTTAATAATTTAAATGATGTCTGGTATGTTTAATAGTTTTGTTAGTTGTGACAGTTAAAACAGGTTATTACAAAGGGCTTTAAAGCAAATTTTGATCATCATAAAAAAGGGAGAGATTGTTAAACATACAAGGATATGAAGCTTGAATATTTTGATGATAATTCAAGAACAAAGGACTTAAAGACTTGAAGACTTAGAATCATGTGTATTTTACTTGTAATAACTCTGTTTTATGTTTTTGAGTCTGTATAATTAGAGTACAAGATAGTCAGCACATAGTCCATCATCTGAAAACTCATTTTTATCAAATTCACTATGTGATAATCGATTATCACTTAGAATAATCGATTATCCTGCACTGAAAAATTGTTTTTCTGAAAACCTTGTTGTGATAATCGATTATCACTCAGAATAATCGATTATCCCAGCTAGATAATCGATTATTCACACAAATAATCGATTATCCTGATCTTGTTTTACTCTTCTGCGAAAATGGCTCTGTAATAATCGATCATCACTCAAGATAATCAATTATCTACGTCTGCTATGAGTTTTGAAATTCAAATTTGGACCAATTTACAAAAACCCTATTCCTAATTCTTATGTTTTCGAAAATCATCATTTCCCAGACCTTATTCTCTCTACTTAAGGTTCTCTAAGGCTCTCTGCAAAATAACAAACCTTTTTCATACAAAAGTTAAGAGTTGTGATTGCTAGAGAACTTTCTGTAGGGAAGAAAAAGGGGCTTTTGAAAACCTAGTGTGGGCTAGAAGCGATAAGAATCACTGAGTGGGTTTCTTGGTGGATTGTGTGTTGTGCCGTCTCTAGGAAAAGTTGTTGTTCATCCTTTGTGGATTCAAAGGAGGTGTTCATCTCTTGTGTGACTCAAGAGAGGTGTTTTCTATTCCTTATCTTTTTCAATTTGTAATCTGTGATTATAGTGACAACGTTAATCCTCTTTTAGATTGATTAACAACTGGACGTAGGGTCTTTTGATCCAAACCAGTATAAACCAACTGTGTAATCTTCTTTCCCTTATCTCTTTACTTTACAAAGCATTTTAATTGGTGAAATTTGGAAAAAATTTCAAAACCCTATTTTTTTTTTAAGAAACCAATTCACCCCCCTCTTGGTTTTTGTCCTTAAACGCGAACATTCCGCTATGCAATTCTAACAATATGAGAGATGCGGTGGACCAGCTTCACTTCATCACTTACTTGGATTAACCATAAAGCAAACAAACGTCGAGCTGAAGACGTTAAACAAACGCTCCTAGGAGGAAACCTAGTGTTTTACCTTTATTTTCTTTTCTTTTTGCAATTTAAATTTTTTATTGCATTATAATTTGAGTATGAACAAATTTGAACAATGCTGAACTAGATTTATGTGAAAAAAATTTGGGTTGTTAATTTATCATTAAATCGCATTTGAGCATCATGTTAACAGCCAAAATTCATTGAAATTCGCTCAAGCGACAGATGATTCACTCAAGCGAATTTACGTTGTTTCTCTCTGTCTTGGCTTCACTCAAACGAAAAATTTCGCTCAGACATTTTTGCTCAAGCGAAAGTATGTTATTTCTCTCTATCTTTGGTTTGCTCAAGCGAATATTAAGTACTCTGATTTTTGCTTGAGCGAAATTGCCCAGATTAGTTTTTAAAAAAACGCAAATTAGGTCAGTTTTCGTTATTTCCCAAAACCCTATTTGAGACCCACTTCTCTCCAACTCATCTCTTCTCTAAATCAAGCCTAAATACTTCAAATGTCTACTCCTAATTCACGATTCCAAGTATTCTAGGGTGTTTTAACAACATTTCACCGATTGAAATCCAACAATTTCCATCTTTTCTCCGTTCATTCTCTCTGAATTGTGTTTAAGCGGATTTTCTGCAATTGAGGTAACATGTTAAGTTATTTTTGGTGCTTTGTGCCTACTATTGATTGGATTTGTGTTTGTGGCTGGATTGAATGGCTAGATTGCATATTTATGGGTTACAATTTATGCTGCATGTCAACTGTTCGATAAAATACCTCAGAGTAGATGACTTAGTTTTTTTTATGATATAAGCTTGTATTTGTTCATAGTTTGCTTAAATGTTTAAATGGGACCCCCACCACTAGCACAAGAACCATGCCAACCACGCCGAGCCCGACAACCACCTCCACCACCTCAACAGTAGCCAAATTTTCAAAGAATGATGCAGTACATGGAACATTTATCATTGCAACAATCAGCAACCCATAGGGGTCAATGTAGTATTAACACAATTTTTTATAATCTGTCTTTGCAAATTGCTTCATGTATGTAGTGGACATCTCCACAAGAATTTGATGCCTTACTTCAATGGCCTAGGGACAGTCCAAACTTTCAGGGAGGGGGTGAAGGTGCAGCTGAAGCACAAGAAGAGGAGGAGGAAGCATCAGAATCAAAATAAGAAGAAGAAGAAGAAGAATCAGCAAGGGAAGAAGAATAAAAGGGAGGCAAATTTAGTTTAAGTTTTTTTTTTTAATTTGGTTTGTTTAAGTATTTGTTTTGTTAATTTGATTTTAAATTTTTCTTGTTTTAATTTGTTTTGTTTTGAATGTTTTGAATTGACATTTGAAACTTAATTTGGTTAATGTTTTAAATTGATGTTATTAAATTTATTTGTTGTCCCATACAATTTGTATTAGAGCCAGTTATGAAATTATTGCTTATTGTCTAATTCGAATCTGGAACTTGAAAAAAAAAATCATTTTGATTGTTTCCAATAACAAAGGATTTTGGGAGGATGATTATGTTAGTGAAAAAGGAATTTACGAGGAAAATTAGGAATTAACTGAATTGGAGAAGCTAGCCAAAACCCAGGTGAGTAGAGTACCAAAAACAGATAAATTGAGTATCAACACTTTATGATGATAACTGGTATTGATTGATTCTTTGATGTGATTGCATGTTAATGAGACTTGAAAATGATAAAGGTTTTTTTTCTTGTGTAGTAGATATAACCCAGAGCCAAATAGTCAACCATGCATTAAATTTAGGACATCCAATTGAACCCCATTTGAGCCAAAAATAAGATTGTTTCTTAAACAGAACCCTGGAGCCTAAACAATATTTATCCACCTTCCTATATTTGAGAAATGAAATGATTATGAATGTTATTATTTTTCCTAAGGGTATTGTTGGATATTGTTATTATCATCCTAAGGGTATTGTTGGGTATTGTAAAAAAAAGGTTGAGAAAAAGGAAAAGAAAAGCATAAATATTGTGGCTAAGCCGAAATAATAAATGCAAAGCATGAGAAAAGGAAAAAGAAATTCAAAGGGGAGTGAATGATAACTTGTGAGATTGTTAACTCACTATCATTATGTTGAAGCAAAAGCATAAAGTTTGAGACCCGACTTGAGGAAATGTTAAACAAGAATCATTCATATGATTTGAATTTCTCAAATATCTTTGTATATCCCAGAAAAACCAATGATTTTTTTCTTAGCCCAGCCTCATTACAAGCCTCAAAAGACCTTTTGATTTAAGTCTTGCTTAACAAATGTTGATTGCTTGAAGATGATTATCGATATTGGATTGTCTAAATGAACTGATTGAATGAGATAAACACTTACCCTTGAGAATTAAAGATGATTATATATTACTCTATGTGAGAGATCATGCTTCTCTGAGGATAGTTGATGATTAATTTTTCTTTGTTAGTTTCTGTAACTTTAATGCTTATGTATCCTATTTTCATTTGGAGTTGTGAGCATCACATTTTGAAGAAAATTATTTTTATGTTGTGGTTCTGGAAGAGAAAGGGATAATAGGTGATGATTTTGTTTTGGAAAATAATCTGCTTGGGACAAGCAAGATTCTAGGTTGGGGGAGTTGTTAAGTGGTAAAAAGTTGATATAATTATGCTTTTAATTGTATGAAATCACTTAACTTATGTCAATTATAATCTATTTTTCTCCCAATATAGGATGAATTCGAGAATACCTTGATACAAGAGTAAGGAGCATAATTGTCAACATAATTGGAGCAAAACTGAAAGGAGGAAGAAGATTTTCAGCATGGAAGTCGCTCGAGCAAGATAGACTCTTGCTTGAGTGAAAATCAGTTAAAACTCTCTTGAATTCAGTCGCTCAAGTGCAATTATTTTCACTTGAGTGAAAATTAGTTAAACTTCTCTGGAACTCACTCGCTCAAGCGAGCATTTTGTCGTTTGAGCGAAAATAGGGAACTTTCTCTTGAGCGAGCGTTGTCGCTTGAGCGAGCGTTGTCGCTTGAGCGAAAGACGTGAGGTCCAATTTTTCCTATAAAAAGATAAGATGCGTTTCGAGAAAAAAGAAGCAGTTTTGGGGAGAAGAGGCGTGACTACTGCTAGGGTTTCGTCCAATCTTCATCAATTCTTCACTTCTTCCACATTTGAAACATTGTAATGGGCACCATGAGTGGCTAACTTCATTCTCTTGGGATTGGGTGCACTTCCTTTGAACTCTTTTGTATCTTGGTGATATTTGAGATATTAATCTATGTTTTGATATTGTCATTCTTATCATTTATGCTTTTGAATGTTTATTCTTGATGTTTGGGATATGATTGAAAAATATATCTTGAACCCTAGACCATGATAAGAATATTTGTTATGTTAATTGCTAGGAATGGAATGAATGTATCAATTACTTAACACCCTAAACCTAATATTGGAAAATCTCTTAATTATGTGAGAAATCAACTTATTAGGTTTTCTTATGAATTTCATGTGTGAGAAATCAACATGGATGATTTGAGTAGGTGGCATCAACATTGTTAGGTTAATTGATGTTCTTAATTGACATAACCATTGCAAAAGAAGGATAAGGAAGGAAGTCAATCCTAAGTGCCTTTAATTGATCTTTTCTAAACAACTTACTGTTCTTTGCCATTTAATTTCAATTCAACTCTTTATGCAAACCCATTTTGTTTTAATCCACTTAGTAATCATATAATTGGGAATTTCCATTGAAACTTTCCTCGTGGGATCGACTTTTATTTAATCGAAATACTATACTGCGATTGATAATTTTAGTACGCTTGCCAATAATTCAACAACTTCTCCAACAGTGCAATACCAGCCAACCAAAAATTGGAGATAAAGCCAGCTTTCTTAAGTTTGATTAGTGCTCATCAATTCACTGGAATGGATCATGAAGATCCTTACATTCACTTGTCTACTTTTTATGAGTTGATTGGTAACATGGGATTTAGAGAAGCATATGTTGAATTCGCATATTTGAGATTATTTCCTTTTTCTTTGGCTGGTAGGGCAAAGGAGTGGTTGAAGGTACATCCTAATCAGAGTTTGACTAATTGGGATAATGTAGAAGAGAAGTTCCTGAACAGATTTTTTTCCACCATCCCGCTACATCAAAGCAAAATCCGACATCTCTATTTTCAAACAAGGAGCAGATGAACCTTTTTGTGAAAGCATGGAAAAATTTTAAATCGCTGTTGAGAAGATGCCCAAATCATGGATTTGAAGACATTGCTCAGTTGAATATTTTCTATACTGGCCTGCAACCTGATACAAAGATGTTATTAGATGTTGTAGCAAAGGATCCATGTTGGATGTAGACATTGAACATGCCACAAGAATTATTGATGCACTAACCTCTATAGATCAACACGCCCAACATGATAGACATCCAATTCAGAGGAAAGGAGTACTTGAACGTAGCACATCAGATGCTCTCTTGCCCAAAATAAACTTATAACCCAACAGATTGAAGCATTGAACCAAAAAATAGAGAAACTCCCTCAACAAATGCATGCAGTACAATCCACCCATAACCAACAGATGAGTTGTAACTTTTGTGGAGGTGATCATCCAAATGGACACTGCTCTTACCAAGGCAACCTATAACAAAAAGAAGCTAATTATATGGGTGTTCAAGGTAGTAGTGGTCAAGGCAAACAAGGTAATTTCCCTAGTTCCAACAACTATTAGAATAATTTTTCACAAGGATGGAGAGAGAATCAGAATCAGAATCAGAATCTGAATCAGAACTTTGGGTGGAAACAAGGTGCTACTTCATCCAATAGACCATCTTTGTATCAACAACAGTCATATCAGCAACCTCCATATCAACATCAGCAGCAACATTATCCTCCAGTGCATGACAAAATGAGCAAATTGGAGGACACTCTTAAAAAATTCATGCAAGCTACTTTGTCTAGTCAGAAAAATATTGATGCTTCATTCAGAAATTTAGAGGCCCAGATGGGTCAATTAGTTAAACAGCTACCTGAGCAGCAAGGAGGACATTTTTCAGCCAACACGCAAACCAACCCCAAGGAGCAATGCAATTCAATAATTACAAGGAGTGGAAAAGTTATAGGTAAGGGGATTAGTGATAATCTAACTTTTGAAGAAGAAGTTTTGAGAAAAGAAGATGAAGATGTTGAACATTCAAGGACTTGATGTTGAACTTGCTAGACATGAAGCTTGTTGATTTTGATGATTATTCAAGAACTCAAGAACGTAGAGAGTTGAAGACTTGTTTTATAGTGTAATAACTCTATTTTGATTAGATTGAGTCTGTAATATTAGAGTTTGAGATAGCCGGTACATAGTCTGCACCTTAGATGCTTCAAAAAGCTCAAATTTATCAAAGAGGCTCGGCTTTAATCGATTAATTGGTGAAATAATCGATTAAAACAGTGAGAAAAACCATTTTCTGTATCTGCTCACTGGTTTAATCGATTAACACCCCTGTTAATCGATTAACAGCCATGTTAATCGATTAACAGGTCATTTAATCGATTAAAACAGAGAGTTTTGGGGTTCTGTTGATTTTGGCTCTGTAATAATCAATTAACACTTCATTTAATCGATTATTTCAGTCAGATTTTGATTTTTAACTTCAAATCAACCCTATTTTTGAAAACCCTATTTCCAAGAACCCTAGTTTCGAAAATCCCAATTCCAAAACCCTAATTTCTCTACTTAAGCATCTCTATGGCACTCAAAAAATGAGAACAACCTTTTTCATACAAAAGTTAAGTGCTGTGAGTGCCAGAGAACTGTTTGTTGCAAGAAAAAGGGGCTTTTGGAACCTAGTGTGGGCTAGAAGCGATAAGAATCACTAAGTGGAGTTCTTAGTGGATTGAGTGTTGTGCCGTCTCTAGGGAAAGTTGTTCTTCATCTCTTGTGGATTTCAAGAGAGGTGTTTTCTTTACTTTATCTTTTCAATTGTAATCTGTTTGTAACAACTGTGATTATAGTGACAGCGTTAATCCTCTGTTTGAGTGATTAGCAACTGGACGTAGGGTCTTTTGATCCGAACCAGTATAAATCTCCTGTGTAAGATTCTATCTCTTCTCTATTTACATTTACACAGTTTTTAATCGGTAAAATTTGGGGAAAATTTTGAAAACCTAATTTTTGTTAAGAAACCAATTCACCCCCCCTCTTGGTTTTTGTCCGACCACGCGAACATTCCGTTGCGCGATTCTAACAAGTGGTATCAGAGCTTGCTTTGATAATCATTCAAATTTTTCGAAAATGGCCGGACAAAATCAAACTTTTGCCGAAGGTGCGTCTATCAACAGACCCCCACTTTTTGCGAGTCAAAATTATCCTTTCTGGAAGGTAAGAATGTAAATCTTTTTAGAGTCTGTTGATAGAGGCGTTTGGGATGCTATTTTAAACGGTCCATATATTCCTAAAGTTACTGAGAACGGTGTTGACGTTCCCAAACCTTTTTCTAGATGGACTGCAGAGGAAAACAGAAAAGCACAATTTGACGTTAGGGCTAGAAATATAATTTCATCTGCTTTAACGCTTGACGAGTTTTACAGGATTTCGGTTTGTAAAAGTGCTCAAGAGATGTGGGAAACACAAAGAGTAACTTATGAAGGAACCGATGATAGTGACTCGATTTCAGAATCAAGTGACTCAGAAATAGAAGCTAACATTTGCTTGTTGGCAAAAGACAATATATCTTCCGACTTTGAGGTTAGTGATTCTGACTCATCCTCAAATGATGATGAAAATGATTTTGATGAATTACAAAATGCATATGAAGAATTGTTTAATGCTTTTAAGGACTTGAAAAATGAATATAAAGTTGTGAAGAAGAATTTAAGTAGATCCGAAAAGGCGGTGGAGTCCTTAAAAACGAAAATTGTATGTTTAGAGGAAAAGGAGTCATTAAAAACGAAAATTGCATGTTTAGAGGAAAAGGAAACCTTGTAAACGAAAATTGTATGCATAGATGAGAATGATGATAAAAATATAGTATGTGCATCTTGTAAAGAGCATGAATATGACATAGATATTATTAATCATTTGCTAGATAAAGCCGAAAAGGAAATAAGTGATTTTAAGAAGGATAAAATTGTTTTTGTTCAAAATAGTGTAAATTATCAAGTTCCTTTGAAAAAGCCTAAAAGGAAAAATAAAATAGTATGAGTAGAAAACGGAACTAGAACATCTATAGTTAAAAATTCATCAAATGCATGTTTTTATTGTATGAAACATGGTCATACTTCAAATAGATGTAAAATAAAACATTTTGGTGTTCCTAAAGGAAAATATATTTGGGTTCCTATAGTTAAATGAATTGTTTGTCTCTTGTATTTATTCAAAGAAAATTAATCATTTAGTATGTTTTAAATAGAATGCTCATTAGGTCAATTATAAAATCAACTCCCTATGAATTGTTAAATGGTAGAAAGCGTAATGTTTCTCATTTAAAAATATTTGGATGTAAGTGTTTTGTGTTAAATAATGGAAAGGACAGCTTAGGAAAATTTGACTCAAAAGCTGATGAAGGCATTTTCTTAGGTTATTCATTAACTAGCAAGGCTTACAGGGTGTTTAATAGAAGAACATTAAATATTGAAGAATCTATTCATGTTACCTTTGATGAAATTGTAGACCTTGGGGGAAATCCTCTTGAGTCAAATAAAGAACTTGCAGGTGATGATGAATATATAAGAGAGGCTCTTGATGAATATTTGGAAGAAAATGAGCCTTCTCAAACACCTGAATTAGCAAAAGAATGGCAATCATCAAGAGGACTCTCAATGGACAATATCATTGGTGACATCTCAAAAGGGGTAAGAACTAGAAATATGACTAATTTCTGTATGTCTGTAGCTTTTGTGTCACAGATAGAACCCAAAAATGTTGAGGAAGCGCTTAAAGATGACCAATGGTGCATAGCCATGCAAGAAGAACTTAACCAATTTGAAAGGAATCAAGTTTGGGAATTAATCCCAAGAGAAGAATCACATCAAGTTATTGGAACCAAATGAGTGTTTAGAAATAAACTTGATGAAGATGGAAACATAACAAAGAATAAAGCCAGACTTGTTGCCAAAGGCTATTGTCAGGAGGAAGGTATAGACTATGATGAAACTTATGCTCCTGTTGCCAGGTTAGAGGCTATACGCCTACTTCTTGCTTATGCATCTTTGATGAAATTTAAATTATATCAAATGGATGTTAAGAGTGCATTTTTGAATGGTTTTATTAAAGAAGAAGTTTATGTGGAGCAACCCCCTGGATTTGAAGATTTTAGTTATCCTAATCATATTTTTAAATTAAAGAAAGCTTTATATGGGTTGAAACAAGCTCCTAGATCTTGGTATGAGAGGCTAAGTAGTTTCCTAACTTCAAATGATTTTACTAGAGGAAAAATTGATTCTACTCTGTTTATAAAGAAAGTAAAAGAGCATATCTTATTGGTCCAGGTATATGTTAATGATATTATTTTTGGATCAACTGATAATTCGTTATGTGTAGAATTTGCTAAGATAATGCAGGGAGAGTTTGAAATGTCTATGATGGGAGAATTGACATTCTTCCTTGAACTTCAAATCAAGCAACTTAAAGATGGCATCTTCATCTCTCAAACAAAATACTGCAAAGAGATACTTAAAAAGTTTGGAATGGACACCTCAAAGGAAGCTAACACACCCATGGGAACTTCATGCTTTCTAGACAAGGATGAATCAAGTTTGGAAGTTAATCAATCTATGTATAGAGGTATGATAGGTTCACTATTATACTTAACTGCTAGTAGACCTGATATTATGCATTCTGTCTGTGTGTGTGCTAGATTTCAGTGCTTGTCCAAAAGAATCTCACCTAATTGCAGTAAAACATATTTTAAAATATTTAAAAGGAACTACTCGGTTTTGGTTTATGGTATCCATCCGATGCTTGTACTAGTTTAATAGGATATTCTGATGCCGATTATGGTGGATGCAAAATTGATAGAAAGAGTACTAGTGGGACATGTCATTTGTTAGGTTCATCCTTAGTATCTTGGCATTCTAAGAAACAAGCTTGTGTTGCTTTATCTACCACTGAAGCTGAATATATTGCAGTTGGTAATTGTTGTGCTCAAATTCTGTGGATGAAACAACAGTTAGAAGATTATAGTATATTTTCAATGACATACCCTTGATGTGTGATGATACGAGTGCAATCAATCTTACTAAGAATCCAGTAATGCACTCTAGGACTAAGCATATAGAAATTAGACATCATTTCTTAAGAGATCATATCAGCAAAGCAAATTGTAAAATAGAGTACGTTGATACAAAACATCAATTAGCAGATATATTTACTAAGCCTCTACCCAAGGATAGATTCTATGAACTTAGAAGAGACTTAGGGATATTAGACATAGCTTAAATTCTGCTTAATTAGAGAGTTTTTGGATGGTTGTGATGTTATAATTCATTGTGTAGGATGTTCATAGATTATCATGTGCATAAACCTCAAATAATTGATGAACTCTCTGGAATAATCGATTAATTGGCGTTATAATCGATTATTTGCATCCAAAACACCCAAAACATGACATTCCTCTCTGTTTTAATCGATTAACTCGACCATTAATCGATTAAAACCAGTATTAATCAATTACCAGCCCAATTTAATCGATTAAATGGGTCTGGTAGTGGTTTAATCGATTAAATTGAGAATTAATCGATTAAACCTGGCAAGTTTGGCTTCCTAGCCATTGCCAACGGATCTTTTGCACCCTATACACTTTCATATGTCCGTTGGAGTTGCTTGGCTATAAATAGGGACCTCCATTTCACTTCTACTCACTTCTATCTCTTGAAATCAAGCTTTCTTACCTTATTCTATCAATATTGCCTTATTCTCACTTCACTTGTCCTCTTAAAATCTTCTTGTTACTCTTCTAATCCTTCAATGACCTCATCTTCTCGTGCAAAAATCCCCACTAGAAGAAGATATGCACCCTCATCTCATCCCCGTCCTAATTCTGTAGAAGGATGGATCTCTGATGCAGATGGCCGACAAGAATTTCTGTCCTATTGGAAGGAACGTGCTATTATTTCTCCTAAGTTCCTTATTGGTGAGCAGTTCATCAATAGGGGATTCAACTTTCCTAATCTCCTTGAAATTTAAGGAGTTCTCCCTTTCATCCAAATGCAAGGTACGTATTATCCTGACTTAGTTAGGGTATTTAACTCTAGGTTCAAATTTAGAGATCAAATTGCTACCTCTAGAGTAAAGGGAGTCACAATTATTCTTGATGATGATATTTGGGAAAACGTTGCCCACTTTCCTATTAGAGAAGATGATATTAACGTGTATGGTGAGTTAGATGATTTTGATAGGATCTTAGCTTACCGATCTTTTCTGCGAAACCCCTCCATGGAGATTGGGCGTCTCCTTCTAGCTGGACCTTTGAAGAAGGAGGAACGCATGATTTTACATTTACTTATCTGGATCCTATGTCCCCGGGCTACGAATCATGCTCAATGTTCTTCAATTGATCTTCGTATTATTCATGCCATAATGAATAATGAGCCTTTAGACTGGGGCGTTCTTGTCACCATGACTATGTTAAAAACCAAACGTCATCCCACCTTCAAAATTCCATATGCTCTCCTTGTCTCTCGCATCCTTGAATACAAAGGAGTAAATGTCGAAGGTGAACAAGCTGTACGGACAAATAACTTGAATCGTATGCTAGACAGCACATTAATCCAACTACAAATGGTGCGTGTCAACGATATTTATGTTCATAAGGATGATGTTCCAAATGAAGGTGACAATAATGAAGATTCTGATGAAGATATGCCTCTTGCTGCTGAACTTCCCTCTGATCAAATCTAAAGTGTTGGAACTTCCTCTACTCATCATGAAACTCGCCAATCCATGGAAGACATGTTATCTGATATGAATTAGAGGATGCAGGCATTCTTCACTCTTTCTGGAGTACGGCATGAGGAAATAATTCGCCGTATATCTGATGTAGATGATAAAGTGTATCATTTAGAAAATAGATTTGATGCACACTTTCATAGTGATGATAGTGAAGAATTTTAAATTTGATTGTTATTCTCTTATATTGTAATGAATGCTTATTTCTGAAATAAAAGGTGGTGTTCTCTTATTGCTTTGATTGAGGGGGAGTATTCTCCAAGTTATGCATATTTTGAGGGGGAGCCCTTATGATTGTTATTGAAGCATGCTTTCAATTTTTTATTATAATCAAAATAGGGGGAGAAATATTTAAAGCCTAATATTATTGTTTTTAAATATTATCTGGTATGTATAATGTGTTTGTTAGTATGACAGATAAAACAGGTTATTATAAGGCTTTAAAAGAAAATTTTGATCATCATCAAAAAGGGGGAGATTGTTGAACATTCAAGGACTTGATGTTGAACTTGCTAGACATGAAGCTTGTTGATTTTGATGATGATTCAAGAACTCAAGAACGTAGAGAGTTGAAGACTTGTTTTATAGTGTAATAACTCTGTTTTGATTAGATTGAGTCTGTAATATTAGAGTTTGAGATAGCCGGTACATAGTCTGCACCTTAGATGCTTCAAAAAGCTCAAATTTATCAAAGAGGCTCGGCTTTAATCGATTAATTGGTGAAATAATCGATTAAAACAGATGAGAAAAACCATTTTCTCGTATCCGCTCACTCGGTTTAATCGATTAACACCCCGTTAATCGATTAACAGTGTCATTTAATCGATTAAAACAGAGAGTTTTGGGGTTCTGTTGATTTTGGCTCTGTAATAATCGATTAACACTTCATTTAATCGATTATTTCAGTCAGATTTTGATTTTTAACTTCAAATCAACCCTATTTTCGAAAACCCTATTTCCAAGAACCCTAGTTTCAAAAATCCCAATTCCAAAACCCTAATTTCTCTACTTAAGCATCTCTATGGCACTCAAAAAATGAGAACAACCTTTTTCATACAAAAGTTAAGTGTTGTGAGTGCCAGAGAACTGTTTGTTACAAGAAAAAGGGGCTTTTGGAACCTAGTGTGGGCTAGAAGCGATAAGAATCACTAAGTGGAGTTCTTAGTAGATTGAGTGTTGTTCCGTCTCTAGGGAAAGTTATTCTTCATCTCTTGTGAATTTCAAGAGAGGTGTTTTCTTTACTTTATCTTTTCAATTATAATCTGTTTGTAACAACTGTGATTATAGTGACAGCGTTAATCCTCTGTTTGAGTGATTAGCAACTGGACGTAGGGTCTTTTGATCCGAACCAGTATAAATCTCCTGTGTAAGATTCTATCTCTTCTCTATTTACATTTACACAATTTTTAATCGGTAAAATTTGGGGAAAATTTTGAAAACCTAATTTTTGTTAAGAAACCAATTCACCCCCCCCCCCTCTTGGTTTTGTCCGACCACGCGAACATTCCGCTGCGCGATTCTAACAGAAGAAGGAGAATTGAAGGTGGAGAAGAAGAGGAGAATAATAAAAAAAGACATATCCCTAATAAGAAGAACGAATAGGGAGAGAAAAAACAAAAGATAGAAAAAGGAGGGAGTCAAAAACCATTTATAGAGAAGTTACCATATCCCAAGGTTCCCTCACAGATAGACAAAGAAAGAAAATTCACCAGGTTTATGGACATATTCAAAAGGCTACAGATCAATATACCCTTTTTGGAAGCTATGGAGTAAATGTCAACATACGCCAAATTCATGAAAGAGCTATTAACCAAGAAAAGGAGATTTACTAATGAAATAGTGGATTTAGAAGCTGGGTGCAGTGCCATATTCCAAAAATCACTACCTCCAAAGTCCAAAGACCCTGGAAGTTTCACTATACCAGTCACAATTGGGACATTACCATTAGGTAAGGCGTTGCTTGATTTGGGTGCTAGCATAAATCTAATGCCCTTGTCCATGCTTAAAAGAATAGGAGACTTGGAAGTAAAGCCTACAAGAATGACTCTTCAGCTTGCTGATAGATCTCTGAAATTCCCTTATGGTGTGGCAAAGGATGTCTTGGTGAGAGTTGATAAATTTGTGTTCCTAGTTGATTTTGTTGTGATGGATATGGAGGAAAATGCGGAAGTCCCATTGATCCTGGGAAGACCATTTATGAAGACTACCAAAGTAATTATAGATGTTGACAAGGGTAAGTTGAAAATTAGAAGTGGTGATAATGAAGTTAATTTTAATCTGTTTGAAGTTGTATAACAACGGAAAGACAAGAAATATTGCCTAAAAATAGATACTTTGGAGGATTTACTCATCTCAACTGAAAAAAAAAATTACAAGCCTGTTGCACAACCTCAAAGACATCTCAATCTGACTATGAAAGAAGTTTTTCAAAAAGAGGTACTGAAACCTCCTGAAGCAGGTATGATTTACCCAATCTCTGACAGTCGCAAGGTGAATCCTGGGATGACAATTATTCACAATGAAAAGAATAAATTCATTCCCACAAGGACAGTCAAGGGATGGAGAATACGTATAGATCACCTTGATCACTCACCTGCATGAGCCTTAAAACAAATAGGCGTCGAGCTAATGATGTTAAACAAGCGCTCCTGGGAGGCAACCCAGTATTTTGAATTTGTTTTTCTTTTTGCATTTTAAGTTTTTTTGTGCATTTTTCTTCCTTAGGTTCTTTCTTTGCAAGATTGCTTCAGGTACATAGTGGACTTCTCCTCAAGACTTTGAAGCCTTACTTCAATGGTCTGGGGACAGTCCAACTTTTTAAGGTGGGGTGAGGAAAAAGCATAAGAGGAAGAAGAAGAAACATCAAGTGAAGATGAATAAGAGGGAGACAATTTATTTCTTTTTAATTTCTTTTTATTTTGATGTGTTTAAAGTTCCTTGTTTTGTTAATTTGATGTTTTTAAGTCTTTTGTTTTGTTAATTTGGTTTGTTTGTGATATTTTGAATTGATATTTGGAACTTCAATTTGTTTAATGTTCTTAATGTGATGTGATTAAATTCCTTTGTTGTCCCGCACATTGTTATTAGAACCATATATGAAATTATTACTTATTGTCTAATTCAAATATGGAACTTGAAAAATCATTTTGATTGTTTTTGTTAGATATTGTTTAGATATTATTTGATATTGTTAAGATATTGTTAGATATTGTTAACCACAATATCAAACAATATCTTTTGTTTATTTTGTTACTTTCAGTTACTCTTTTAGGTGTATCTCTCTACTATAAATAGACTACTCTATGTGTGATTTATACACAAGGGAGATTAATCTCAAACTCTATTTCTTCTATATTCAACATGGTATCAGAGCCAGGTTTTTTTTCCACCTTTGACCACTATTGAAGTCGTCGTCACCGCCGCTATCGCTGTTGGTTATTTGGTAGTGTGAAAGTGCATGTCTAGGAAAGTTTTGATAAGGAAAGACTTGGTATTTAAGTGTGTCCATTAGTGACCCACCTCTTTTTCCTGGGAACTTACCTGGTGTACTGGTTCACGTCGTTGTCACTATCGCCTCCGCCCTTTATGACTTCTTCCGCTCCTTTTAGTACTTCCAATTCTGTCAGTACTGTGTTTGATCCTTCCATCTACTCTAACTATGTTAATGTGCACTTATCCATTGACAAGCTAACTGGCCCTAATTATGCCACATGGTCATCAGACATCAGATTATGGCTTAAGAGTCAGAAGTATCTTGATCATCTTGCCCCGAAAGCACTTACTCTCACTCCTGGTGAGGAAGACCGTTGGGACACCATTGATGCTCAATTATGTGTGGTTCTCAAGGGTACTCTTGATCCTTCGTTAAAACAAATTTTTCGTTCCTACGAAACATGTGCCAAAATCTGGGAACATGCAAAGTTATTATACACCAATGATACTCAACGTCTCTATGATGTATGTTCTAAATTTGTAGATGTTATTGCCTCTAAACATCAAGATTCTATGACTGATTATATGGGCAAAATTCATGCTCTTTTTCATGAGTTCAATGAGTTATTGCCTCCTTCCCCCGACCCTGCCACCGAGATAGGACAACGATCAAAGTTCTTCATGCTAGGGGCATTACACGGACTTGCTAATCAATATTCACATATTCGTGATCAGATTTTGGGTTCTCCGGTTGTCCCCGCCTTGACATCGACCTGCTCCACTCTTTTGCGTATACCAGCAAAACCCAACCCTGACACACCTACTTCTGCATTGGTATCTCACCGTGATGACCGAACTCGCCCTCGCAAATAGGGAAAAGGGCGTCCTAAGTATGAACATTGTGGTAAGCTAGGTCACAAGATTGACCAGTGTTATGCATTACATGAGTGTGAACATTGTGGCAAACTAGGTCACAAGATTGACAAGTGTTATACATTACATGGTCGTCCTCCTCGATCTGCTACAGTTGCTTAGACTGATCTTTCCCCACCTTTATCTGCTAAGGATCCTCCTTCTTCTATTTCATCAGACACACCTGCTATGTTCAACAAATTTCTCAAATGGTATAAGGATCAACAGTCTTCTAGTTCCATTGTGTCTGTCGCACACACAGGTACATCTTTTGTTGGTCTGACCCAATTTTCTTCTGGTCCTTGGGTTTTTGATTCAGGAGCCACTGATCATATTACTGGTAACAAATCTTTGTTCTCCTCTTTATCCTCTCCTGATCCTATACCTTTTGTTACACTGGCTGATGGCTCTAGAGTATCATCTCATGGTGTTGGAACTGTTAAACTTTTCCCTTCTTTAACCATTGATAATGTTCTTTATGTCCCTCAGTCTCCTTTTAACCTGTTATCCATCAGTCGTCTAACTCATTCTCTTGATTGTGTTATTTTTTTTACCAATAATTCTGTGTGTTTACAGGACCGGAGTTCGAAACAGGTGATTGGCACAGGATGTGAGTCTCATGGTCTTTATCATCTTCGTCCCTTTACACATGTTGGTGCAGTTATAGAGTCTCCCTCTCTTCTCCATGCTCAGTTAGGTCATCCAAGTCTTGCCAAGTTACAGCAACTTGTCCCTGCCTTATCTAAATTTTCTAGTTTGGCATGTGAGTCGTGTCAATTAGGCAAGCATAGTCGTACTTCCTTTCCTCGTAGTGTCACACGTGATGCTTCGTCCCCTTTTGTCGTGGTTCACTCTGACATTTGGGGACCTAGCCGCGTTAAGTCTACTTTAGGTTTTCAATACTTTGTTACTTTCATTGATGATTATTCCAGATGCACTTGGTTATTTTTTATGAAAAACCATTCTGAATTATTTCATATCTTTCAAACTTTTTTCAATCAAATTCAAACTCAGTTCGATGTTTCTATTAGAGTTTTGCGCAGTGATAATGGTCATGAATATCTTTCTCATTCTTTTAAACAACTCATGGCTTCTCATGGTATTTTACATCAAACTTCTTGTGCTTATATACCTCAACAAAATGGTGTAGCTGAACGTAAAAATAGACATCTTATTGAAACAACTCACACTCTTTTAATTCATGGAGAGGTTCCTCAGCATTTTTGGGGTGATGCTCTTATTACTGCATGTTATCTTGTTAATCGCATGTCATCTTCGGTTTTAGATAATAAAATACCTCATTCCATTTTATTCCCTCATGAACCACTTCATCCCTTACCTCTAAAAGTTTTCGGGTCTACATGTTTTGTTCATAATTTCAGTTCTGGTCTTGACAAGCTTTCTCCTAAATCACATAAATGTGTTTTCTTAGGGTTTACAAGATCATAAAAAGGATACAAATTTTTTTCTCCTTCTCTTAACTGTTATTTTATGTCTGCAGATGTCACCTTTGATGAGTTCTCTTTTTATTTTAAAAGTCAATCTTCACCTCTTTCTCCATCCAATCTTGTCAATACTCCTAGTACATTTAATGTTCCTGTTGTTTGTGACCCTCTAACTGTGTCTTCTTCACCATTAGTTTCTACTCCGCAGTCAGCTTCTTCTTCAATGCCTCTTCAGGTTTATAGTTGCCGAAACCAATCACAACCACCACCATGTGACTCTACTCAAGTGTCAATTACTCTGTCTCCTCCGGATGTGACACCTGAGTCTGACCTTCCCATTGTCCTCCGAAAAGGTATCCGTTCTACACGTAATCCCTCTCCCCATTATATTGGTTTGAGTTATCATCGACTGTCATTACCTTTTTATACATGTCTTTCCTCTCTTTCTTCTGTGACCATTCCAAAAACTATCCGTGAAGCTTTAGCCCATCCTGGTTGGCGTCAGGCCATGTTAGATGAACTAAGTGCTCTTCATAATAGTGGAACTTGGGAATTGGTCTCGTTACTGTCTGGGAAATCTGTTATTGGTTGCAGGTGGGTCTTTGCTATCAAAGTTGGACCTGATGGTACTATTGATCGCCTCAAAGCTCGTCTTATGGCCAAAGGTTATACTCAAATTTTTGGGTTGGATTATGGAGATACCTTTTCCCCTGTGGCAAAGATGACTTCTGTTCGTTTATTTATTGTCATGACCGCTCTTCAACAATGGCTTCTTTATCAACTAGATGTTAAAAATGTTTTCCTCAATGGTGATTTGTAAGAAGAAATCTATATGGAGCAACCTCCTGGGTTTGTTGCTCAGGGGGAGTCTTCTGGGATGGTATGTCGTCTTCGCAAATCCCTATATGGCCTAAAACAGTCTCCTAGGGCCTGGTTTGGAAAGTTTAGCAAAGTTGTTCAACAATTTGGTATGACTCGGTGTGAAGCAGATCACTCTGTCTTTTATCGACACTCAAGTGTTGGATGTGTTTACTTGATAGTATATGTTGATGACATCATTCTTACAGGTAGTGACAACCATGGCATCTCTCAGTTGAAACAACATCTCTGTCACCATTTTCAGACCAAAGATCTTGGCAAACTTAGATATTTCTTGGGTATTGAGGTGGCACAGTCCAATGATGGTATTGTTATATCTCAGAGGAAGTATGCCATGGATATTTTGGAGGAAACTGGGTTGATGAATTCAAAGTCTGTTCATACGCCCATGGATCCCAATACTAAACTTCTACCAAATCAGGGGGAGCTTATATCTCATCCTGAGCAGTATAGAAGATTGGTTGGAAAATTGAATTATCTTACAGTTACTCGTCCTGACATTTCCTTTGCAGTCAGTGTGGTAAGTCAATTTCTTAATTCTCCATGTGAAGATCATTGGAATGCAGTCATTCGTATCTTAAATTATATTAAAGGATCTCTTGGAAAAGGATTGTTATATGATTCTAATAACCATACAAGAGTTATTTGCTACTCAGATGCTGATTGGGCAGGATCTCCTTCGGATAGAAGATCTACATCTGGATATCGTGTCTCCATTGGTGGTAAATTGGTCTAATGGAAAAGTAAGAAACAAAGTGTTGTGGCAAGATCTAGTGCAGAAGCAGAATATAGAGTTATGGCCTCAGTTGCTTGTGAACTTGTTTGGCTCAAGCAATTGCTTAGAGAGTTACAATTTGGAGATGTCACTTGTGTGTGACAATCAGGCTGCTCTTCATATTAGTTCTAATCCTGTCTTTCATGAGAGGACCAAACACATTGAGATTGACTGTCATTTCATTCGAGAAAAGATTATGTCTGGAGACATCAAGACTGAGTTTGTTAACTCAAGTGATCAGTTAGAAGATATTTTTACTAAATCTTTACGAGGTCCTAGAATTGATTATATTTGTAACAAGCTTGGCACATACGATTTGTATGCTCCAGCTTAAGGGGGAGTGTTAGATATTGTTTAGATATTATTTGATATTGTTAAGATATTGTTAGATATTATTAACCACAATATCAAACAATATCTTCTGTTTATTTTGTTACTTTCAGTTACTCTTTTAGTTGTATCTCTCTACTATAAATAAATTACTCTATGTGTGATTTATACACAAGGGATATTAATCCCAAACTCTATTTCTTCTATATTCAATAGTTTTCAATAACAAGTAATTTTGGGATGATAAGTACGATAGTGAAAAAGGAATTGACGAGGAGAACTAAGAATTAACTGAATTGGAGAAGCTAGTCAAAACCCAAGCAAGGAGTGAACCAAAAACAGATAAATTAAGTGTTAACATTTTATGATGGTAACTGGTATTGATTGATTCTTTGATGTGATTGCATGTTAGCGACACTTGAAAATGATAAAGACATTTTTTTCTTGTGTAGTGAAAGTAGATATAACCCAAAGCCAAATAGTCAATCCTGCATTAATTATAGGACATCCATTTGAACCCCATTTGAGCCAAAAACAAGATTGTTTCTTAAACAGAACCTCTGAGCCTAAACAATATTTATCCACCTTCCTATATTTGAGAAATAAAACTATTATGAATGTTATAATTTTTCCTACGGGTATTGTTGGGTATTGTTATTAAAAAAAAGTTGAGAAAAAGGGAAAAGAAAAACATAAATATTGTGGCTAAGCCGAAATGATAAATGCAAAACATGAGAAAAGGAAAAAGAAATTCAAAGTGGTGTGAATGATAACTGGTGAGATTGTTAACTCACTATCTTTATGTTGGAGCAAAAGCATGAAGTTTGAGACCCGACTTGAGGAAATGTTAAACAAGAATTATTCATATGATTTGAATTTCTCAAATACTTTTGTATATCCCAGAAAAACCAATGAATTCCTTCTTAACCCAGCCCCATTACAAGCCTCAAAAGACCTTTTGATTTAAGTCTTGCTTAACAAATGCTGATTGCTTGAAGATGATTATCAATATTGGAATATCTAAATGAAGTGATTGAATGAGATAAACATTTACCCGTGAGAGTTAAAGATGATTATATATTACTCTATTTGAGAGATTATGTTTCTCTGAGGACAGTTGATGACTAATTATCCTTTGCTAGTTTTTGTAACTTTAATGCTTATATATCCAATTTTCATTTGGAGTTGTGAGCATCGCATTTGGAAGAAAAATATTTTTATGTTGTGGTTCTGGAAGAGAAAGTGATAATAGGTGATGATTTTGTTTTGGAAAAATTACTTTGCTTGGGGACAAGCAAGATTCTAGGTTGGGGGGAGTTGTTAAGTGGTAAAAGTTGATATAATTATGTTTTTAATTATTATGAAATCACTTAACTTATGTCAATTCTAATATATTTTTCTCCCAATGTAAGATGAATTCAAGAATACCTTGACACAAGAGCAAGAAGCATAATTGTCAACGTAATTGAAGAAAATTTGAAAGAAAAAATAATGCTTGAACGAATGAATGATGCAAGGCCTGACCTAAATTTTTCTATAAAAAGATAAGACATGTTTTGAGATGGAAGAGGAGGTTTTGGGAGAAGAGGCATGACTACTGCTAGGGTTTCGTTCAATCTTCATCAATTCTTCACTTCTTCCTCATTTGGAGTATTGTAATGGCCACCATGAGTGGCTAACTTCATTCTCTTGGGATTGGGTGCACTTCCTTTGAAATTTTTTGTGTCATGGTGATATTTTGAGATATTAATCTATGTTTTGATGTTGTTATTCTTATCTTTTGTGCCTTGGAATGATTTATTTTTTATGTTTGGGATATGATTGAAAAATATATCTTGAACCTTAGATCATGGTAAGAATATTTGTTACTTTAATTGCTATGAATGGAATGAATGTATCAATTGCTTAACATCCTAAACCTAATACCGGAAAATCTATTAATTGTGTGTGAAATCAACATTTATTAGGTTTTCTTATGAATTTCATTTGTGAGGAATCAACATGGATGATTTGAGTAGGTGGCATCAACATTTTTAGGTTAATTGATAATCTTAATTGGACATAGTCATTGCAAAAGAGGAAAAAGGAAGGAAATCAATTCTAAGTGCCTTTAATTGATCTTTTTTAAACAATTTACAGTTCTTTTTCATTTAATTTCAATTCAACTCTCTATGCAAAACTCATTTTGTTTTAATCCACTTAGTAAGCATATAATTGGGAATTTCCATTGAAACCGTTCCTTGTGGGATTGACTTTTATTTAATCGAAATACTATACTGCAATTGATAATTTTGGTACGCTTGCCAATAATTCAACAAATATTAGTAGTATCGAAGTTGCTAATGAAGTTGGTCATAATCCTGATTCAAAAAATCAATAATTCTGCCTTTCATGTGATAAATACCAAGCTCTAATATCCTTCATTCTATAACATAGCTTGGATAATTCTGTAAAAAAAATTGCTTCTTATTCGACAAGGTCACCAGAAATAAAAGGTAACATTATCACTAACATAAAGTCTTCAAATTCTCAAAGATGAAATTCTTGAATTGTTGATTCAGGTGCAACCAATCATGTTACTTCTTCTCTTTGTAATTTTCTTTCTTATAATCTTATCAATCCTATTAATGTCCGTAAAGGTTTATTTTACTCATATTGATATTGTTAAAATTAATGATCTCTTTCTTGAAGATGTTTATTTTATCCCTTTTTTCTCTTATAATTTGATATTTGTTTCTAAATTAACCTTTATATTGAAATATGATGTCATTTTTTTTACAATTGTTGCATTTTCCAAGACATAAAATCAAAGGGAAGGTTGATTTAGTTAATGTTTGAGGTCGGTTTATACACTCTTAACACCTCGACTGACCGATCTCATTTCATTCACTCATATATTGTTGATAATAAAGGTCCTTGTCCTTGACATGCTCGATTAGGACATTTATCTAATGAACATTTACTCATTATGGAACAACAACATTCCTATATACATTTCAATGAAAATCAACCTTGTAATGCTTGTTACTTGGCCAAACAAAAGTGTCCCTTTCTTAATCTTAATGACTCATATAGCTAAACACCTTTCATTATTTTGCATATTTACATTTGGGGTCTTTGTCCCGAGGTATGTTTGCTTGGTCATAGATATTTCTTTACTATTGTTAATAATTTCCCTCGGTATACTTGAGTTTATCTTATGTAGAATAAAGATGAAACCAGAAGTCATTTAGTCAATTTCATTACCTTTGTAAAATATCAATTTGAAAAACATGTCAAGATTATTAGGTCAGACAATGGTCCAAAATGTCACATGATTTTTTTTATTCCAAAGGTATTATTCATCATGTCAATTACATTGAAACATCCTAACAAAATGACATTGTTAAAAAAAAAACATCAGCATATTTAAAATATCACTTGTACCTTACTTTTTCATTCTAAACTTACTTTAAATTTTTGGTGTTTTACACTTAAACATGCTATTTTCTTGATCAATTCTATTCTTACTCCTTATTTGGACAACAACTTGCCTTACGAATGACGATGCAGTAAGCTTCCTGATCTGAGCAATCTTCATGTTTTTGGTTGCCTTTCTTATATTAGCACTCTGACTGCCCATAAAAAAAAGCTAGATAATCATACCAATCTACATACTTTTCTTGGACTACATCCTAACAAAAAATGCCACATCATTTATAATCTCAAGACCAACAATGTTAAGGTTTCTCGAAATGTAATTTTTTTTATGAAAATGTTTTTCCTTTTAATGAAGAAAATAATAATGAAATTTTCACCTAACATACTATGTACTGAGTCTAATTTTAATTATGACCCGATCACAATGTCATTACTCGTACTACTAATGGTACTCAACCTTATATTGATATTCTTAATACTACTAAAGGTGCTTAGACTTGTAGCGATGTTTCATTTGATAACACTTAGACTTTTGATAATACTAATGTCAACACTGAGGATGTTTGGTCTGTTAATGAAGCTTTCGACACAATTGATGATGTTTGACCTCTAGTCAATGTCTCTAGAACCATTGACCATGATTGGTCTATTGGCAATCCTAATACCATTAAAAATGTTCAGTCTTCTAGCGATTCTCAATTCCTCACCATTATAAGGATAAATAGAATCACGTGATTACCGAACTATCTTAAAGACTATTATGTCACCAGCACAAGTTCAAACATAAGTATTTGTTATCCTATTACAAACTATATATCTAATGAAAATTTATCTACTTTGTTTAAAAGGTGGATCATGAACATCAATAATAACACCAAGCCAACTTTCTACAATGAAGCATGTTAGAACAAGCACTGGGTAAAAGTCATGAAGGACAACAATTATGCTCTTGAAACAAATCAGACTTGGACAATTTCCGAGTTTCCTTCGAACAAAATGGCAATCAACTATAAGTGGGTGTACAAAATAAAATACAAAGTTTATGGCTCGATCAACAGATAAAAAGCAAAGTTTGTGACACAAGGTTACACTCAACGAGAGGGACTCAATTATAATGAGACTTTCTCCCTTATAGTAAAAATCACTACCATTTGATTGTTACTCTCCTTTGTTATCAACCATAATTGGCATGTAAAACAATTAGATGTCAATAATGTCTTCTTACGTGGCAACCTAGATGAAAAAGTATACATAAAAATTCCTCTCAGTACCTTCTATAGTGCACAAAAAGTTTTTTGTCTTCATAAATCTCTTTATGGGCTCAAACGGTTTGGTCATCAATGGTATACAAAATTATCAACATTTCTATTATCTAATAACTATAAACAATCATTTGTCGATCACTCACAATTTCTAAATATTGCAAGCACTAGCATAACAACTCTCCTTATCTATGTGGATGACACTGTCTTGACCTAGAATAATGTTGATAATATCTCATTTTACTCGAAAATAAACAAGGCCTTAAAGGTTAAAGACTTGGGAGATCTCACCTACTTCTTTTGTTTTGAAGTTGCCCGAAACAATTCTGGTTTACATCTCTTGACAACGCAAGTGCACTATTGACCTCCTTGTTGATAGTGTGATACTTGTGTCTACCCATCTTCACTTCCATGAACTATTCCATGAAGATTCTTATAAGTAACAGTGATATCCTTCTCGATCCAACTACTTGCCGACACTTCATCGGTCACTTCATCTACTTGACCAATACCAGACCAAATATTACTTATGTTGTTCATCACATACATCAATTTGTCATCGTTCTCACTGTGGCCCACCATCAAGCTGCCTAGCGTGTTATTCTCTACGTCAAAATAGCACAAGGAAAAGGTATCTTCTTCAACAAAAATAGCAGCACCCAACTAAGAGCCTTTTGTGATTTTGATTGGCCTCTTGTCCTGATACCCGACGTTCTACTACTGGCTACATTATTTACCTTAGTAATTCTCTCATTGCTTGGCACTCCAAGAAACAAACCACTATCTCAAAGAGCTTGACTGAAGCTGAATAACGAGCTATTGTCTCCATTACTTGCGAATTTCAGTGATTAACATACCTTTTGAATGAATTAGGAGTTCATTATACTCAACCCACCTCACTATACTATGATAATCAATTTGTCATTCAATCCTGCTTTTCATAAATGTACCAAAGATATTGAGATAGACTACCATATTGTCAGATAAAAACTTCACAATGAATTCATAAAGTTCTTTTATGTCTCTTTACAACTATAGAAAGTTGACATCTTCATTACAGTTTTTCCACATACTTGATTCAATGATCTATATGTTCAAACTATGACGGCTAAACATATTCTCCAAAGTTGTGGGGACTCAAAACTTCTTTAGGTCCATCCCTTTCCAATATGGTAAATTAGTCGTTTTTTGTCTTAAATAAATACTAACAAATAATTTTATTTATTATGATCAAATATTTATTAATTATTCTCCTCACATATTATATATATATATATATATATATATATATATATATATATAATTATCTTATATTACATTATATACGATAATATTAAATATTTACTCTTTTTATCACTATTTCCTTTTCTCTTTTCCAATATTCAATGTCTCATCCTTCTTCTCTTTTCCACTTATCATATTTCTTATCATATTTAGTAGTCTCAACTTTCATCATCTCAATCAAATAAAATATAAAAAATCTAAAAAAAATTAATAAAATAATATATGTTCAATATTGTTATATATTAAGTCCCACAAGTAACAGAAACAAAGGTGAGAAAGCTGATTTTTAAATTTACGGACTTTTCATAATAACAGAAAATAATATGCTTTTAAAATTCAATATATATTTCCTACACAATTATATAATTTCAAAAATAAATATCAACAATTACATTATAGCCGCTACAAAGTTTATTTAGGATGATTAGTATCAAGTTCGTATTGGTGTAGTAAAAGAAGACGTGTAGTATGTTTAGTTAGATAATTCTAAAGTTATTCAAGAATATAATAATTCTCATTTTTTTTATCCTTATTTATATAATATAAAATATTAAACATATATTTATTGTTTCCTAACAAAAACACTACATATAATATTTCTCAAAAATAATTTAAATAACTACACAGTGAAAACTTCATCTTTTTTACTATAAACATCATGGTGCTAGGGGTTTTATGTTGAATTGGGTTTAATTATTCGGTTGACTTGACTTTTGATACACCAAATTTTATTTAATTTTGTTAATATATTTATCAGTTTTAAATTTGATGAAATCAAGCAGTTATATAATAATATATAAAAAAAATATTGCTTGTCTAATTATTTCATTGTATAAAAGAAAACAGTTTTAAAATTAATTAATTAATTATATGAACATTATTTTATAAATTGTGTGAGTGAATATTTCATATCACATATCTTATTAGGTAAATATTTATTTTCTTACATAATCTTTTAAAATAGGTCTTATTCATTGTAAAATAAATTTATAATTATTATTTTAATATTTAAGTATGTTAAGGATTATTGTTTAATAATAATATTATTATTATTATTATTATTATTATTAATTACTACCCTTATCTTATAAATTAAAAAAAATACTAATTTGAAATACTTTTTTAAGAGTTAAAAATATGACATTATAACTCAACCCGTTAACTTAATTCAATTAATTTATAATTGAGATGAGTTGTTACGAAAAAAAAAAACAATTTAACCTTTTAATTATAATGAATCAGAATTAGATTAAATTCAATTCCACATGTTACTTAAGCAACTCTTCATATATTTTTTTTCAGAAAAAATAAGGAATAATTTTTTTGTGAACTAAATTTATTCTATACATAATCTGATGTGTATAAGTTCTATGATGTCATTTTTTTGAATTATTTAAATTAATTTTATTTTCTGAAAAATAATATTTTATTTTTTATTTTGTAAATATTTATGAAATAGTTTCTTTGAAGAACCTATTATAAGAAGAAAACCTCTTTATCTAATTCTAAGCTTGTGGAAAGTGTTTGTACAAAAATGCTGTTCAAATCTTCTTTTTCTTTTCTTTTTTTTGTCTTTTTCTTTTTCACGTTTCTGTTTCTTTATCACGTAGCAGTACTTTTCAGAAACACAAAAATATTTACACTTTCCCTGAATCTTCACACAAGTGGGTCCACAAAACAAAAAATCACCATCATCCATTTTCCCTTCGTTCATTCATTCATTCCCACAAACAAACAAACACAATTCCACTGCTGTGATCGAACCATTTCTCTCGCACTCCCCGCAATTCCGCAGCAGTCAAAACCCTCTGACAGACCACAGAACAGAACAAACATGACCGAAGAAGACAAACCCAAAGCCTCATCCGTCGACCACCACCACCATCATCACCACCCCCCTCCGCCGCAGCCACTACCCTATCCACCCCCCCAGTATGGCACCTTCCAAGGGGTCGCCAACTACCCTCCTCCGCCGGAGCCACACCCCGCTATCGGGTTTCCCCACCCTGTTCCCCCGCCCGGTGCGATTGACTCCTCTGCCCCTCCTCCGCCGTACTACCAGGGCTACCAAGCAGTTCCCGGTATGGCTCAGCCCTTCTGATTTTAATGTATTTTATTTAGTCTTCTGGGTTTGATTTGAGCTTGGAAATGAAAGGTGCGAAATTTCGTTTCTGGAATAATGATTTGTGTGATGGGTTGGATCAAAGATTGGAACTTTCGTGATGGGTTTACCTTTGTTTAGTTCTACTTGGTTTGTGCTGCGAGAGAGTGCTAGGTCAACTGTCTATTCATGAAAATTTGGAGTTTAAGGAAAAAAATTTGTTCTTGGGTTGACTTGGTTTTTGTGAGTTAGATTTTTGGTTTGTTTCTGTTTTCTTATGTTTGATCAATGGAGGTTGAAAATGGTTGCGAGTGTGGTGACTGGAGTGATTCGGAAAATGTTGTTGGCAGTTTGATGTTGAGGAATCGAGTGGATTAGTGATGGTGATTCAGGGTTTTTGCGGAATCAACTGGTTTGTCTGTGATTATTTATCATCCCTTTCCATCATGATTTTTACCTATATGTGTTGGCTATGATTGACGTGGCGGGATTAAGTTACAGGATGATATGGCAGGTTGATAGACTGCTAGAAGGACTAGATCTACCCTGCTTGATAATTTTACAATTATCACTGAGACTAGTATACGCTGTTTCGATCAAGAGTCAAGTTGGGGGTGTGCTATCCGTGTGGTTGCGTTAAATTGAATAGTAAGAAATTGTGCAGCATTTGTTTGGTGAGAGCAAAGCTTATGTTAGGAGACAATTATGAGCAGTTGGTCTTTATACTTGAGAATCTAATGTGTGGGAGTTTGATTATCATGTCTCTTTGTTGTGTAACAGGCTTCATTTTCCAGCCTGCTAATTTTTTATATGGTTTGCTCTGTGATATTGATTCAGGTTACGCAGTTGCTGAAGGAAGACCTGTAAGGGAACGCCACCTTGGTTGCTGTGGCCTTGGTTGTGGCTGGTGTCTGTAAGTAAATTTCCTGCATCATAGTGGCATATTACCTGTCAGCAATAACTTGGAGATAACTAGAGATGACGAGTGAAGGATTTTGACTTTACCTTTTTGCACATGACATTTGAAGCCATGTATAATATAAATATAAATTACATACCATCCAAAACCACACTATAGTTCCTAGCCTATTCTGTTGATGAAGATTGCTAAATCCATTTAACAAGAGAAGTCCTCTTAGTGTTTGCCATTACTATTGTTTCTTTGGTTTATGTTACCTTCAATCTTCTGTTTTTGGATAATTGCTTTCACAACTAATATTTTCACCAACAAAGTTGGTCTAATTTTTTGCTGAAAACTTAAATCTCAAATTTGTGTATTGTGCATGAGGTAAGTTTCTCTCTTTGATTTCTAGTGTTTTTTTATTTTATTTCATTGACTAAGGGTACAAGCGCAAAAGAATATTGAAATTGTAAATGCATTATTGTTTTGAATTCTGTTGGTGAGAATCTACCTAATGTAATTTTTTAGCGGAGAAAATAGGCAATGTAATGTTATGACAGCAAATCTGTTTACCGGGGCTGGAATATAATAGTTTTCTGATCATGCTTGCATTTAAAGAGCTGGGGTATGAACCTTACTACAACTTGAGAGGGAGAGAAGAGGGAAATGGCATAGGATTTGCCATTTCATGAGACCCTTCTCAAACATCAATTCATTTGACATGTTTTGAACATGGTCACCTTCTGGACAAGCTGCTTTGAATTACCAGCAGTTATTGTGTGTTGGTGTCTACACCTATTCTTTATTATTGACACACCCTTCCCCCCTTGCCATTCAGAGGAAGATGGTTGAAGCGATTATTTTGATCAGTTTATGATCAGGTTGAACTTGTTAATTTTTTCCTTAATATTTCAAGGTATGGACAACATTTTGCCATATCATTGTACATCGAAGTTGGCATACGTTATTCACAATGTGAGACTGGTAGGTTGTTTAAATGATTAGGCATGCCTTTCTTTACTTTCTCACAGAAAATATTTCAATTAAATGTGGTTAATAACATCTCATTGAAAGTATTCTATCTTGCCTTGGTTAGCGAAGTTTTTTTCAGTGCCAGTGAACTTGAACCTAGGGGATCATTTCAGTCTTGATATGATGCATGATGGGGATAGTTCATATATGATTCCATTTTTTTTCTATTATCTTATAGATACCATTTATGTTGAGCCCTTATATACTATCTAATGTTAATTCTCAGATATATTATTTTCCTTTCTTTTCCCATGTGTTGATACATGATGAGCTTCTTACTTACAATGTTAATATTTGGCTTTTTGATTTCCAATAAATTTTGTTGTTGTAAAGGTTTATACTAGGCTTCTTTCTTGCTGCTATTCCATGGTACGTTGGGGCAATAATTATGCTTTGTTCCAGAGTAGACCACCGAGAGAAACCTGGTTATGTTGCTTGTGTAGTTGCTGTAAGTGATTCTATCCTTTCTTTGCACTTTCACTTTCACTTGAAGCCTGTTTCAGTTTTTCTCAAGTTGTTGTATTCTTTTAGCTATTCCATTACTTGTTTGAATCAGGTTAGATGTTCCTGAGGAATTGCATGTTGTTATAGACTTATTATTGCACTAAACCTCTTGGTTTTATCTCCACATCACCAGAGCACTTAGTCTTGTTAGATGCATGTAGCATTGTGAAATTTAGTACGTGCTTGAAGTTTAGTTTCTAACTAAGTTGAGAATTATATTACTTGAAGTTGTCGTGTTTACTTGTATCAAACTTTTTCATAATGCATGAGAAAGTAACACCAGCTTTGTGAAACTGTTTTTTGCAGGCTATTCTGGGTACAATCGCTATTATTCTTGGTGTGACAAAGGGAGTACATGAGTGGTAATCAATCTTCACATCAAGAACTGTAAAGTTTGCTAGACGAGTGTATGTAAAGTGAATCAGTTGCCTAATATTATATTATGTGAGTGCAATTTACGTCTTCATTGAAAACTGCCACCATATGTAGTTTGTATTGTTTGATTTATTATAAGGTTCTTCTGGTTCTGACTAAAGATATTTAGTACTTGAACAATATTTGTATGAAACATTTTTATAGCGAGTTAACAATCATAATTTATACTGACATTATTTGTGTGAAACATTTTCCTTATAAGGGTCATGTTTATGTGTTGTTTGAATAAGGATCATGTTACAGGCTCCTTCTCTCGGATAAAAGTGTTTGGCTTCCCCTAAGAACTTATGAAAATTATTCTACCAAGTAGCTATGGTTCCCTTAATGGCCAAGATCTGTAGTTTCGTACCTAGGAAGTAGCAATGTGAAATATTTAATGAACAGCTGAGTGATTTAAAAGATCGTTCTAAAACCTCACTTGTACTCAGATTTATCATACTACAGAATAAACTTTCCAACAACAGTTTAGAATTAATCATGGATTGGTCTTTCCGGAACAGTTTATATAATGCATCTTGAATTGTTGTTAGAATGACCTTCTTGAAAGTGTCACAAATTTGTTTCGGAATAAATTTTTTTGTGCAGCTATCTAAATTTAAAAAACTCTAAAGCTAACTTGATTATTTAACACATCATGGGTGCATGACGAGATTTTAAACGCTTTTTTTACAAAGGGGACAAATTTTCCCCATTTTTACTTAAAAAAAAAAACTCACTTTTTTAGAAAATTACAAAAATGGGTTAAGTCGTGTCCTAGAGAACGATTTTAAATGCGAAGAAAAGAAATTATACTGCGTGACACGGTTTGAGGATAATTTTTATAATTTCTTTTAAACTGAATTCGTATTATATAGTTTTTTTTTAATTTTTATATATTAAAATTAATTATGAATTATTAATAATATATAATACTTAATATATATATATATATATATATATATATCACTATAAATTTATTTTATTTAAAAAGGTACTTAATTTTTATATCGAAATTAAAATATATATTATACAATTTTATATATATACATAAAAAATTAATTACTTTTTTAAATAATATATATAATTTATAATAATTTTATATGTATACTTGTTATATATATATATATATATATATATATATATATATATATATATATATATATATATATATATTATTAATAATTTATAATGAATTTATATCTATATACACACATTTTAAAAAATTGGATATAACATTACTTTAATTTAAAATAAATAAATATTGTCTTGAAGTCGTAAAACAACTTTTTTCACATTTAAAGTCGTTCCACGAAAGCATACCATACGACTTAACTCATTTTCATAATTTTTTAAAAAGTGACAATTTTTATTGTGTACTTTCTTCTCTCACTTGTTTTTCAATTAAATTATTATATTAAATTTAATAAAAATATAATAAAATAAATATTTTAAAATCAATAGTAAAACTAAAAAATATTAACTAATTCTTTAAAATTATGATAATAATAAATAATTTTATTTTTTTAACAATAAATAATTAATTTAAAATTATTTTATCATAATAAATAATTATTCATCTAATTGAAAATAATATAAATTAAATATATTTTTTATTTAATAATTTGATCTAATTATATAATTATACTAAATTATAATAATTAGTTATATTAGATAATTTAAAAAATATTTATTAAAAAATTAATTTAAAATTATAACATAATAATAATATCTTAATATTTTAAATTTATCATATAATATTTTTTAAATATAATATATTAAATTATAGTATTTTTATCATTTAAATATTTTATCTTTAATAATAATAAAATATTCACTTTATCAAATTTTAATAATAAATAAAGAGAGAGAAAAATAAAAAAATAAAGAAAGAAAGAAAGAAAAATAATTAAATTATATTAGACAAATTTATTTTTTTCTTGTTGAATTTTGTGTATGAATAATAAATAGGTTTAATCGGATAAATAGTCTTAGAGAGATTATATTTAAATAATATTTCTTTTTAAATATAATATTTAATTGACACTCAGATTTTTTTTTTCCTATTTTTCGGTTATTTTTTTTAACTAACCCATCGGGGTTAAGTCTTTTGATTCTTTAAATTCCTAAATTCTTCTACCTTCCTGTAATTGAGCGATAAAAAAGTTAAATTACATATAAAAATTAAATAACATATAATTGTGGATAGCATTTATACAGAACGGGATAATCGCATTTTCTGGTGGATTTTGTTAGGGGGTTCAATAAAAACATCACACGATGATATCCAGGTAAAGATTTTTACAAGATTCTAAATAGTAACATTTTAATTTATTAGTTTTATTTTAGTTTTTACATTTTAATAAATTAAAATAAGTATTAATTTAGTTTTCAAGTTATCTTTCCAATATGTTATATCTTAAAATAGTTTAAAACTACTAAATTGTTATAATTTATATATATATTCTTAAAACTTAAGATTAAAGATACCATATTAATTGAATTTCTGTGTGTTCACTTCCGAATAACATAGCACATGGTTGAAACTAATAATAAAATTTTTGTGAATGTTTTTTTAGAATACTATTAAAATAATTTGTAATTATTGCATTAAAAGAAGTAAATGACAATCATTTTGAAACTAAAAATATCAACAAAATCAAATGAAATTGATAAGCATAATAAATATATTAAAATTGTTTATATCAAAGACTAAAAATAATATTCAATACTACCGTTTAATATCAAAATTAATAAAACTAATATTTCATGTACTATTACATGATTTAAACAAATAAAAAATGTTAAAAATGAATATAATATACTCTAAACTCCTAACACAACATAAAAAACATAGAAAAAAAAGGGTCATGATATTTTGACAACCGTAAAAAGTATCATTTTTCGAAAAAAAATGCGAACAACAACAGAAGAGATGATGAATGTTATGAAGATTTATTCTTGCTTTGCTTTCTTCTCAGTGTTTGTCTCAATGAGAAGGTGCTTAAGATGGTGAAGGATGGTAGGGCTTGATTGAAGATGTTGAAGATTTGTGAATGTGTTGATGATTTGTGTTGGCACCAAGCACCTTTCCTCTCTGTATAACTTCTCTTCAACAAACGGAGACACAACCAGACCCCGTAGCGTTTCAACTCCTGCTTTCTCCTTCTCCTACAATTACCAAAACACTTTCATAACAAACTCATTCTCTATTTCTTCCTCTCAAACTCTTCACCATATTCTCTTCCTCTAATCGAATGCCCAGATCTCTCTAATGCAATAATCAGCAATTTCAACTTTGGTATTTACTAAACATTAATTTCAAACTGTGAAATAAATTCAAGTGAAATAAAACATACCATCATTTATGATCCGCATGATTCAAAATATGTCAAGGAATATACAATTACCTCGAGGGAGTGCATGAGTTCAAGCATTTCAACTTGTGCTTGAAGGTACTTCACATACTTTGCAGCTGCATGAAACATCTCACCTGTGTTCATCTTGGGTCCTCCAGGAACCAACTTCCCAAGCTCTTGGGTCTTCTCAGTGATCTTTCTTCTTCTTTCACGTGCTGCTACGCTCTGCCGAGATATGGTATTTTCATTTCCTGTTTTCTCAAACTGAAAATCCACACATCGTGGTGGAAACTCACAGGAGGAGAAGTGTTGTTGCAGCTGCTCTGTCTGCGAGGAATAACAAGTATCATAAGGCACAGCAAACCCCTCTAAGTAATCGGATGGAAGCACTGTTTGTGTAAAGTCTTGCAGTGAGGAGTGGATTTCTCTTTCATGGGATAACTTTTGACGTTTGGGACATGGTGGAAGATGGTAATATTCTTGAATTGGAAAACTATCACGATGAGTAAGAGAAGCAAAGGAATCATAAGAAGGGTGTATGTACGGCTCGAAAAGCCCGTTTGAAAGAAAAGGGCTTTCATCTGAGTAGGAGAAAAGGTGTTGGAGGTTTGGCGTTGTTATTTCTTCCTGCATGACTTCATAGAAGGGGTTTGAAATTTGAATAGCGTCCCAGTTGAAGTAGGTGTTTGGAGGCATCATAACAAATTAACCTGCAACACGAAAATGGAAATTTTAATAAACTTATGATAGAAGTAAAGTCACATCAGACATGAAATAATAAGGTAAACTGAGTGTAACAGCAGAAGAGAAAAAACATGAAATATGGTAATGCACGTACGTGCATGCAAAGACAAGAATCTTTGGTTGACAGTTGTAGCCTGTAGCTGTGTGTAGAGAATCTTTCAAAGAGTTGCAGCCGTAAGAGAGAAGTACGATGTTGTAGATTTCAGTTTGTGAGAAGAAAAAGACTGTGTGAAGACTTTATTATGGAAGTTACCAAAACTGATTCTTGCTCAGGTGGAGAAAATTAAGGAGAAGTTTGAAGCAGTTACTGATATTTTTTTATTTGTTTTACTTTCGCGTAATTAACATTTAGATTTTTGTTTCTTTTATTCCTTAAACATTTTTTTAACAATTTTAAAACTATAAATTGCTGGTTGCATTACTTTTGGGCTTAAGTTGTCTTCAAAATTTTGGGACGTATTGAAAATATTATTGATGACAGGTATATCAATTTCTACCCTACAAATCGTGTCTAGAGGTAAACGTTTTATAAAATATTGTTTATTGATTAAAAGTAAATTCCAAATGAACTAAAACATGTTTGTTTGTTTTTTTTTTTAACTTGATTTTTATTAGATAAGTCAAATTTTTATTAATGGAATAAAGCATTTTATAGTTTTTATATAATATTGGATTTTTTTTTATTAAATCTTACTAGTTCGTGTGTATTTTTATGCAAAAAACTAAAAAATATAACTGCATGTCATGGGTCACCTCTAAATGCGCCATCAGTATTGCATTTTATGCTAAATTTCAGGGATTTTTTCAATTGATTTTATAATTTTAAGAGCAGCCATGGGCTTTATACATGCATTTGAAAATATTTCATAATTTCAATATCATCCATGGAAATGGCACTTTTACTTTTGGAAAATATTATGTAACATTAATTTTTTTTCTTTTTTTCTTATTAAATATTATTAGTATGTGTTTCTTTTATTAATGAATAATTAAAAGTCATGAATGATAAATTTGTTAACTTGGTATTCCTTTAATTATTTTATATTTCATCTAAGATTTTAAATTTGCGACTTAGAATGATCTACATCTTCTCTATTTCTTGCTTCATAATTATTGTCCATTTAAATAGATATTACTTATAATTGTCTAAATAAGCACATTTTTCAATATTATTATGCATTTCAATAGATAGTTATTATAATTTTCCATAAATACATTTAACAATAAATATTTTTATTAATATATGAGTACACTAATGAATGTTGAGTAATATTATTAGAATGAAATAAAGTATTTTATTTATTTAAATTATTATTAGAATAAAATTTTAATTATTGCAATTAAAATAAATAAATGAAAATCATTAAAAAAAACTTAAACGATACATTAGAGGGAGTAACATTTTTTTAAAATTTCAGCAAAATATGATATTGTATTAAAAGTAATTCGAGAAAATCGGTACAAAAATATAAAAATTAATAGAATTAACATTTAATTATCAAATTAATTGTGTAATAAATATTTTTTCATCGCACTATTTTAATTGCGTGATTCAACTTTTTATCATTTATTTATCATCGACAAGAAAATAGACAAGGGTTTTTAAATCTTAACGAGAAAAAAATATTCAATTTAAAAATTTTAAGCCACCAAACATATTCAATTATATCTATAACCATATATAATATGATTTCTTTTGTAACTACTCTTTTGATGGAGAGAAAAAAAGAATTATAATTTAAAGAAAAAACAGTTACTATGATATATATATATATATATATATATATATATATATATATATATATATATTATCTATAATTATATACAAATTAAATTTTTGTAATTACTCTTTTTGATATCATATATAAAAATATGAGAAAGAAAAAAAAATTTAAAAATAGAAAAAAAATTAAAATAATATTATAAAAAAGAGTATGACCACACACTTTAACGCATGTATTTTCATCCTGAAATATGATATTGCTTTGTTACATGTGTGCATACTTGGCAACGGGGTGCGCGGTTTTGTGTCTACAATCACTGTTCCCTACTTTTGTAATGGTACTCGTTATTAGTGGATATTCAACATTTATTTTAAGGGCTAAATAATATATTATTAATAAATAATAAATAAATAAAAAATAAAGATAAAACTGTAAATATATACTTAAATATATTAAATAATCATTAAGTTTGAGGGGACAAAATCATAAATTATACTTGAGAGTTACAAAATTGAGGATGGATCGAAGGATAAAATTGTAAATAAACAAGTATATATATTAAATGTTCATTAAGTTTGGGGGACCAAAATCATAAATTACATGGGAGTTACAAAACTTTGGGGGTCACGGCCCACTCAGCTCCCAAGAACATCCATCACTTGCCCATCCCAGTCCTCACGGGTTTCAGGTTCCCAGTCCAGTTCTCGATCTATATTATTTTAAAAAAGATAATTATATTTATAATAAATTAATTTTACTATGTATTTTTTATATATAAATAAATATTTATAATTTTATAAATATTATTTATTAAATATATTTTTTAATTTATTATATTTATATTAAAATATGTATGTAAAAGAAATATTTAATCATTTTTTATTTATATATATATATATATAATATTTATAACATTATTATTATTATAACTATGTATTCAAATATTTGAATACTTATAAAATTATTATTTATATTCAAATATTTGACTACATATATCAATTAATTCATTTTTAAGTTGTCATTTAAAAATATGAAATATATTGTTTATAAGGAAATATTTAATAAGTTCATTCTTATTTAATTAGTTTAAAGTAATAAAAGTTTAAATTATCAATTCCTTTTAAACCTTTAAAATACAATATTTTTTTAAGATAAAATTTGATATATGATAAATAAGAATAATAAGATAAAAAAATATGACATAATAAAACATAATAAATATAAATTATAAATAAAATAATATTAGTTACTACTAATATTTATGTAAAATATTTAGAAAAAGATAAAGAAAAAAATTAATTTTGTGTTCATCAAATTGATTGAAAAAAAAACAAATTGATGGGAGAGATTAAGGAAATATGAAAAACTGATGTAATAAATTAATTGATATAAAAGATTAAAAAAGACAAAAAATTAAAAAGTGGGTAGAAGAAAAATAAAAATGATGAAATATAAAAAAATGACCTTATATGTAATAGAAAAAGAAAAAGAAATATTTTTAAAATATTAATATTTTAAAATTTAAATTTAAATATAAATTCGGGGTGGGGATGTAGTCGGGGTTGGGGTGGAGATTGCATTACTCATCCCCGTCCCCGACTTTTTAAAACGGGAAAACCCGAACCTGAACCCGCCTCGGTCAACTCGGGTTTTTCCATCAAACTCGGAACCGGGACTAGGACCGGGACGGGTCGGTCCCCAACAGTTACGAGTTTAATTGTCATCCCTAATACTATTAAATTATTAAATTTCATTAAAAAGATTATTTTCAAATATTGTCTTCTTATGTATCCGTCGACTATATATGTACTTTGCTTTTTAAGAAAATTCTTCCATCTTATCAAACTAATTACTTTACTAAAAATCATGTTTAACTAATTAAGATATTATTAATGAAATAATTATCATTGAATCTGGTCTTTCAATTTTGTAGTTTCGATACCAGCTAAGTTAACGCGTTACAATAACTTCAAAAGTTTAAACTTTTGTCTGAATACAGAACAGAATTTGTCTGCAAATTAAAACTCATTGCAACCCCATGCTTGTAACTGATAATGTTTTAATTTTATATTGGGAAAATAAAGCCTTCTTAAAATTTGTAATTACATTCATGGTTTAGAAATTGTTGTCACGATATAATGTAGTTTCAAAATTGACAATAATTTAAACATAAGAATTGATCGTTCCATTCAATTAATTATTTATAATATATATATATATATATATATATATATATATATATATTTATTACGTATAAAATTTCAAAATCTGATATATAATGAAGTATAATTAATTTTCCTGCAATTAGCATATATAATATCTTTGTCTACACTTCAAGGGGAATATAACATGGATAACTCAAATATTTTCTAGCTTTGGTACTAATTGACATGATAAATAAACCAAGAATTATTTATAAATGGAACTCTTTTTGATGCTCAGCAAATTCATCCATTGGATTATTTGCATTCAACTTCAAATTTATGGAAAGATTAGCAGAAGCCATAGGCAGTGACAGCAGATTTTCAGCGGCTTCCTTTGAGTCAGTGCAGATTATGGTAATCCTCTTCATCATGGTTGCTCTTGTTATCAGGTATTTCACAACTTCTACTTCTTCTTTTCTCCCTCTGAATCCCCTGATGTGCACAGACTTCAGCTTCTGACCGATACACTTGCATACTTCTCTCCACTCCCAAAGGCTTAATATGAAATGTGAATAATGACCATGTTTGGAGCTACTGCTACCTTGGATTCTGGGCCTAAAAACCTGTAAAGAAGAACAATCTATTACAATTTTGTACACAGCGCAACATTGTTATCGAAATTTCAATCAACACATACCGGTAAAGCAATTCGAATAACTTGTAAATTTGAACATAATTTCAAGAAATAAGAAAGAACACAAGCTTCTATCATGTGGGTTAGATCCAAGTCGATGCACAAGGTTGATACATTCTCAAATATATTGGTCATCCGAAACCCCTGGGAAATAAATAAAATAGTGAACATGTGAATATGTATAGGACGTTCAGGAAGACCCTGATATATAAAAAATGAATGAACACACAAAAAACACTAGAAATCTTGAAGGGAACTTACCACAAGACCACTACAACGTGAAAGAAACTCATGCGTTTTCAAAATAGACTTCCCGGTTTCAGCAGAAAGCATTCTGGCATACATTGAGTTGCTGTAAGAATGACAAGTCCTGAGGTTTGGGGAAGAAATGTCCACATTGTGTACTGGACAGATTACAGAATCAATGAACAGAACCTCAAGGTTGTCGCAGCAAAGTTGAATGTCATCCACACATAGGGCTTGGAGCTGCAAAACTCTCAGTGTTGATTTCACAATGAGCAATCTCTTAAAACCAGTGGACTCAAGCAAACTGAAATTTTCCAGCACCACACAGTTTTCTAGAATTCCTCCGAGAGTTACATCATCCAAGTATATCCTCCTCATTCTAAGTTTTTTGAGTTGGTTACATTTCCCAAAGGGGAGAGAAGAGTCAAGGGTGTAATTAGTCAACTCAAGCGAACTCAAAAATTCAAAAACCCCATGCGTAAAACTAGGTACATAGATATACTCTTCAGACACAAATTTGTCCGTTAGTTCTTCACAATGGGGCACACACTCAAGGCTCAGATCTTTCAACGCTGTATTTCTTGCAACCAGAATATTAACCCAATTCTCTACATCCCCAAATGCAAGACTCTTCTGAAAATGTTTGATGCGACAGCTAGACATGCAATCTGAGTGTGTGTTAAATATCATCCGGTAAACAAGAGTGTTACAAGCAGAAACACTCTTGAGCATTGGTGGAGCAATTGCACCGAAATCAGGGATTGTACGAGCTTTCCGTGACTCCAAAAGTTGTGTAAAGGGCTTCACCATGCGCTTCAGATTCAACTCCATGTGTGAAATTTGTTTCCAAAGTCCATTCCATTTCTGTGAAAGGATACTGCACCTTACAGCTTCGTCAATACAAAGCTTAGAGAGGATCATGATTTTCATGTCGTCTGAAAGGTTGCTGATGAAATCCTGATTCTCCATCTTCACCTTTGTTATTCTTGTGTCTCTCATGTCTGTTTGGAGAAGGGAAATGATGGACATTTGAGTGATGGATTGTGCGAAAGTGAGAGTATATATAACCAGAAAGTGAATGTGATTTATGTGGTATTGTGAGTTTATGTGGTATCGTGGATTTTGCTGGTTTTGGCTACCCCTTGCAAGAATATGGACAAAAAGAGTATTAAGAATGAATTGGTGGCATACACGTTTCTGAGGCAATAGAGGTTTCATCACTCTCATTGTGTGGCCCTATATAATGCATTTTGAATTCTTTTATATTTTCATTTAATTATTCATTTTCAGTTTCTACTCTGTTTATATTATTTTAGTTTTTTTTTTCTGTTCAAAATGGCATTTATAATTAATTCACTAGAAATTGATTTAATAATTAAAGAACTAAAATAGAAAATAGTCTCTCTTCAATGTATATGGATCTCAGTTTTCAAATATAACAAAGTTAAATATCTCCAAAACTTTAAGAAACTTCCCGAACTTGAATTTTATAATAATTGTTCGCCAAAGCTAACTAATAGACATAATAATAATTGTAGTATAAATATAGAGGATTTATAATTAATGAATAATTGAATTGCTGATATAAATGACAGTTATTATATAATTGTTGATAATTAAATATTATTAATAATATTTTTATATTAAATAATATTATTTAATATTGTAATAATATTTACTTAAATAAAAAAAATAAAAGTTATTAGTAATGAAAAGAAAGTATTTTCCTTGGAAAAAAATAATAAATAAATATTTCATTTTCCTTACCTGTTAAAAATGATAAAGAAAAATAGTATTTAACAATATTATCCTTAGTTATATTTTCAAAATTATGAAATACCTAATTTAATTATATAATATTAACTCAGATGAAAATTGTATTATATAGTATTATGCTATCGTTTATTTAATATATACGAAATTTTTTAATACATCCTCTTCAAAATTTATTTATCAATCTTTTTAAAAAATATTGATTTGAGTGGTTTAGTTTAACATTATTATTTATTAATATTTGAATGTTTTTTTCAGAAAAATTATTTATTAAAATAAAAATTATATTCACTTATATATTAATATATTATAAATTTTATTATTATAAAATTTATTTATTAAAACGAGAATTATATTCACTTATATATTAATATCTTATTATATTTTTAGTTTTATTATTATATTTATTTATTTATTTTTAAGTTACAATTTTAATTATTAATTAATATTTAAGGATATGCAGCAAAGAATAACAGTATATATATTAGTTTTTAAATTAATTGTTGTTTGACCTAACTCACTTCTTATAATATAATGAGATGGAGTGAAACGTTCATAAAATAATTCACCGTTAAAACAAAAATTCAAAATAATAAAATGATATTTTTTTACTGATATTTTGTTTATCGTGATTAATTATTATGTTATTAAACATAAATATATTAAAAAAATATAATTGTTAATCTATGAAGATTACGGAAATTCAATTTCTTGAGGGAGGTTTAGACTGTATAAAGTTTGATAATTTGTTGTACGTTAACTAGGATTGTGTTTTTCCTACGTAAGCTGGAAAATGTTTTCTGTTGACATCTTTTGAAAAATTAGTAAAAAAAAAATCAGACTGAAATTTGGAAAAAAAAAACCTATAATCGATATTAATTAAAATAATTGGGACAAATATTAATTGAAATAATTTTGATAAAAAAAAAATCGGGTAAAGTAGATTGAATTGCATTACTAACAAATTAATATTTTTGAATTATTAAATAATGTTTAATATTGAAATAAATTTATTTTTGTGATAATTAAAAACTATTATTTAAATTAAAAGTTAAAATTTAATATATTTAAATTATCTTATAATAAAATGTTAAAAAAATGAGATAAGAACGCGTATTGGCATCATCAATGCATATGTTACCACCGTTTCCATCATCAATGCGTATGTAATATGTTACAACAGTTTATCATAATCTCATACGAAAATATTTATTATTTATTATAAATATTTTATTAAAAATATCAAAATTATTTAAAAATTGATTAAATTTATTTATATAAATATTGTTCTTTTTAGTTTTAGGTAATATTTTTCGATTTTAAACAATTAAGATGTAAACTCATGATATAATATTTATATTTATTTTTAAATTATACTGATTAAGAACTCTCTTTAATATATATATATATATATATATATATATATATATATATATATATATATATATATTAATTTATAATTATATATAAAGAGTTTTTCAATTATTATTTTAGTTTGATTAGACAAAAATAAAAATTTATAATTTTAAAAAATTAATTATTATGATTTATATATTTAAAAATAAAAAATATATATAAAAAATTAATAATATATTTAAAAAATAGAAAAAATAATATTTAAAAAAATTAATTATAAAATTATGAACACGCATAACGAATGTTTCCACTGGTCATAATAGTGATTGAGTATGGATATTTGAGATTATTTAAAAATTTTAAATTTTTATAACTATTTTAAAATTTAATGGTCATTAAAGTTTTCAATCTGGATATTTTTAAATTCTTAACTATTTAAAACTAGGGTTTCAATTTTAATTTAAAATGTTGATTACTTATTCTAATTTTCATTTTATACTACTCATTCAAATAAATTCAATATATATATATATATATATATATATATATATATATAAGTTTAAATTGTTAATAAACACATAAAAAAAATATTTTTCAATTATTTATGAACTATTCAAAATTTAAATACGTATTTACAAAATATTTATAAGATGTATAATTTAAAAATAAAGGTCAGTAGATTTCTTTTCTTTGTTTGTCCTTATTAAATATTATGAGTATTTGTGATTTTTATTAATGAATACAAAAATATTAATAGTCATTTTCCATTTTATCTACTTTTAAGGTTTTCTCATCCGATAATAAATGTTAAAATGAATAATAAAAGTGATTAATGAAAAAATTTGAATAAAATATTTTTCTTGTAACAAATGAATATATATAACTTTTTAAATCTGATTTATGTATTTTATTTATAAATAGAAGACTAAAAAATTGAGTTTCCATTTAAAAAGTTATTTCCAATAACCTCATTTTTTTCACCAACTAAACCTATAAGGCTCAAATGTTAGAATCGCAGCAGTGAAATGTTCGCGTGGTCGGACAAAAATCAAAAGGGGGTGAATTGGTTTCTTAACAAAACTTAGGTTTTCAAAATTTTCCCCAAATTTTACCGATTAAAAATCTGTGTAAACCACTACAAGAAAAATTCATTTTAGCGACCGAAAAAATCGGTCGCTAATGTCAAAAAATCGGTCGCTAATCAGTTAGCGACCGAAATTAGTGACCGAAAAGCGTCGTCACAAAAAGCCAAGTCGCTAATGTGTTAGCGACCGATTTTCATTTCGGTTGCAAAATAGCGACCAATTTTATTTCGATCGCAAAATAGTGACCGAAATTAATATATCAAATTGGTCGCTAAAGTGGTGACAAAGTAAAAAAAATAGCGACCGATTTAAATCGGTCGCTAAATCAATAACAAAGTTAAAAAAATAGCGACCGATTTTAAATCGGTCGCTAAATCAATAACAAAGTTAAAAAAATAGCAACCGATTTAAATCGGTCACTAAATTAATAACAAAGTTAATTATTTTTATTTATTTACATTTTTAATTATATCAAGTTCATTAGACAAACTTTTTTCTCCAATTGGACACAATTGTATTACATAATGAATGCTTAGTAGTTAGTAGTTAAGATGCATTCTCATCCATGAAATGTGGACCAATTTGTCATAAACTTAAGATTTGAGAAACATTTGCAAATTGAAACTGCCAACTAACGAGTGATGTAAAAGATTTCTCATTGCCAAGTACTACTAAATGAAATTGTTACACTTAAACACTGCTATACACATAATTGTCTTTTTTTTATATGGTAACTCTAGCACAACCTTAAGAGGGTGTCAATATTGTTTTCTGTGGACTTAAGACTATATTTCAATTGTAGAAAATGCATATATACCAAGAAAGGGTGAGACACAATAAAGGTGAACAAAAAAAAAATAGTATCATAGTAATGATACATTTCCCTTCATAAAACTGAATTGTAACGTCGCTTCTTTTGTGGTGTTGAATGTGCCTGTGCTTTGATCCCATATGTCTTCAATTGAAAATTTTCAAAAGCCTCCGAAATTGTCCGCACCTATAGGATTGCACAAAGCAATATATTAGTGAATCCAACCTGAATGGGTAAAGGAAAGAAGTTTAAACATGCACAGGATAACTAACCAGTTCAGCCTTTTTAGAGTACACCTTAACTATCATATCTTGGTAAGATATAGGTAGCAAGTGGCTTACACGGTCATCGGGTATTGTAAATTTCTCATTGCTTTCATAATCCTGAATGCATTATTGAAACTAGGTAACTCAATACAGCTAGCATAATTTAATTCTAAACTAAGCACCAATAATCGGGCCAAACTAAATCACTTTAAATATTTCAATAATTTTGAACAATTGTAGCCCAGTATCCCAACAGAAGTAATATAAAACAGTTTAAACTAAAACTTATTAGCAAGGAAACTATCAAACTGCATAAGGTAAGAGGTTTAATAGTGCAAAAAAAAAAGTTATAATCCACTAATACAATATAGACACAGGCAAAACCAATTAATATATAAGAAGATTAAAGATATATCTTGATGAAAGATAGTTAGGTAGGTTTGGCGATGTACCTTGAAAAAGTGGATGTTGCCACAGAAACATGCACCATAAGAGAGAAAAATAATGCATTAGGATAACATTATAGTAAGTTAAAACAAACTAAATGTCTATGTTCAGCAAGCATGATTATTCTTCATTGAATACCTTTCAAGAGGATTATGATTTCCACTAGTCAAATCAATTTTGACGTTACAAACAACTACATCCTCCTCTTTCAGAGTAACTCCACCACTCTTCTGCCAGATACATATATAAAACAAAATGGAATTCCTCCTTGAAGAGAAAGAATCAAAATTATATGCAATTTGCAAATGAGAAGGTTTAATCGGATTGAAGACCTGAGAGCAAACAATATCTTGAGGGGTGACCTTCTTAAAATTGTCTAGCATACCCTTGGGTACTGGGTACTCATTACAAAACTGCAAAACAAAATTCTTCCTCAGGTTCAGCAAGACTATATAATTATAATTATAATTTAATAAATACACACAAACATTTTAGGCCAATGTAATGTAAATTTAGAAACATCCACTCAATAGTTAGCATTGAATTCGTGACAAACAGCTTGAGAAGATACGATGACGTAATAGGTAATTGCAGCAGGTAATTGACAACAATCAAAGAAAACCAACAGGTTAAAAACATGCCTGGTACAAATTCCTCCTTCGAATGCGCAGGATGAACTCCCTGACCTCCTTTAGTTCTTGACTTGTACTTGTCTCAATAGTTTTAACTATTGTGTCATCCAATTGCATTTTTAAAGTAAATTACGTTTTATGATTCAAAAGAGCATTGTAAAAATGCTTTTAATTTTGTAAGAAGCCCCGATAACCTTCCAAGATCGAGAAGGATTATTTATATGAAATTTCGAAATAACTATTAGCATGAACAAGTGCATCGACCATCATAAGCTCCATTGCTTGGAAACATCAAGATGGGATTAGAAACTGTAAAAACCAAGAATGGTAAGTTCATGGGTATTAAGTAGACAGGTAAGGAAAAAAAAGGCAGGTATCTACATCTACCTAAAATTCAATAATCTTCTTAACAAAATGAACATACTTCATACCTTCACTTTTGGATGTGTATAAACTGTTCTATACAGATAAGCACGAGTGGCAAACATTTTGTGGATGGTAAGGTCTAGTAAATTACGTAGCCAACATAAAAACTACATATTCGGAAAAAAAACTAAACGGAAATAACAAGTATAAGACCCGTAATCAAACCGGAACCCGATTCAACCAATAGAGGTAGTCGGTTTGACAATTCATACGAAAATAAACCGGACCCACACACAATTCATCCTTAACCAAGGAGAACAATCCACGGTAAAAAGGCATAAAAGAAATAGAACATAGCAGCAAAATGTGAACCGAAGGGCTTGACTCGCGACCCCTCCGACTCACCTCAGTGCGCGAGTCTGGTTCAATAGTGGAGGTTAGGTTGAGATTTAGGGATGGCCACGATGGTGGCCAGGGAGGCGGTGGTGATGACTGGGGTTTGGTGGAGGTTGGATTAGGGTGAGGGCTTACTTGGGGGGAGCAGTGAGGGGGCTAGGGCTCGCCGGGAGTGAGAAGGAGATACTGGGCGTGGGATTTGGAAGGTTAAGAGGAATGGGTGAGTGAGGCGCGAGAGTGAGGGTTATTTGGGGATAAGTGGGGCGATTGGGATGTAGATGGTAATGAAAAATGTGGTTGTATATGATAGTGGTTCCACTGGAACCGCTCTTAAAAGTGAACATCTAATAGTGGTTAAACCTTAACCGCTATCTAAAATATATTTTAGATAGCGGTTAACGTGGAACCGCTATTATATATTTTCAAATATGATCGATCATTTGAAAATTTAATCGATCATAATAAAAAAATGTGGTTGTATATGATAGTGGTTCCACTGGAACCGCTCTTAAAAGTGAACTTCTAATAGCGGTTAAACCTTAACCGCTATCTAAAATATATTTTAGATAACGCTTATCGTGGAACCGCTTATTATATATTTTCAAATATGATCGATCATTTCAAAATATAATCGATCATAATGAAAACTTACATTAACTATTTTTTTGAATATTATGTTTTTAAATTTGCTATTAGAGAAAACGCTTTGAATTCAAAATGTTAAATACTTTTAAATATTAAAATTAACTTTATCAAAAATTAGGAAAAAAAATTAATCCAAAAGAGTTCAAAAATGTATTATAATATTGTCAATTTTGAGTTTAATTATATTTTTCATTCTCAAAGTAGAAAAACATATTGTAATTATTTTAATTTAATAAAATATAATTTAAATTTTTAATACTAAAATTAAAAGATTAAATAATAATAAATTTAATTCTTTAAATTTAGTATTTAGAAACTAAAATTATAGTTTCTCTGTTTTAAAAAAATAAAATAAATATTTAAATATAAAAATCAAAACTAGTATTATCTTAAATTTATTAAAAGTATAATTAAATCTCTATTTTCTTAAATTTTTCTTTTTAAAACTTCTCAATTCTACATTTTTGTAAATTCTATCATTATATTATCATCCTCATCTCCTCCCATGTTCTACTTTATCTTTACAATAGTTAATATTCTTAAATAATTTATATTTTTATTTATAATTTTTTAATATATATTTGAGAAATTAATCAATTATAATCTATTATTTGACAAACTAATCAATTCTAATCAATTATTTAGAAAAGTAATCGATTATAATTAATTATTTGAAAAAATTATCAAATATGATCGATCATTTGAAAATTTAATCGATCATAATCAAAAAATGTGGTTGTATATGATAGCGGTTCCACTGGAACCGCTTTTACAAGTGAACTTATAATAGCGGTTAAACCTTAACCGCTATCTAAAATATATTTTAGATAGCGGTTATCGTGGAACCGCTATTATATATTTTCAAATATGATCGATCATTTCAAAATATAATCGATCATAATGAAAACTTACATTAACTATTTTTTTGAATATTATGTTTTTAAATTTGCTATTAGAGAAAACGTTTCAGAATTCAAAATGTTAAATATTTTTAAATATTAAAATTAACTTTATCAAAAATTAGGAAAAAAATTAATCCAAAAGAGTTCAAAAATGTATTATAATATTGTCAATTTTGAGTTTAATTATATTTTTCATTCTCAAAGTAGAAAAATATATTGTAATTATTTTAATTTAATAAAATATAATTTAAATTTTTAATACTAAAATTAAAAGATTAAATAATAATAAATTTAATTCTTTAAATTTAGTATTTAGAAACTAAAATTATAGTTTCTCTGTTTTAAAAAATTAAAATAAATATTTAAATATAAAAATCAAAACTAGTATTATCTTAAATTTATTAAAAGTATAATTAAATCCCTATTTTCTTAAATTTTTCTTTTTAAAACTTCTCAATTCTACATTTTTGTAAATTTTATCATTATATTATCATCATCATCTCCTCTCATGTTCTACTTTATCTTTACAATAGTTAATATTCTTAAATAATTTATATTTTTATTTATAATTTTTTAATATATATTTGAGAAATTAATCAATTATAATCTATTATTTGACAAACTAATCAATTCTAATCAATTATTTAGAAAAGTAATCGATTATAGTTAATTATTTGAAAAAATTATCAAATATGATCGATCATTTGAAAATTTAATCGATCATAATAAAAAAATGTGGTTGTATATGATAGCGGTTCCACCTGAACCGCTCTTAAAAGTGAACATCTAATAGCGGTTAAACCTTAACCGCTATCTAACTATATTTTAGATAGTGGTTCACTTGGAACCGCTATTATATGTTCAATTTTAAGAGCGGTGAAAATATTAACCGCTCTTAAAAGTGACAAATATTTTATTTATTTATTGACACATTTTTGCATCAGATATCGCTCGAGCGAGACCAGTGTCGCTCAAGCGAAATACAACTCGAAAATGCCAATTTTGTGCAGGTGGCGTCGCTCGAGCGATGTTATTTTCGCTTGAGCGAATGTTGACCTGCGAAATACAGACCAGTGTCTTTCTGCCTGTGTTCATCTTAGTCTACAATTTTCATGAATTTATTGCTTGAATAATTGGTTCGTTAGTTGTTTAATTTGTAAATAGTTTGTTATGAAAGTGGTGTTGAAAGTATTTTTCCACTTATTGGGTTACAATATACAAATCTGTCATGAATAGTTTAATTAAATAATATATTTATTATCTAATGTATATTGATATAAAATTTTTTTGGTATATCAATTATATGACAACAACCATGATTAAGTAATTAATAATAATAAAGCAATAAATTTAAAAATTAGATTAAAAATAAAGTATTATAAAATAAAATTGTAATAATTTGATTAAAATTGTATTTTTTTAATTAATTAAGTTAATGAGGAATTAAAATGTGATAATTTGATGTGTTTAATTTTTTTAATATAAATTTTTAAAATATAATTTAATTTCAATTGAAATTTTCAATTGAAAAATAAATTCAAGAATATTTGTTATTAAACTTTTCTTAAACAATGTATTGAATAGTTAACATCACTCTAGTCTTAATTTATTACAATTTATATTTTTAATAAATTTGATTTATTACAATTCATTTTGTTAATATTGAGACCAAAGTTTATTTTTAAAGTATATTTTAAAAATTAAATTATTTTTAAAAAATAAATTACTTTTAAAAAATAAATTGTAAAAAATATACTAAAACAATTAAAGTATATTTATAAAAAAATAAATTTAAATATAATAAAAGAATAATATTCATTAGCAACCGATTTCAATTCGGTTGTTATTTTTCTCATTAGTGACCGATTTTAATTCGGTCACTATTTCAATTTGTAATTCGGTCGCTAAATCAATCGCTAAATGATTTTTTTATTTTAGTATGAAATAGCCACCGATTTAGCGACCGAAATTTTGCGACGCAAAATATTGGTCGCTATTTCGGTCGCTAAATAAAAAAGTGAAAACCAAATCATATTTTGGTTGCTAAATTGGTCATTAATTGCGACCGAATTAAAGTGGTCGCTGAATCGGTCGCTAATTGCGACCAAAATTAAATCGGTCGCTAAATCGGTCGCTAATTGTGACCGAAAAAATTCGGTCGCTAATTTCGGTGGCTAAATGTGTTTTTTCTTGTAGTGAACGTAAATAGAGTAGAGATAAAATCTTACACAGGAGATTTATACTGGTTCGGATCAAAAGACTCTACGTCCAGTTGTTAATCACTCAAACAGAGGATTAACGCTGTCACTATGATCAAAGTTGTTACAAACAAATTACAATGGAAAAGATAAAGTAAAGAAAACACCTCTCTTGAAATCCACAAGAGATGAAGAACAGCTTTCCCTAGAGACGGCACAACACACAATCCACTAAGAACTCCACTTAGTGATTCTTATCGCTTCTAGCCCACACCAGGTTCCAAAAGCCCATTTTTCTTGCAACAAACAGTTCTCGGGCACTACAGCACTTAACCTTTGTATGAAAAAGGTTGTTCTTCTTTTCTGAGTGCCATAGAGAAGCTTAAGTAGAGAAATTAGGGTTTGGGAATTGGGATTTTCGAAACTAGGGTTCTTGGAAATAGGGTTTTCGAAAATAAGGTTGATTTGAAGTTAAAAATCAAAATCTGACTGAAATAATCGATTAAATGAAGTGTTAATCGATTATTACAGAGTCAAAATCAACAAAACCCCAAAACTCTCTGTTTTAATCGATTAAAAGACCTATTAATCGATTAACAGGCCTGTTAATCGATTAACAGGGGTGTTAATCGATTAAACCAGTGAGCAGATACAGAAAATGGTTTTTCTCACTGTTTTAATCGATTATTTCACCAATTAATCGATTAAAGCCGAGCCCCTTTGATAAATTTGAGCTTTTTGAAGCTTCTAAGGTGTAGACTATGTACCAGCTATCTCAAACTCTAATATTACAGACTCAATCTAATCAAAACAGAGTTATTACAATATAAAACAAGTCTTCAACTCTCTAAGTCTTGTGTTCTTGAATCATCATCAAAATCAACAAGCTTCATGTCCATCAAGTTCAACATCAAGTCCTTGACAATAGCCTTTGGCAACAAGTCTGGCTTTATTCTTTGTTATGTTTCCATCTTCATCAAGTTTATTTCTAAACACCCATTTGGTTCCAATAACTTGATGTGATTCTTCTCTTGGGATTAATTCCCAGACTTGATTCCTTTCAAATTGGTTAAGTTTTTCTTGCATGGTTATGCACCATTGGTCATCTTTAAGCGCTTCCTCAACATTTTTGGGTTCTATCTGTGACACAAAAGCTACAGACATACAGAAATTAGTCATATTTCTAGTTCTTACCCCTTTTGAGATGTCACCAATGATATTGTCCATTGAGAGTCCTCTAGGTGATTGCCATTCTTTTGCTAATTTAGGCGTTTGAGAAGGCTCATTTTCTTCCAAATATAATTCATCAAGAGCTTCTCTTATATACTCATCATCACCTGCAAGTTCTTTATTTGACTCAAGAGGATTTCCCCCAAGGTATACAATCTCATCAAAAGTAACATGAATAGATTCTTCAATATTTAAGGTTCTTCTATTAAACACCCTGTAAGCCTTGCTAGTTAATGAATAACCTAAGAAAATGACCTCATCAGCTTTTGAGTCAAATTTTCCTAAGTTGTCATTTCCATTATTTAACACAAAGCACTTACATCCAAACATTTTTAAATGAGCAACATTAGGCTTTCTACCATTTAACAATTCATAGGGAGTTGATTTTATAATAGACCTAATGAGCATTCTATTTAAAACATAACAAGCAGTACTAACCGCATCAGCCCAAAAATATTTAGGAACATTAGATTCATTTAACATTGTTCTAGCAAGTTCCTCTAATGATCTATTTTTTCTTTCAACTACACCATTTTGTTAGGGAGTCCTAGGAGCAGAAAAGTTATGTAATATTCCATTTTTTTCACAATAATTTTCAAACTTTTCATTTTGAAACTCACCACCATGGTCACTTCTTAAAACTTTAATTCTCAAGTCTTTCTCATTTTGAATTTGTTTTGCAAATTTTGAATTTCTCAAGGCTTCACTTTTCGTAGTTAGGAAAAATGTCCATGTATATCTAGAATAATCATCAACAATAACAAGACCATAATAATTTCCACCAAAGCTTTTTATCCTAGAAGGTCCAAAAAAATCTAAATGTAATAATTCTAGGGGTTTTGAAGTGGAAATAACATTCTTTGATTTAAATGATGATTTTACTTGTTTACCTTTTTGACATGCATCACACAATCTATCTTTTTCAAATTTTAACTTAGGCAAACCAATAACTAAGTCCTTTGAAATCAATTTGTTCAAATGATGCATATTTATATGAGCCGCTCTCTTATGCCATAACCAAGGGTTCTCTTCCTTAGCAACTAAACATGTTATGCTAGAATCATGTAAACAGTCCAAATCAATCAAATATATATATTATTGTGCCTAATGCCTTTTAATTCTACATTTTCGGAATCTATCAAATGTATGGTGCAAAATTTACTTTCAAAAGTTACCTTAAATCCTTTGTCACATAGTTGACTTATGCTAAGGAGATTATGCTTTAGTCCATCAACAAGAAACACATCCTTAATCTCCAAAGTGTTTGCACCACCTATATTTCCAATTCCAAGAATTTTTCCTTTGTTGTTGTCCCCATAAGTTACATATCCTTGTTCTTTAGCTTTGAAACTCACAAATTCCGTTTTGTCTCCGGTCATATGTTTAGAGCATCCACTATCAAGATACCACATAGACTTCTTTGATTTGGAAGTTTCCTACAAAACAAGAACATACTAAACTTAGGTCCCCATAACTTTTGGGTCCTTGGGGTTAGAGACAAATAAATTATTTAACAATAGGAACCCAAATGTATTTACCTTTAGAAACACCAAAATGTTTAATTTTACATCTATTTGAAGTATGACCATGTTTCATACAATAAAAACATGTTTTAGATGTCACTTTAGAATGAGATGCATTTCTAACAATAGATGCTCTAGTTCCTTTTTTTACCCATACTCTTCTCTTTTTAATTTTAGGCTTTTTCAAAGGAACTTGATGGTTTACACTATTTTGAGCAAAAACAGTTTTATCCTTCTTAAAATCACTTATCTCCTTTTCGGCTTTATCAAGTAGATGATTAAGGATATCTATGTCATATTCATACTCTTTACAAGTTTCACATGCTAAGTTCTTATCAGCATTCTCATCTAAACATACAATTTTCGTTTCTAAGGATTCATTTTCCTCTAAACATGCAATTTTCGTTTTTAATGAGTCAATTTCCTTTTCGGATCTACTTAAACTTTTCTTCACAACTTTATATTCATCTTTCAAGTTCTTAAAGCCACTAAATAATTCATTGTAAGCATTTTGCAGTTCATCATAGTTATTATCATCATCACTAGAAGATGAGTCGGAATCACTTACCTCAAAATCGGAAGATATGTTGTATTTTGCCAACAAGCAAATGTTAGCTTCTATTTCCAAATCACTTGACTCCGAAATCGAGTCACTATCATCGGTTCCTTCATAATTTACTCTTAGTTTATCCCACATTTCTTGAGCACTTTTACAAACAGAGATCTTGTAAAACTCGTCAAGGGTTAAAGCAGATGAAATTATATTTCTAGCCCTAACGTCAAATTGAGCTTTTCTATTTTCTTCTGTTGTCCATCTTGAAAAAGGTTTGGGAACGTCAACACCGTTCTCAGTAACTTTAGGAACAAATGGACCATTTAAAATAGCGTCCCAAACGCCTCTATCAACAGACTCTAAAAAGATTTGCATTCTTACTTTCCAAAAAGGATAATTTTGACCCGCAAAAAGTGGGGGTCTGTTGATAGATGCACCTTCGGCAAAAGTTTGATTTTGTCCGGCCATTTTCGAAAAGTTTTAATGACTATCAAAGCAAGCTCTGATACCACTTGTTAGAATCGCGCAGCGGAATGTTCGCGTGGTCGGACAAAAACCAAGAGGGGAGTGAATGGGTTTCTTAACAAAAATTAGGTTTTCAAAATTTTCCCCAAATTTTACCAATTAAAATTTTGTGTAAACGTAATTAGAGTAGAGATAGAATCTTACACAGGAGATCTATACTGGTTCGGATCAAAAGACCCTACGTCCAGTTGTTAATCACTCAAACAGAGTATTAAAGCTGTCATTATGATCAAAGTTGTTACAAACAAATTACAATGGAAAAGATAAAGTAAAGAAAACACCTCTCTTGAAATCCACAAGAGATGAAGAACAGTTTTCCCTAGAGACGGCACGGCACACGATCCACTAAGAACTCCACTTAATGATTTTTATCGCTTCTAGCTCACACCAGGTTCCAAAAGCCCCGTTTTCTTGCAACAAACAGTTAGCACTTAATTTTTGTATGAAAAAGGTTGTTCTTCTTTTCTGAGTGCCATAGAGAAGCTTAAGTAGAGAAATTAGGGTTTGAGAATTGGGATTTTCGAAACTAGGGTTCTTGGAAATAGGGTTTTCGAAAATAGGGTTGATTTGAAGTTAAAAATCAAAATCTGACTGAAATAATCGATTAAATGAAGTGTTAATCGATTATTACAAAGCCAAAATCAACATAACCCCAAAACTCTCTGTTTTAATCGATTAAAAGACCTGTTAATCGATTAACACCCCTGTTGTTAATCGATTAAACCAGTGAGCAGATACAGAAAATGGTTTTTCTCACTGTTTTAATCGATTATTTCACCAATTAATCGATTAAAGCCGAGCACCTTTGATAAATTTGAGTTTTTTAAAGTTTCTAAGGTGCAGACTATGTACCGGCTATCTCAAACTCTAATATTACAGACTCAATCTAATCAAAACAGAGTTATTACAATATAAAACAAGTCTTCAACTCTCTAAGTCTTATGTTCTTGAATCATGATCAAAATCAACAAGCTTCATGTCCATCAAGTTCAACATCAAGTATGTTCAACATCAAATTCACCCAATTTTTTTCAATCATATTTTTGGGATGGTTAATATCAATTCATGTTCAAATAACATTTTTAATGTTTAATTATTACTGTTTAACAGGTTGTTTGTGTAACAAGGAGTCTAAACAATATTTATAACTGTATATAAAAAAGATTAAAAAAATTCATTAAGAGTGAATAATTATTTTTTAAATATATTTGAAAAACCCTTAAACGGTTAATAAAAATGAATTAAAGTATTGCATAGAAACTCTAAAATGTCTTATAATTCATTAATAAAAGTTTGACTTATCTAATAAAAATTGAAGTTAAAAACAACATGTATTAGTTATTTTAAAATTACTGTTAATCAATCAAAATTATTCACAATACATTCGGCAATAATATTTTCATCACAATTTTTTTGTCCAAATTTTGAAGACAACTTATGCCAAAAAGTAATGCAACAAGCAATTTTCAGTTTTAAATTGTTAACATAATTTTAAAGGAATAAAAACACATAAATATTAGTTTCTCAAGGAATGAGTAAAAGTAAAATAAATAAAGAAATAATTTTGAAAATTCATTTCAGTAACCGATTTCAACTTCTACTACTGGATTGTCTCCACTGGCATAGAATTAGTTTTCGGAACTCGTGAATTTTAGGATCTTTTATTAAATTTATAATTCAAAAATGATACTAGCACTATTTTTATATATACTGTTTGAATTCGACTTCAAAATGTCGAATTTCAACCTTAATAATTAATATAATTTTTAAAATAAAATAATATTTATTAAATATAATTATATATATATATATATATATATATTTATATATATATATAAAATAAATATTATATATATTTTAAAAAATTTATTTATATAATTATATGAAATAAATATAAATATTTTTTAAAACAATATAAAAATATATTTATATAATTATATTATTAATATATTTTTATAGATATAGTAAAAATATATAAAAATATAATAAAAATATTTATATATTTCTATAAAAAAATATTATATTTACTTATTAAACTTATTTTATATTAAAAATATATTTAAATAATATATATAATTTATTTATGTAAAAATGTTATATAGAAAGATATAAATATATATTTATTATATTTTATTATATTTATAAAATATAAATAAATATTTAAATATTATATATATATATATTAAATATATTTATTTTTACTAATCAGGTAAATATTGATAAAATGATATTATTTTTAAATTATAAATTTAAGAAATGATAGTGAAGTGAATTTTTGGCGACTAATTTTTCTGTCACAAACTTTTTATTTCTTTAATTTTTTTTTTTCAAATGCTTGAACCAAAAAATCTGTAAATTAATTTTTCCAAGAGTAACATTGCCATTTCCATGGATGATTTTCAAATTATGAAATATTTTGAAGTTCCCTCCCTGGAATAGCATGTGGGATATTATCTGGATTCTCATCGTAAGTTCCTACATTATTTTTTGGTTTACATTGGAATAGAAACTATTTTAGTTGTGGAAATTATTATGTCTTGGATCATAGAAAATCTTCAATATATAGTTAGAATGTGAACCATAATTTGTCCTTATGTCTTTTCACCATCACAATATTGTTTCATATGAAGAAACTGTTTATATCTTTATACTTCTTTATGATTTTTCACTCATAACATATTTTTACAAAATTTTATTATTAAAAGCTTTTAAATTTTATTTTATCATTAATCATTAATAAAAACACACCTACTCGGAATATCTAATATTACATAAATACTATCCATTCCATTAATAAACTTTTGACTTATCTCATAAAATTAAGTTAAAAATAACTTGTATGATAGTTCATTTTGAATTTACTTTTAATTGACAAAAAAATATTTGTTAAATGTTAATTGCTGAAGGAACCGGTAAAAGCAAAAGAAAGAATTTTTAGAATTATTTTCAGTAACCGCTTGCAACGTCCCCTGAATTATCTCCAACGACCAACGTGAGGGTAGAATCAGTTTTGATAACTACTTACAAAAGTCTTCACACAGTCTTTTTCTTCTCGCAAACTGAAATCTACAACATCGTACTTCTCTCTTACGGCTGTAACTCTTTGAAAGATTCTCTACACACAGCTACAGGCTACAACTATCAACCAAAGATTCTTGTCTTTGCATGCACGTACGTGCATTACCATATTTCATGTTTTTTCTCTTCTGCTCTTACACTCATTTTACCTTATTATTTCATGTCTGATGTGACTTTACTTCTATTATAAGTTTATTAAAATTTCCATTTTCGTGTTGCAGGTTAATTTGTTATGATGCCTCCAAACACCTACTTCAACTGGGACGCTATTCAAATTTCAAACCCCTTCTATGAAGTCATGCAGGAAGAAATAACAACGCCAAACCTCCGACACCTTTTCTCCTACTCAGATGAAAGCTCTTTTCTTTCAAACGGGCTTTTCGAGCCGTACATACACCCTTCTTATGATTCCTTTGCTTCTCTTACTCATCGTGACAGTTTTCCAATTCAACAAGATTACCATCTTCCACCATGTCCCAAACGTCAAAAGTTATCCCATGAAAGAGAAATCCACTCCTCACTGCAAGACTTTACACAAACAGTGCTTCCATCCGATTACTTAGAGGGGTTTGCTGTGCCTTATGATACTTGTTATTCCTCGCAGACAGAGCAGCTGGAACAACAGTTCTCCTCCTGTGAGTTTCTACCACAATGTGTGGATTTTCAGTTTGAGAAAACAGGAAATGAAAAAACCATATCTCGACAGAGCGTAGCAGCACGTGAAAGAAGAAGAAAGATCACTGAGAAGACCCAAGAGCTTGGGAAGTTGGTTCCTGGAGGACCCAAGATGAACACAGGTGAGATGTTTCATGCAGCTGCAAAGTATGTGAAGTACCTTCAAGCACAAGTTGAAATGCTTGAACTCATGCACTCCCTCGAGGTAATTGTACATTCCTTGACATATTTTGAATCATGCGGATCATAAATGATGGTATGTTTTATTTCACTTGAATTTATTTCACGGTTTGAAATTAATGTTTAGTAAATACCAAAGTTGAAATTGCTGATTATTGCATTAGAGAGATCTGGGCATTCGATTAGAGGAAGAGAATATGGTGAAGAGTTTGAGAGGAAGAAATAGAGAATGAGTTTGTTATGAAAGTGTTTTGGTAATTGTAGGAGAAGGAGAAAGCAGGAGTTGAAACGCTACGGGGTCTGGTTGTGTCTCCGTTTGTTGAAGAGAAGTTATACAGAGAGGAAAGGTGCTTGGTGCCAACACAAATCATCAACACATTCACAAATCTTCAACATCTTCAATCAAGCCCTACCATCCTTCACCATCTTAAGCACCTTCTCATTGAGACAAACACTGAGAAGAAAGCAAAGCAAGAATAAATCTTCATAACATTCATCATCTCTTCTGTTGTTGTTCGCATTTTTTTCTATGTTGTGTTAGGAGTTTAGAGTATATTATATTCATTTTTAACATTTTTTATTTGTTTAAATTATGTATAGTACTATATATATATATATATATATATATATATATATATATATACATATATATATATATATATTAATTTTGACATTAAAAAGTAATATTGAATATTATTTTTAGTCTCCGAGGTAATACTTGTCAGGAAAATAGGAAAATATGAATATCTAAATATATCCAACGTTGAGTTTTTAAATTCTTTTCGAATTTAATCAATTGTTTAATTTTTTTCTTTTTGTAATAATTAAATTTAAAAAGAACTAAAACAGTGCATAGATAAAAAAAATATCAAGATAAATTAAAAAAAAATACAGAAATTTATACTGATTTGTTTCTTTTGAATCTACCTCCAAACAATCTTAATTAGTTTAAATTTTTCATTTAAAACTTATTTAGTAATAGATATCTTGACTATAAAACTCTTTAATCAAAATTTAAAAATAAATCACAATACTTAAAAATATTTATCTATATCATTTTTAAGTTAATTTGATGTAGTTCAATTCACATTAATACAATAAAGATTTATAAAAAAAAGAAAAACAATAACAATTTTATCTTAAACTTTTGGAAAATCACATTTTATACACAAATAATCTCTTTTTTGAATTTGATTTTTTTCAAAATATTTTACAGAATCACAACCAGTTTTTAAATCTGTTAAAACTTATTAAGATAATTTATTAACAGAACATTTAATCGATTATTCATATATAGACTAAAAAAAATTATATAATTAATTAAATATTAAATTATTAGCATGTAATTACATAATAGATTAAGTGACAAAATAATAAATTGTTAACTTATAAGATAAAAAATGAATCGATTAAGTAATTGTATAATCGGTTAATACAAATTTCGTTTTAATATAATTAATTAATTTTATCTTTTTACCTTTTATTTAAAAATAAATAAATAACTTGACTTTAAGAAAAACTATCCATATCTTATAAGAATGTCATGGAATGATTTTTCAAAGCATTCTTCTTTCTTAGTTAACAACACTTTTTAGTCAAATTTTATTTATATCAATAAAACTAATTCAGTTGATGGGTTGAAAACGCCTTTTATCATTTCATTTATGTATCGTTTATCTGGATAATTATTCAAATTGATTGTCGTTTACATCTTTCAATAAAATAATTATAATTTTATTTTAATATTATCTGAACTACATGCTCACATTAATATAAATAGTTTATTATTAGTCACAACTTGGTGGGAAATAATATTGCTCAACAATCATTGGTGTATAATGTGTCTATAAAATATTCACTATTGAGCGAAAAAAACAGTAAACATCAAACAAAAATAAAATAAAATAGAAGGATTATCAATTCAATGAATTGATTATTAAATACTGTTAAAATTCTTTTTTTATTATTCATTAGTAAAAAATACATATTCCCATAACCTTTAATATGTGAAAAAAAATCTAATATTACATAGAAACTATGAAATGCTTTATAAAAAATGAAAAAAAAAATTACAATATCATGATAAAAAAAATTCATTCTTTGTTCTCTCTACGCTCTTAGTGCCTTTACTCTTCTTATCATTATCCTATGTTCTTTTTTTCATTCTTGATATGAATCACAATCTTCTTCTTTCTATTTTCACTCACAATAAATCAATTTTTTTCTATTGATAATACTAAAATTCCCATAATTTATTTTTAAATAATTTTTTATAAATAAGTACTTTAATTACGTATTATGACAACAATAAATATAGATTTTAAATGTTTGCAACGCATTCTCAGAACATTAGGGTTTTACCTATTAATTTATTGTAAACATCTAGTAATTGTTTTTAGTAATATTTCTTCCAATTATGTTTTATTAATTTTGTAATATCATTAAATACTATTTTAATCTTATTCGTTTATAGTATTTACTCATACATGTCCTAAATTAGTTGTGTAGTCTTTGATAGAATTTCTCTGCAAAGTTTATAGTTTTGAATATCTAACTTGATTCTCAAAAGATTTGAGAGGCTCATTTACATCAATAACTTATTCTCATATTTATTACATAATAATAATAATAATAAAAATATTCTTAATATAATAATTATTGTGATATGTTTACGAGTCTCGCGTGTATTATTCTTTCTTAACTTATACGGACAAAATCGTAACGAATAAAAACTCTAAAATAAATAATTAATATATTAAACACGAAAGAATGTTATTGAGACTGAAACATTTAGAACAATTTTTTTAGAACTTCCTGGTAAAAAATCTATACATAGAATTATTTTATTATTTATAAATGATATAGTGATTGTTTCATTATTATTATTCTTATTTAAACATCATAATATCTTTACAACTTACTTCTCTTTTCTTTGTCTATTAGACCTTGTAATAATAAGCTTGAATTCTCTGTCAAACTATCATTCTATTAATTATTATAAGACTCAAACTAATTATTATTTTTTTAAATAAATAAGAATTTTTTTAAAATAAATAAAAATATCATCTAAATTCTTTTCATCCTACGAAGATGACTACATACAGACTATCTTTGCTTTTGCTGTATCGAAATCTTGGTGATTTCATCAAATAAATATAAAAAAAAGTTTTTTTTTCTATAAAAAAGATGTTTATCAAAGTAAAATGAATTACTTAGTATTTACAATTAACAAGTAAAACTCTAAAATTATGAGAATGCGTTGCAGAATTATAAATTTTATATTTATTTTTTATATCAATGCAACTGTACACCAGTAGTGATGAAACCGCCCCTTGGTGACTTCTGTTATAGTTAAGATTGCTTATAAATTTTATTTTATCATGAATATTTTAAAAATATAATGAGGTTTTAATAAATTTTTAATTATTTCAAATTATGTTTTATTTGATTTTTGTATTTTTTTTCATATACAAATATATTAAACCCATATTTATACATAATAATTATATATAAAAGAGATTTCTTTTGATATTATCCAAGAAAGAAAATGTAAAAGTATTATAGTTTAAAAATAACGGTTACTATAATCTATATATTTTTTTTAAATAATAATAATAAAAAGAAAAAAAGTAATATACTTAAAAAGTGAAAAAAGAAAATAAAACCATATTTTAAAAGAAAGTAATTATAAGAAGATTTCTTTTATAATCACTTTTTTTGTGATAGAAAAGAAATAAAAATTATTAAAGAATAAAAAGAGAAAATAAAATATTATTATAAAAAAATTTGGACACAGATACATCTATATTTTCACTATTATTTATTAAATTATTAGCTAAAATTGGTAATATATATATATATATATATATATATATATATATATAATCATTTCAATTATATATGAACTATTTTAAATTTTATACATTTATTTACGAATATCCAATTTAAAATTAAACGACTATTTTTATAAGACATATTTGATAATTTTTTTATGTAATACTAGATTTGTTTTCACTTGTTTTTACCTGCTAAATACAACGAGAATGTGTATTTATTTTTTAATGAATAAAATAAAAAAGAATTTTAAAAGTTATTAATAATAACTTAGGTATATTGATTATTTCTCTATTTCAATATTTATACTCCATCTATTTTAAAAGTATATGAAGTTTAAGGTTTATCTGCACAAACTAAAATAAGTATTATTTCTTATTATTTTTTTCCTCTTCTACCTTTATCATCTTAATATTCTCTCTTAAATAACAATACTTTTAAGTAACTTCTTATTTATTCTCACTTTATAAAAAAATATAATTAAAAAAAAGGTATATAATTGATTAAAAAGTAATTAGTGCACTCTTAAACTTTCTAAACACCACACACACACACATATCTATCTATCTATCTATCTATCTATCTATCTATCTATCTATCTATCTATCTATATATATATATATATATATATATATATATATATATATATATATATATATATATATATATATATAAACAAATTTTTTTACCCAAAAATATATAAATTCTGAACAAGTATTGTTTTTAAGGTTTTTTTAATCAATGATAAATGTTTTATAAATACATAACATACAAAAGGTTGATATTCCACCTAATTTTCAGCTTGCAATACAATAATCATTGTTTAGCAAAATAATCTCTATGTGACTAACAATTAAAAAAATATATTATTGTGAATATTTATTTAAGATAATATTAGAACAAAGTTGTAATTATTGTATTGAGAAAAAAATGACAATCGATTTGAAAAATTATCAAGAAAAATATATAAAATAAAAGGGAAAACAACATTTTTAGAAATATCAACCGAATTAATGTATAATTTTATTAAAAGTGTTCCATATTAATTAAAGAGTAAAAATAATATTCAATGTAACTACTTGCTATCAAAATTAATATTTAATGTACCATTAAACTCTAAACTCCTAACACAACATCAACAAAATAGATAAAATGCAAACAACAACAGAAGAGATGATGAATGTTGTGAAGATTCATTCTTGCTTTGCTTTCTTCTCAGTGTTTGACGCAATGAGAAGGTGCTTAAGATCGTGGAGGATGGTGGGGCTTGATTGAAGATGTTGAAGATTTGTGAATGTGTTGATGATTTGTGTTGGCACCAAGCACCTTTCCTCTCTGTATAACTTCTCTTCAACAAACGGAGACACAACCAGACCCCGTAGCGTTTCAGACCCAACTCCTGCTTTCTCCTTCTCCTACAATTACCAAAACACTTTCATAACAAACTCATTCTCTATTTCTTCCTCTCAAGTTCTTCACCATATCCTCTTCCTCTAATCGATTCCTTAAAACTCTCTAATAATCAGAAATTTCAACTTTGTATTTACTAAACATTAATTTAAAACTGTGACATGAACTTCCATCGTGAGTTAAGGTTAACAAAGTATTTAAAAAATTCAAGTGAAATAAAACATACCATCATTTATGATCCGCATGATTCAAAATATGTCAAGGAATGAACATTTACCTCGAGGGAGTGCATGAGTTCCAGCATCTCAATTTGGGCTTGAAGGTACTTCACATACTTTGCAGCTGCATGAAACATCTCAGCTGTGTTCATCTTTGGTCCTCCAGGAACCAACTTCCCAAGCTCTTGGGTCTTCTCAGCGATCTTTCTTCTTCTTTCACGTGCTGCTACGCTCTGTGGAGATATGGTTTTTTCATTTCCTTTTTTCTCAAACTGAAAATCCACACATTGTGGTGGAAACTCACAGTAGAAGTGTTGTTTCAGCTCCTCTGTATGCGAGGAATAACAATTATCATAAGGCACAACAAACCCCTCTACGTAATCGGATTGAAGCACTGTTTGTGTAGTAAAGTCTTGAGTTGAGGAGTGGATTTCTCTTTCATGGGATAGCTTTTGACGTTTAGGACATGGTGGAAGATGGTAATCTTCTTGAATTGGAAAACTGTCAGGATGAGTAAGAGAAACAAAGGAATCATAAGGAGGGTGAATATCTGAAGGGTGTATGTTTGTCTCGAAAAGCCCGTTTGAAAGAAAAGGGCTTTCATCTGAGTAGGAGAAAAGGTGTTGAAGGTTTGGTGTTACTTCTTCCTGCATGACTTCATTGAAGGGGTTTGAAATTTGAATAGTGTCCCAGTTGAAGTAGGTGGTTGGAGCCATCGTAACAAATTATAACCTGCAACACGAAAATGAAAATTTAAATAAACTTATAATAGAAGAAATGGTACAGTAGACATGAAATAGAAGCAGAAGGAAAAAATTGTAAGAGAAAAAGCATGAAATATAGTCATGTACGTGCATGCAAAGACAGAGAGAGAAGAATCTTTGGTCTAGATAGCATCTAAGTATTGAGAGTATCTTTAAGAGAGTTATAAGGAAGAAGGATGTTAAAGATTTGAGTTTGTGAAGGAAAAGAGTATGGAAGTTACCAAAGTGAATTCTATCCCTGTCTCTTGTTCTTTGGAGATAATTTAGGAGAAGTTACGAGCAGTTACTCTGAATTTTTTTATTTTTTTTTTATTTTACTTTTATCTCCGTTCCTTGCGTATCAAATAAAATCAATAAATCAGTTAATAAATTGAACACTTTTACTATAATATCCTACTATTTCTTCTATTTCATTTTTCGTAATATTTTATTTATTAAAAGGCTGATGTGTGAAAGCATATATAAAAGGCTTGATGTGTAAAATTAGAGTTTTTAATATATTTTTATTTTCTTTATCTAAAAGTTTTGAAATAGTATGATTTTTACTATATAGATATAGTTATCAATGATTTTAAAAGCAGTATTTTTTATAATTTTGAAATATAAATTATAACTATATGATTTTGTTGAAGTATATTGAGTTGATTAACCTCGTTACAACATCAATTAAACATTCCTGGTTAGTTGAATGAGATTTTTCTATTCTTAGTAGTATTAGTGTCTTATTTCTAAGTTCAACTTAATTATCATGTTAGATTATGAATAGTGTAATTGATTAATTAATATGTACTTTATACTATTATTAGGATTGTAATTATTATTAATTTTTATTAGGATTGTAACGATACCTTCATTGGGAACCAAATCTTGTATGCATTTTTTCTATTTATACATACCTTTATTATATAATTTTTAAAAATTTTATTTTATTTTTTTATTTTTAAAATATATTTACTTTTTTCACTTTTTACTCTTTTCGTATTTTTACTATTTTTAAAATACATAAATTTATAATATATATATATATATATAACTCTATATAAAAAAGATTTTTTTAATCGTTCTTTTAATATCATCCAATAGAAAAAAAGTATTATAGTTTAAAAAAATAATTATTATGACTTATATATTTAAAAATAATAAAAATGTGAGAAAAAGAAAAAAGTAGGCATATTTAAAGAATGAAAAGAAAAAATAAAATAAAATTAAAAAAAATTATACAAAAAATGTGAATACTCATATGTTTTAGCACATGTATTTGCACTAGTCATAATAACAGTTTTATTTATTTAAATTGTAATATTTTTGTTTTTCTCTATCTAATAATATTAAAAGATCGATTAAAAAAAATATTATATATATATATATATATTATTTTATTTTCAAGATTTACTATACTATATTTCTCATCGTAAATATTGATTCATGAAAAGATGTGTAATAATATAATTTTGTTTTAGGTAGATTATTTATATTTTATATTTAGTTCATGAATTGATTTATTCCATTTATCATTTAGATCTTCTTTCATAGATTCCTTTAAACATGTAGATGTTTTCATGTAAACTATATATATATATAAAATAAAAGTGACTTAATGACTTTAAATGGTTAATATCAGTTGCTAAAGGAATCTATACAAATATATATATATATATATATATATATATATATATATATATATATATTAATCTATATTGTATATTTCACTTATATTATATACTGTTTGAATCTATATTTATCATCCGATCAATATAGTTGATGAATATTATTTTTAATCACGTGGTCTCTAAATCTGATTGTGTTCTTGGCTTGGTTAATTTTAGATATTGGATTTGGTTGACGTCGGATAATTTAAAGAACTTTTCTTTTACGAATGGTTGACTAATCCCATAGAGTGTTTGAAAGGGAAATTTAGTTGATGTACTATTTTTATATGAATGTAAGATAGTGGACAAAGATACAGACTTTTAATACAAGATTGTTTTGTAAAATCTTCCCATTCATTTCTATGTTAATATCTTGTATTTAATGAGGAAAAACCTTTTCTTGAAGGTCAAATCTTAAATCATAACATCATTAATTATGTCAGAAGACGGTAAGTGTCTTATTGACATACCATAAGAACGTAGTTTTAAGATTTGGTTGTGAGAAGTTTACCCTCTGAAACCACAAGATCATTACAGAAAACTGAATGGAGATTATTTTGACGTGAAGTCCACAAGGATGACACTAAAGCTTGTGTAAGATGATATGAGCCCCATGTTTTGGATGAAGAGTGAACACAGTGACTGGAGCATGTGCATAGGTTGGAGAAATCTCAAACGAGAAACGTTGCAAAAGTAAAGACAAAATCATCTTTGCTTCAAGTAGAGCAAAATTTTGGCCAATGCACACTCTGGGACCACCTCCAAATGGGAAAAATGAAACTTGGCCTTTTGTTGCTTTTGCCACTCCTTCAGCAAATCTTTCTGGTTTGAACTCAGTAGCATCTTCACCCCAGATATCACGATCCTGGTGAATCAACAATATTGGCATGGAAACTTGCACTCCTGCAGGTAGAGAAAGGTCTCCAAGTTTGACATCATTCTTGGTACATCGACTGAAATAAACTAAAGGTGGATATAACCTGAGAACCTCGTATAAAATCATGGTCACCTATGGCAAAGAAAGATATATATTTATTAAGAGTCAACACCAAAAGCACATGCCATGTGTTAATATTAATTTAGCTATATCACAAAAGTGAAAAACCAAGTGATACTTACAACTTTGAGGTGACTTAGCCCATTATAGTCTGGCTTTTGCTTACCAAAAACCTGCAACACTTCCTCTCTAGCACGTGCTTGCCACTTAGGATGCCTACCCAACAACACCATTGTCCAAAGCAGTAAAACCGCTGTAGTTTCTTGCCCTGCTATGTAGAACGCATTGCACTCCTCAATTACTTCTTGACTAGTCATTGCAAGGGTCTTACTGTTATTTTCTAGCATTTCAGCATGGTTTGATTCCAAAAGTATCCCCAGTAAGTCATTGTTTAAAACTTCACCGGCCTTCATTGCTTTCTCTCGATTGTTTATGATACCTTTAAGTAATCCTCGTATGTTGGTATCAATTTCTTTCATCCTCCTATTTCTAGCTGTTGGTAACAACCTGCAAAATAGATCATATAAGTACTCTTTCAAATTAATTAGCAAGTGAATGTAACATGTATTAGTTCCAAAACTAACCAACATACTTTACATCTACATGCATAGCCATTTGAGCAAAATCTCTTGAATTTTCAAGGTCCATGTAAACTAGCTGGCTTAAAGTATTCAAAACCAGTGAGGTTTTGAAAGAAAAGGAGACAAAGGATATTTTACCCTCCTTTTCTTTTTCTTCATTCAGTTTTAGTAATATAGCTGTTACATATACAAAAGAACAAAATAATATATTTGCTTAATTTTGATGACATTTGTATTTGAAGTCTTACCACGACCCTGGAATGTAAGCTGTTCGTAATCTCATGATAAGTCCAGCTTGCTCTTGCAGAAGTTCAAATATTTTTCTGCCTTCTTCATAACTGCTTCCAAATGCTGTTCTCGAAATAATATCACAGGTCAAATTTTTAACGAAAGGCCATACGTCAATTTCACATTTCTCCTCTGAAGAGAGCATGGCTTCCCATTTGGAAATCATATCATCGCAAGATTCAAAAAATATGGGTAACATAGCCTGCATGATACGTAATGAAAACATATTTTGAGTACAGAACTTTCAGTTAAAGTATACACAGAACACATTTTTTAAACACTTCTTATCAAACATCATAAATTTCTGTACTATATATATAACCTTCAGTTTTTCTAAATGGAAAGCAGGGTTGATAATCTTTCTATGCATCTTCCATTTATCCCCTTCTAAATTTGCAAGTCCAGAACCCAACAATTTGACAGTGGGACTCAACTTGGGCTTCTCAAAGTCTTGGATCTTGTTGAAGACTTCTTTGATTTGCTCAGGATTCATGATGATCACTTTTGGTGTTGGACCTTCCCATACAAATGAATTTTTGCCTGCCCATGTTTTTCAAAACATATGTTAGAAATAAAATGAACAGAAATAGATATGAAAAAAAAAAAAAAAAAAAAGTTCAATATGTTTAAAAGAGGTGAGGTGAGGTGTGTTGCTACAATTTCTTCTTGAAATAAATTTTTTCTTTATATTTAATAATATTTTGTTGAACTTTGAAAACAAAATATAAAACGGGAGGAAGGAAAGATATGAAATGACTAGATATTTCACAGAAATTAATCATCATGATACTCCCAAGAATGACATGGTTAGAAAATAAGAACCAATGCTTTTCATCTACTTATAATAAAATCCTTAAACATACATGATCAACTTATCGAAGGCAAAACCAAAAACTAAACGTAGATATATTCGTATATTACATATAATAATAACCTTTTACAGAAGTACATTCAGGTCTCTTCATCTGGGTTACCATTCAGAAGGTCTGAACTCTCACCAAAGAATACTATGTATATATGTCTTTTCCTTCAGAAGTACATCCAAGGTTTTCTTACGGTGAAACAAACACGTGCTATGTTGGTATAAGATAATGAATATTGTAGATGAAAATCACAGACAACGCAAAAGACTAATTAAGCAGTGGAAAAAAGATGCATGGTGGTACCGAATTTGTGGACAATATGATGGTTAAAGGTTGTGATATGCGGTGCGACGTCCTTGTCATTGGAGGGAAAGGTCACGGATTGTTGAGATTTTGCAGCTTGCATGAGCACTGTAAACATTTCCCTTGTGTCTCCAACTAGGAGCCTGTAGGGATTGCCCTGAAGACCCTGTGCTCTGAGAAGCTTCTCCATTCTCTTTGGCCTCAGCCACACCCAGTTCACCAGCTTCCACAGCCACAGCAGCAGCACAGGCACCAACATGAGACACCATGTTGCTGTTTTGGGAGATAGAGATACCCCCATGTTTGAAAGTGGAAGGAGGGTACCGGTAGCAGATAGAATTATTGAGAGACTGATGTGACTTCTACTTCTTGCGTGTTTAGTGGATGATGATGCCCACTTCAGTGGCTTTTATAAATTCCAAAAAGTACTTCATTGCTTCTGGGAATATATTTTTTGGAAATGCTGAGTCCTACACTTTTTTCTTTTTATATTAAATAGTTTTTTCATTATTTTTTATTTTATTTTATTTCAATTTTCGTATTAATTCTATTTTAAGAAAATAGATTAGTATAACTTTTTAATTATTTTTTAATCAGTAAAAATCAGATGTTAAAATATTTATGTTTTTACAGCTTTTTTTATAACTAATTTTTTAAAATTTTATTTTATATTTATTTTTCATTAATTATATATCATTTTTTTATATTTATTATTTTTTAAATATATAAACCATAATAATTGTTTTTTAAATTATAATTTTTTTTCTCTTCAATTAAAAAAATTATAAAATAAAATTCTATTGTCAATTTATCTAAATATAATTATATTCATTAATTTAATATGGGTGATTTCATTATTTATTATTGTATTAAGGTCAGTCATAATAATCACGTTAATATTATGTTATATTATATTTTTAAATAATATAATGAAAAGAAATATATTAAATTATTTTTAGAAAATAATAAAATTATTTAAAAATTAAAATAATATAAGAGATATTAAAAAAATATAAGTTTTTTTTATTAAATAATTTTACACATGCATGTTTCTTTTCTATTTATAATAGAGACAGTGAGATGGAGGTTGGAACTTCTCGTTATTTATATATATATGTATATATATATATATATATATATATATATATATATATATATATATATATATATATATATATTTTCCTATTTTATATTCATTTCTTTTTCTTTAATGCATTATTTTTCCCATTTTTATTTACATTACGACATTGGTTATATTTAGACTTTAGTATACATTTAGCTCTTACTTTTTACTAATTCTTTTAATTTATCGTTTAAAAAATTATTTTAATTTTTAACCCTCTAATTTAAATTAATGTTTTCTAAAAACAATTATCATTCTCATTTTTGCAAAATAATTTTATTCTTTTAAATTAATTAAAATATGAACCTTCAAATTAATTTAAAAAAAAGAAGATAAAAGTTAACAACAAATTTTAATAATGGATAAAATATTTTTTATCTCTTAACCATTTTTTATTACAGGTTAATAATAATTTAAAATTGTATTATTTTTTTAATAATTTCATAGCTCACTTTTTCTTTGTGGTTACTTAGAAGGAAGGTGCGTTCATATTGTCGTGTTTTATTTAATGGGAGCACATTCCCTGAAACAACGCTAAATATTATAGAAAACCACCGAATGTGGAACCCACGAGGTTGCTTTTCCTCATACTTGTATCTTCTAAGCGTGTTCTTCAAGTCATTAATTATCTATTAGTATTAATAAAGTAATTATTTTATACACAAATTTTAAAATTTTGATGGTACTGAGAAGCATGATGCATTACCTTGAATGATGAATAGTTGGAATCTGTAACATCAGGATTCAAACAATTAGGAAAGTACATAGTAATAATATATTTGCGTGTTTGCTTTAACCTTAATTTTGTACTATTATTGAAACTTTAGTTACCTAATCTAGCCGTTTTATTTTAGGCTCTGTTTATTGGGAAAAGTGAAGAATTAAAAAAAGGTGAGTGGGTACAGAGGGATAGAGTTTAAAAAATATACTTTATTTATGGTAAAGAAATATATTATTTTTTACTGTAATATATATTTACTTTTCACAAAAGTAAAAAAAATGAAAAATTATTTTATAAAAATATTCTTATTAAATAAATTTTATTTATTTTAATATTTGCAATTTTAATATATTATATATAAATTATTATAAAAATTAAAGAAATAATTAAATATATTTTTATTTTATTTTATTTTATTTATAATATGGTATTATTTCATTAATTTAAACTTATATATTTTTAACAAAATATATAGCTTTATATTTAAAAATATTTTATAATTATATATCAAAATATATATTATTAAAGAATAAGATATTAATTCAAAACTATTAATTTAAAAATTATTTTATTATAATAAAAAAATCAATTATAAATTTTACATATAATTTTATAATTTTATAATTGAATAATTATTTAATTTTAATTTAATTATTTATTATTTCTAAAATAGATATTTTTATTTTACATTTTTTTTCCTTATTAAGGGACATGAATGATTATATTTTAAAAGATTTCATATTCCATTTGCATTATTGTGTAAATAATTTCAATGACATAAATGGTTTAAGTTTTTTTATATATGTAAATTAGTATTTTTTTATTAATATTAAATCATATCTATCTCTTTAATTAAATATTATATTAATATATTTTCACATATCTTATCATCTAAATAAAAAACGTAACAAAAATTTATCATTACCTTTTAAACTATTCCATCTTTTATTGATTGTTTTTATTGTTGGAAAAACATCTTTTTACAGTTTTTTTATTATTAATAAAAAATATAATAATATAATAATAAATTATAAAATTTATTAAATAACTTATACATAATTAATTATTACAGATAAAAAAATATAAATTTAAAAGTTATTATTTAAAAATATAAATATAAATTAAAAATTAAAGAGAAAGATTGGGTCTAGGCATGGCAACGGCAGGCGGGCAGGCTCCCGATCCCCGCCGAGGTTAGAAATTAAGTCATCATCCCCGTCTCTCCTAGGTTTTGGGTTCCCGCCCCGTCTCGTCCCCGCCCGTCCTCGATCTATATTATTTTTAAAAAGATAATTATATTTATAATAAATTAATTTTATTATCTATTTTTTATATATAAATAAATATTTATAATTTTATAATTTATAATTATTATTAAATAAATATACATTTTACTTTATTATATTTATATTAAAATATGTATGTAAAAGAAATATTTAATCATTTTTTATTTATAATATTATTATTATTATAACAATGTATTCAAATATTTGAATATTTATAATATTATTATTATAATACTGTATTCAAACATTTGATTATATATATAATTTAATTCATTTTTAAGTTATCATTTAAAAATATGAAATATATAGTTTATAAGGAAATATTTAATAAGTTAATTTTTATTCAATTAGTTCGAATTAATAAAAGTTTAAATTATCAATTCCTTTAATCCTTTAAAATACAATTATTTTATTCAGATAAAATTTGATATATGATAAATAAGAATAATGAGATAAAAAAATATGACATAATAAAACCTAATAAATATAAATTATAAAAAAAATAATATTAGTTATTACTAAGATTTATGTAAAATATTTAGAAAAAGATAAAGAAAAAAAATTAACTTTGGGTTCATCAAATGAGTTGAAAAGATTGAAAAAAAACAAATTGATGGGCGAAATTAAGGAAATGTGAAAAACTGAAAGGTAAGAGAAAAAATAATATAATAAATTAATTGATATAAAAGATTAAAAAAGACAAAAATATTAAAAAGTAGGTAGAAGAAAAAAATGGTGAAATATAAAAAAAATGACATTATATGTAATAAAAAAAGAAAAGAAAATACTTTAAAAATGTTAATATTTTAAAATTTAAATTTAAATATAAAGTCGGAGCAGGAGCGGGATCGTGGTCGGGGTGGAGATTGCATCACTCATCTTCGCCCCACTCCCGACTCCGACTTTTTAAAGCGGGAAAACTCGAACTCACCCCGGCCTCCACTCAACTCGAGTTTTCGCCGTCAAACTTGGAGCGGGGCCGGTCGGTCCCCATGAATACGAGTTTAATTGACATCCCTAATCGGGTCGTAATCTTCTCCGGACACATGCGTTGCGTCCCATGCGTTCTTTTTTCGTATTCTACCCCCATTGCTTTCATGTTCTTTATTGTAATTGTGATATGTCCATTTTCATATTGACATATAAAATAATATTTATATAATTAATATTATATATTTATTTTATATTATATATTGACCTAAAAATATACATATTTTCCATATTCAAAATAATTGATTTAATTATTAATTATTACTTTGATAAAAAAATTCTCCCTTCACAAAAAGTTAATGTGGATGCTAATTATTTATTTTTTAAAACTAGAAAAAAAAATCCAACTTTAATATTTGTGTTGTTAGACAAATGATATCTAGAAGGGTGAATAGATACACAAATTAAAATAAATGTCAAATTAAAAATTTATTTATTTAAAATATCAAATAATTTGTTAATTCAATTTTAATTATCGGATAAAATATAGATATAACGAAAGCGATATAATTAGAGAGATAAAGGGAAGGAAATAAAACATCTCCTTAGAAACCCACTAAGGATGAACACCTCCCTACAATCCTACTAGGGATGAACACCTCATTTGAACAAATCAAAAGATAAAAAACACTTCATTTGCAACCTACACATGAAGGATAAACACCTCCCTAGAATCACACAAAGGATGAACACCTCCTTAGAATCACACTAGGGATGAATACCTCTCCGAACAAATCAAAGGGATGAAAACACCTCCTTAGAATCCCACTAAGGATGAACACCTGCCCGAACAAATCAAAGAGATAAAAACATCTCTTTAGAATCCCACTAAGGATGAATACTTCTTTTAAACAAATCAAAGGATGAAAACACCTCCCTAAACAAATCAAAATGATGACCGTAGAAACTCCAAACACAAACACGCTGGCAATGCGCACACTTAAACCCACGAAGGATGAAGGCACTAAAATAAGAACAACAACCTAATCCCTAAAAAGAGAATTTAACACCAATCACTTAAACCCTAAAGAAAGAATTTAACATCAACTTCCTAAGAAAAATAAGAACAGTCGCACCTGGTAATAGAGACAACAAATTGTAGAAACCTGTAGAATGATAACTTCAAGAACACAGTGTGATTGACAATGAAAGTGCAGAAGACAATATAAAAATGTTTTCTCAGAAAACCTAAAGTGTTCTGCTGTCTTACTCATAATTCTTTTCTAAAAACTTATTGAATGTAAATTGTATTTTCGAATTATGTAATTGTGTATATTTTACTTTTCATCAAAACTTATTTAAATAGGAAAATAACATTAGAAAATAGTTGTTGGTCATTAATACTTTCGTAGAGAAAAATCAGGATGTATTAAAAAATATTTATTCTTCAAAACGGATATATTTTTCAAATTTGAACTGTCATAATCGATTATCTTATCAGTATAATTGATTATGACAAAGAGAAAATTGTTTTTCTATTTCTGATGCATCATAATTGATTATGACAGTGAAAAATGTCATGTTACGAAATTTTACCACACTTCTGTTTTGGAGACTTATGCATACTATCACTTCATCAACTTGTACCTCCATATCCAGTATTATAAGACTCTATCTAGTCTTCAAAAATTATCGTCAAAATCATGTCATGAGAATATAGAGACATATTTCACATTATCAATCTCTCTCATTGCTTTCATGTGTCAATTAAATAAAATCACAATTTATTAAATTTTACCAAATAAATTTACCATACTAATAATATAATATCAATTTCAATAAAACTCAAAAATGTTAGTTTCTTAGTTTAAAATATAGTGTCTGTCCTTTAAAAAATTATCTATTATGATAATATTAATTACAATATTATAAATATAAAGACTATATTTAAACAGATTTGATTTAATTTAATTTAATTTAAGATATAGTTGTAATAAAAAAATTTATACATATTTATTAATATTTTGTGACATGTCTCTTATTAATAAAAATTATTTTTATATTAAATTTAAACATGAATTTTCTACATATATAATCAATGCGGATTACTTCTATGATATTATATGATAATATATTTTTTGAGATTATATACTAAAATGTATTTTATTTCTTTTATTTTAAAATTTATAAAACGTTTATAATCGAAGTCAGGTATAAGGTTTGAAATTAAATAATATAAGTTTGTATTTTTTTATTTTTTTTACTTTTGTCAATTTTTTTATTAGAAGTAAATTATTTTGGGATTTTAATTAAACTTTTTAGCATCAATTTAAAACATGGAAGCTTTTAAAACAAAGTTTATTTTAATTATTGTTTTGAAAATTGTATCAAATTTTAATCAAAGTTTTGAATACAGATTTATTGTTTTTAAATAATTAGATTTTAATTAAATTAGGATAAAATTAAAAAATCAATAAAATTAAAAAAATTGACTAAATTTTAAGATTAATTATTTTTTAAAATATAATTTTTTTATAAAAAATATTATATATTTTATTTTTTTATCATATATTAATTACATCAATCTTAAATAATAATTATTTTATTATATTTTTATCTTATTTTAATAATTACTTATATTATATTTTTTTAATATATTTTATATTCAATAATTTTTATGGTATACATCATTTTTATTATTTTTATTTTAAAAAATATTATTATTAATTAATTTATTATATTATAAAAATATTATTTTAATAAATTTAATTGAACGCAATTATCCCTCGTGAACTAATATTTTTATGAACCGGATTTTAAAATTATTATAAAAAAGGACAATTGGTTAAAAGTATATCAAATTAAATTAATGTTTTTAAATGATAAAGTGCACCAAGATCAATAAGCATGGTTGATCCAATAATATCCAATAAGATGATAATATTGATTCACGGTTACTATCATAAATACCTTTCACATTATTTATATGTTTTAATTAAATTTATTTTCAAATTATAAATTAAAATACCCAATTAACTAAAATGTAAAACTTATTACCTTAATTGTACACTCTTTACTTTAATATACACAATTTGTATTTTTTTTTAATTTAGAGACACATTTAATAGTCCAACAGCATATAATTTTTTTTTTCATTTTATCTTTTTATAGTGAGTAAAACATTATATTCATTTTTTTATATTTGAATTATATTTTCAAATACAAGAGAAAAAAAAGATAAATATACATATTTATTTTTCATCTGTTAGCATTTTTATTAATATATAATTCAATAATTAAGGTAAATTATTATTTTGGATTATTGAATTAAAAAAATGAATTATAGGACATAAAATAAAAATTTAACTTTTACTTTAACTCCTTATATGTTTATAGATTTTTTTTAATTTATGTTTGATCTTATACTCTAAATTAATCCATTTGGTCTTTTAATTTTTTTTAATATATGACCTTTAATATTTTTATGAACCTAAAATTAATATTTAATTATAATTATTTTATCTCAATAAAATTGATAAAACGTTTAAATATAAGTTTATTATTTTTTATGCTTAAATTTGATATTGGGTAACTTTTGTTATAAAATAAATAAAATGACTAAATTCTTATATTTATTTTTAACTTTAAAGATTAATTTGTTAAATTTTAAAATATAAAAAAACATAATAATAAAAAATATATTTATATTTATATTCTATAAACTCATAAATTTCACATTAATTAAAAATAAAAATAAAAATAATTTATATACACTATCTTCTCTTAAACAACAAAATCATTAATTAAATTGATTTTAAATCATAACTTATTTACAACCGTCACACTCATTCCTAAATGATACCATTTATAAATTCTGGTAAACAGTGTTTATTATTATTAGTTATGATTATAATATATATAGATAGATATATATATATTATGAGAAAGACATGTCTTAAAAGAAACGCAAGGACATGCAGGCCCACGTCGAAGTTTCCCTAAACCTTTTGATGTTTGAATACGGACACCGGTCATAAAACCAAATCATAAACAATGGTCATAAGCCAAATTATTTTAATACTGTAAGATGCCTTTTACTATGAAAACTTGTACAATAAAATATAAAATAAGATAAAATCAGTTTATATATAAATTAAAAAAATTAAAACTATAATAAATAATTCCATCACATTTTTTATTTATTTATTTTTTCCAAAATTCTTAATGAAAAAGTTATTCTACACGTCCACCAATTTGAGTTTTATATGACTACCAATAGAAGTGAGAACAAGAAAAGTTTAATATAATTATTAGCATGTTCCTTCCAAGTTACCACATGATATTGTTTAAAAAAAAGAACATAAAATCTGAACGAAAGCAAAATATAACTTTGGTGGTGTCATGATGAATTTATCTTTATTCTTATTATATTTTATTACTACTATCTTGTACATAATTTTGATAGAAAGTAATTAAAATAATTGGGATAAGAATTACAAGGGCTGTATTTTGGAGAAAGTAGATGAATATGAAATAATATAGTTATTTTTGTTGAAGCTGACTATTGATCGCTTAGTACATGTAATAGTTTAAAAACATGAATTTATATAGTTTATATTATATCAATTTTAGTCAAACTGTAATAATAAACTACGCACTAACCATTTTCTTTAAATAAAACAAGGATCAATGTAATATGTAATTGATATATTTAAATAAATCAATGTAGTATTTTCTTCGTATTTTATATATTTTTTTCATGATAAAATAGATAATAGATTTGTTTCTGTCTTTTATTAAATTTTTTTCTTGATAAATAATTTGATAAGCTAAGGACAAGAAATTTTGATATTACCGACGGTCAAAATCCGTCGGTAATATTTTTATTATTTATTAAATATTACAATTTTATAGGCTTCAATTATTAGAGTTAGAGGCGATACTCCAACCACTAAGCTACTGTAATTTTTCGATAATAATTTACAAATAAATTATATTTATATACAAATATATTTATATACAAATATATTTATATATTTATATATATTTATATATTTATATATATTTATATATATTTATATATATTTATATATATTTATATATTTATATATATTTATATATTTATATATTTATATATTTATATATTTATATATTTATATATTTATATATTTATATATTTATATATTTATATATATATATATTTATATATTTATATATTTATATATTTATATATATATATATATTTATATATTTATATATTTATATATTTATATATATATATATATATATATATTTATATATATATATATATATATATATATATATATATATATATATATATATATTTATATATATATATATTTATATATTTATATATTTATATATATATATATATATATATATATATATATATATATATATATATTATATATATATATATATATTTATATATTTATATATATATATATATATATATATATATTTATATATTTATATATATATATATATTTATATATATATATATATATTTATATATATATTTATATATTTATATATTTATATTTATATATTTATATTTATATATTTATATATATATTTATATATATATATATATATATATATATATATATATATATATATATATTATATATATATATATATATTTATATACAATTAAATATTTTTATATATTTTTATATATTTTTATATATTTATATATAATTAAATATTTATTTTTTAAAATTATTTAATTTAAGAAATTATTATAAATTAATCTAATTTTGATTAAATGAAATTATTAAATAAAAAATATTAAATTTTTTTAATTAGTTAAATATTTACTAATTGATAATTTACCGACGGAAATATCCGTCGGTAATTTACAGATGAATTTACCGACGGATATATCCGTCTGGTAATTAATTATTAATTTATTGACGGATATATCTGTCGGTAAATTCATCTGTCAATTACCGACGGATTTATCGACGGATATATCCGTCGGTAACTAATTATTATTTTACCGACGGATATATCCGTCGGTAAGATCAAATTTCACAAATATTTTATATCCGTCGGTAATTTCCGTCGGTAATAATTATTTTCCGACGGATACAAATCCGTCGGTAAATATCCGTCGGTAATACGCGATTTTCTTGTAGTGTGAATTTATGTGTGTTTCAGAATATGGAGAACCAACATGTTAACTGATCGATTACGATAAATTAGATTAAATTTTGTATTTTTTTCTTTCGCAATCACTGCTACAGATATGCCTTTCAACGTCGGTTATATAAGCCTTTCAACGGCGGTTATACAACCGACGTTGTATCAGGCGACGTTGAAAGTATACACTTTCAACGTCGGTTATCCATACCCGACGTTGAAAGTTTAGGCTTTCAACGTCGGGTATGAATAACCGACGTTGAAAGTGTATACTTTCAACGTCGGTATATATAACCGACGTAGAAACGCTTAATATAAAAGACACTGTATTTGGATGTTAACTACGTCGGTTATGGTAAGAACCGACGTTGATATTAGCATTTTCTACGTCGGTTATTGTCACAACCGACGTAGAAAGTCTATTTTTTTTAAATGGACGTGTTGTTTATACAGGGTATCCCAATGTTTGTATATATACAATACCCGCAAATTTGAATACAACCCAGTGCAGACAATGTACAAGATATAAACTAATTGAATGTGCATCCAAAAATAAAATTGTATCCAAAATTATAATGTATCCAACTACTTATCTACCAAATACACTAACTACTAATCTAACTAATAAACTAACTAGTAAACTAACTAGTAAACTAACTAAACTAACTACTAAACTAACTACTAAACTAACTACTAAATTAATAACTAAACTTGCCTACTTCTAACTTTAACAAACTTATCGGCTCAGGTGTTTCTAATATCGTCAATGGTCTCTATGGGCAATGCTTCCCTGTCTGAAAATACCTGTTACAAGAAAAAAGATAAATAATTTGTTTCTGTCTTTTATTAAATTTTTTTCTTGATAAATAATTTGATAAGCTAATGAATTTATGTGTGTTTCAGAACATGGAGAACAAACATGTTAACTGATCGATTATGATAAATTAGATTAAATTTTGTATTTTTTTCTTTCGCAATACCTCGTTGTGACACGAGGGTAAAAGAAGGAATCTATTTTCTTATAACTTATATATCCACTTTTTGCATTGAATTTTAATTGATATATAAACTCATTCGCTTTTTATATCACTAGTATAAAATTTACTTTTTACATTGAACTTTCTATATCGGTTCTTAAAGAATCGATATAGAAAGTAACGTTGTGACAATTTTGAAATTTATTTAAGACTTTTCATATCGGTTCAGCTGGAACCGATGTAGAAAGATGAATCGATGTGAAAAATCTTTTTATTTTAAAAAAATAATTAATAAAAATTTTAGACAGACTCTCTACGTCTGTTTCCCTTATAAGTTCGTCTCCCTCTTGGGAACTCCATTTTCACTCATTCTTCCCTTGTTCCTCATTTCCAACCATTATCAAGACTTAACCTCCCAAATCCATTCTTATGCCCCTTCACCGCACCACATAAATCATCCACCGCAAGTCAGTCGCGCCAAACTCAACCATCGAAACCCAGCTATCCCCTCACATCAAAACCTTCTTCGCCTACTCCCCTGCCCCATCGCAGTCGCGAAAACCACCGTCCCTCCAATCTCCTTCCCCAATCGAATTCCTAACCTCCGTTTCCCTTCACCCATCCTCGTGTCCCTCACTCGCTAATCAAACTGCAGCGAATCAACCTCCATCGCCCAAGTTGAAATAGTCTGCATCCTTAATCATAATTAGATTAATTTATAATAATTTGTTAAATTAAATAATTTTAAAAATAAATATTTAAGTATTTTTAATATTGAAAAAATTATTTTAATATAAGAATTTTAATTAAATAATAAAAGATAAAAAGAATAAATTAAAATAAAATAAAAATAAATAAAGAAAAAAATTTATTTTATATCATTATATAAATAAATTATAAAGATTATATTCTATCATTAAATTTTGAAAACCTACTCGACATACATTTTCACCCTCGAGTGTGCCCTCACATCAAACATATAAATATATAACTATATAAATATATAAATATATTTGTATTTATATATTTTATATTTATATATTTATACGGATATACATTTATTTGTATATAACTCGAAACTTTGAAATGACTTTTCACATCGATTCTTAACCGATGTTAAAATTCACTAACTTTCTACACCGGTTGTATCTACATCGGTTCTATAACCGATGTAGAAGGCTACTGAGAACCGATGTTAAAAGCCAATTTTGTACTAGTGTATTAATGACATATATAATATGTCTATCATCGATATAAATTAATAAAAATAACTTATGTAAAATCTCATTTTCCTAGTAGTGTCAATAGTTAAGACTTAAGTTTGGTAGTTTTCGCTCAAATATGGTAATTAAGGTTCAATCTACAACACATCTTAATGCCTCTTAAGGAAGGAACATGTCCCCCATTTTTTTTTTTTAAATACTTATATATTTATAATTTTGTCCTCCAAATTTTTATAATATTTAAATTTAATGATCTATTAGATTTGTGTTATCTCAAACAAATATATATATATATATATAAGTCCAATTTTTTTTTCATAAATATTAAAATAAATAAATATATAATAAAGAAAAATAATTAAAGCAATATATTGAATAGTAAAACAAGTTTATATTCTCTTACATTTCAATATTATCTCAATAAAGTTTCATTATAGTGTATTTGATTTTTTACTTTCAAATTCATCTTTTTTTTTTCTCTTATCCTCGTTAGCCGCATTGATATGTTATTTTGAATCTCCCTCTCTTACATTATTGTTCAAGATGGGTCATTAAACGTAAGTATGATATTTTTCACTCTAATGAAATTATATTTTCACTCAAGCGAAAGAGTTTGAGAGCTAAGATTCAATACTCAAGTATGATAGTTTTTGCTTAAGAAAATATGAGACCAAGAGTTAAGATTCAACTTGGTATTTTTCACTCACGCGAAAATGAGGCTAAGAGTTAATGCTCAAGTCTGGCAATCTTATCTCAAGTGTCAGAATTGTTGGCTCAAGTGAAAATTTTTACTTTAGTCATGTGTGTAGTGATGGATGGATCATTATAACAAAAATAGTTTTTAATAACACCATTTAACATCAATTATTAAGGAATCAATGTAGAAGAAAAAGATGGTGTCAAATTTTTAATTTGAGACAAGTGTTTTACATCGATTATATTGTAATCAATATAGAAAGTCACATTCAATATTGTTTATAATAGAACCAAGTGTTTTATAACTTTGCAAAAAATTTCTCCCATTTTTCCAAACTATTCATCATCTTCCTCTCTTTTATACCTTAACTCTAAACTTTTTTTCCTTATATGAAATGATTATTCTTCTTCTTCACCCTCTATCATACTCTCAACCCCCATTGTGCCCTTCATAACACCCTCAACCTCTATTGTGCCCTCTACTGCATCCTCCGTCGTATCTTACCATTTTCAAATCTATTATAATTACAAAGGATAGTATTTTTTTAATATTAAGTTTATATCTTAAAAGAGGAATAACCCAACATTTTTCATTTAATAATGTCTTAAGTCTTAAATGAAAACATTTGAATAATAATTTAGATGTAAATTTAATATACAAACTATAAATTGAAAATAAAATATCAGGACAAATATTTTCTCAATATAAATGATTTTACATGGTCAATTTAGCCCATTCATGATATTTTTTTTAATTATTTTTTAATATTACTACAATTTATGTAAAAAGTAAAACTTATATTAAAAAAAAAACTAAATGAGAATAATGAAAAATAAATAAAAAAATTAATTTAATAAGAGACGGAACCAAAAATTAGTTTTAAGAGACCAATTCAAAATAAATGATTTTTTAGGAGGACAATAATACATAAATGAAGAACTTATGGGAAGAATTGTAGCAATGGTAGAAATTGCTACAATCACAATATATTATGTTGAGAAGTCATTTGCATTGATTGAATATATAAAGGGAGTATATTATGTTGAGAAGTAACTTAATTGATTGAATATACAAAGAGAGTACATCATGTTTCACAAGTATTTAATACAAAATGATGTCTATTAGTATGAGATCATGCCCATGGATCTTGACTAATAAACAAATAATATATATTAATAAATAAAAAATAAATATGAAATAATATGAAAATATGAGAGACCAAAATTATAAATATATAAACATATATATATATATATATATATATATATATATATATATATATATATATATATATATTTAATGATCATTAAGTTTGGTGAGAGAGGAGCCAAAATCATAATTGTACATGTAAGTTACAAAATTTTAAGGGACCATAACCCCTTTCACTTACCAAGAAGCTCCACTACTAATTTTGTTATATAATACTAATAAACATAAAAAAACATTATATCCTATACTAATTCTATTGTCCAAATATAGTTTTCATATATACGATATCATATGCTTCAATACGATTATAGTAGTCAAGTTCATAAACAAGAAAATAATGTTAAACTAGTTATTAAAAAATAATTGATAGTTTAAGTTACTATATATATATATATATATATATATATATATATATATATATATATATATAATAGTAAAAAAATGTACTACATTACATCATTCACATAAAATTTCACCACATTATGTAATTTCATATTATATTTATATTATTTAACTCATACCGACGTCTTCTAGAAGATTGATACTATGATTCAAACTCAACGATTAACATTTATGGTTCACATTGAAATCGATACTATACCATTTTGGCTTTTTTACCTACAAAGTAGGATTACTAACAATACTACCTATCTTTATGCACTTTTATGTGATCTCATGGTACTTCTCTTGATAAGGACTATCAATACACACACATTAGTCAATTATGAGTCACCACCCTCCTAGCTCAAATGAGTTTCAACAAATATATCTTAGTATTAAGAACACAAAACACTACCATATTATTTCATAATACATCCCGCATGTCATTTCCTTACATTTATAATAACAATGCTTATTTTGGACTAAATATTATAATTATGTATTTTTCTTGTTTGACCTCTGTCTACTTTTTTGAAGATAGCTTATATATATATTTTGGGCTCATTCTTGTTTAACTGGATTTCTCATTTTCAGGGTTTCAATTGGAATATATGGAACATAAAATTTAGAGTTCGGAATTATTTCTAATGATTTGTAGAAGTTCAGTAAAAAAAACATTTTGAGAATTTCACTTGAGCAAAAATTCGATTGTATCAATTCTCTCTCTCCTTACTTGAGCGAAATTTAAACCGATTTGACTCTCACTTGAACAAAAATAGTCCCACTTGAATGAAAATTGAACCGACTTGACTTTCGATGTAGGATGAAACTCTCACTTGAGTGAACCATTTTCGTCTTAAACCACCTCTTCCGCAATCTTATCCTCATTCAAGCAAATTAAGTTTTACTTGAGCGAAAATTAACCAAAAACTAAAATTTGTCTGTTTCAACCTGTATCCATCACAATACCAACAATATAAATCATTTGTACTACACCAATTTTAATGTTCTTTAATATTAAATTGAAATTAGATACTTAATATTAATTGATTAATCAAAATTAATTATATTAAGCATAATTTAATTTTTCTCTATTTCATCCTGAATATATATATATATATATAATTTAATTAAAATTTAATTTTTAAAAACCATCTAAACACACTATATAATGATGATGTTTTATTTATTTATATTATGCTACATAGGAAGGAGTAAGTAAGAGAAATATTTTAATGGAAAATTTAGAATATATAGTCATATATAAATAATTATACTTAAAAAAAATCAGTAATCACTTTATTAAAGTAAATAAGTTTTTTTAAACCCTAATATTTCATAACTATTAAAGTGAACAAATTTCATTCTTTTTTACTTTTTCATAATAACTGTTGTGGTTTCCTTTCGGTGGAAAAATGTCTGTTGACTTTATAATCGGTTGATTTATTTATAAAAAGATATATTTTTAATGATAAAAAAGGGGTTGATTATGAACACTGATTACTACCACCACAAGATCTATGCCACAAAGCAACCGCGTGGGTTCCACACCCTCACGCGCATGCTTCAGAATTCAACTTCATCTTCTTAGATCAACGTATTAATTATATTTTTAGTCTTTAAAATTTAAAACAGTTATAGTTCAATTTTTAAATAATTTTTTGATTTAAATTTTTAAAAATTGTTTCAATTTTTAAATTTCATATTTTCAAACTAAAATCGTAAATTTGTTTCAATTTTAAGAAACTCAAAAATATATATTTTTAATTCAAAAAATACATGATGCGAAAGAATGAACATATTTCAAATTATGCATTTTGAAATAAGGTCAAATGTTTTTGGAATGGCCAATTACAACAATAATAATAGAATTATGTAAAATAATATCATTTACATGATTTTACATAAGGCATTATGAAAGAAAAATTCTGGAACCTATAATTTAGAATAATAATTTTACGATTGATAAAACTGGAATTTTAAATATAGGAGGTGAATGACGAAAATAAAGGGGTGCAAGAAGAAATAACCACATAAAAAAGAAGTCTTCAACAAGATCCAAGACTTTAGGGAAGCCCAAATTAATCCCATTGTCATGTTTTTGGACACTGAACATACAAATTTAGAAGTACAGTTGTTTTTTTTATCTGCACTCCCATACTTTCTTTCTATATCCCATATTCGTGAGAAAGAAAAGCTACAATACCTAATCTAATAAAATATCATGATTATGAAAGTAAAATACCCCTTAGGATGAAATACAATAAAATTGGATATTAAAATTTAACTTATATATTTTTTATGAAAGAAAGAAATAAAGATGATGAGAGTAAAAAAAATAAAAATAAAAATTGAATATTTAATTCCTTGATAAATAAATAAACAAAATATTTTTTTTTCCAATTTTATAATTTAATTTAATAAAAAAACTGATGAATAATTCAATGATCTCTAAAATAAATTTGGGATTTTTAAAGTTAGTTGTGTTTCAATTGTGTACCAAACTGATAGACCAAACTAATAGAATTGATTCTCTCTTTCCTTCGTCCCTATCAAGACTCGGAAAATCTTTCATTTTTGTGTTTGTCTTTTTCTCCTTTTAAACGAATGGACGAAATCCAAACGGCAATGAAAGATAACATTTTCACTTTCAAATGCATTTTTTTTATTTTTCTTCTTGTCAGTTTTCTCTTCCTGTCACACAAATGATTTCTTTAGTTGAAATGCACGTATTTTTCATATTATTCAATTAAATATTTTAATACAATTTTTTTAAAATATTATGAAATTTAACCATTTTAATATATATATATATATATATATATATATATATATATATATATATATATACACACACAGAGTTTGTAATTAAAATTAAGCGAATAAATAACATCATGAACAATTATTCTAATTTATTGAAGTATAAATATTCATCAATATCTTAAATATTAACTCAAATAATACTTATTAAAAGAAATATCGATGTTATAGATGATATGATGCGATAAGAAAAAAAATTATAATTAAGTAACAATTTAAAATACTTTTTATACTCTTCTAAATAGCTTCATACTAAGGTATCCTTTCAACAAAACTATGACAATTTTCGAATGTTAAATAAAAAAATATAATAGAAATAAAACAAACATTATCGCTTTCTTGTTGAATAAATAGAAAAAAACAAAAAGAAAGAGAAGTTTAAATTGATAAATTGGAGAGCAGTGTAGAATAGCACAGTTTTGCGACCAGAATTGTGTAGTAACTTCTGGTTTTGCTTCTTCAGGTTTTATCATCTCTCTCCGTTCTCATTTCTCTCACCCATGAAACACAGAAATGGAAGCAGCACGGGCCATAACTCTGACTCTCATACTGATACTTGTTCTGATATGGGCATGGAGGATTCTGAGTAGGTTATGGTTCACACCCAAAAGACTTGAAAAGCTTCTAAGAGAGCAAGGGTTTCAAGGCAATCCATACAAGGTTTTGGTTGGAGACAGCAAGGAGTTTCTGAAGATGAGGGAGGAAGCCTTATCCAAACCCATGAATCTCTCGGATGACATAGTGCCACGTGTGGAACCCTATCTCCATCATAGTGTCAACACACATGGTATGTTTGCTATGATTATACTTTTCTCTTTAGCAATGCTCATCTATTTACCTTCTTTAGCAATTACAGAGGCAGTGAGAAACAGAACAAAAGAGTTCAAATAAAAACGAATGAATGGAAGAGAAGTTAGAGATCCAAGCCCGAAAATCAGAGAACATAAGAGACACTCCTTATTCCTGCTAAAAAATGACAAAACTTTCCAAAATTGGCTAATATATCTGTGTACAATAAAGAAGCTTGTACACCACAAGAATTGGGGATGTGCTCACTTAAGGTGAAGTGCATCAGCCTCCCATTATTATAGCTCTCTTTGTGCACACACTGAAGAACGAGTGTGTGCACAAACACATAATCGTTGGGCACACACTGACTGGTGTATAGTCCACATACAAAGTTGCATGTCTTCTTTAATTCCTGATTTTTTTTTTGTCTTTAGTTTAACTGTTTAAACCTTATAAATTGTCAATGAGATGCAGGCAAGAATTCTTTTATCTGGTTAGGGCCAACGCCAAGGGTGACCATCTTAGATCCCGAGCAAATCAAAGATGTATTTAACAAGATGTCTGACTTTCCAAAGCCTGATACAAATCCACTTGTCAAGCTATTGGCAACCGGTGTTGCAGGTTATGAAGGAGAAAAGTGGAGCAAGCACAGAAGATTAATCAACCCTGCTTTCAATTTAGAAAAACTGAAGGTAGGTCAGTTGCTTGCATTTGCTAGATGTAGATATCTATTCTATTTCAAAACATACAAGATAAGAACTAGGTAACTGGGTTTTGTATTGTGTGTTTGCTTCCTTTTTCTTTACCAGGGCAAAATTTACTCTCCCTAAAAATGCAGCATAGATTTGTCTTGCAACATATTTTCTTTCCAAAGACAAAGTCCTTGGTACCCCAATCCATATACACTGTTATTGAAAGAAAAAGAAAAGTCCTTCTCTTTGACACTTGACCACTTGCAACATAATTTTCAAACAATCAAGAAGAGCATGTGAGAAAATATTTTGTGACAAGTAGATTTTACTTGCTATTTTTATGCAACCAAATTGCATGTAACATATAATTTTCTTAACAACATAAATTTGGTTTATAAACAAAATGCATTGAAGTCTGGATGTTTTTGTGGTTAGTTTGAGTGAGTTGATTCTAACCCTGAGTGTTTTCCTTATTACACCACAGACTATGCTACCACTATTTTTCAAAAGTTGCAATGACCTGATTAGCAAATGGGAGGGGATGTTGTCTCCAGACGGATCATGTGAAATAGATGTTTGGCCTTTTCTTCAAAATCTGACCAGTGATGTTATTGCTAGATCAGCATTTGGAAGTAGCTTTGAAGAAGGAAGAAGAATATTTCAACTTCAAAGAGAGCAAGTTAAACTTCTAACGCAGGTTATATTAAAAATTCAAATCCCCGGATGGAGGTAACATAAATGGTTTGATTTGATGACTAAAGCAAGTTCAAACTTATTAAAAACAGTTTTGTTTCACTAAACTACCCTTACTATATATGCCATGCATGAAACAATGATTAAGAAGTAATAAATATAATAGGAATCAAATAAATTTAATATATAGGACAACAAATTTATCAAATATTTAGAGGGGAATATTTGGTTTCTCTTACATACTATTTGAATAGGAGATAGTTTCATTCAATGTTAAATTGAAACTACAAGTAACGTTTTATCATCATTAATCTTTATCCTCTATATCATGCCTATCATTTATCAAATGTGTTGAAAAGATATGTTCTACATTAATTTACAACTTGCAATAACAAAAATCTAACTGTTAGAAAACTAAATTTTGTTTACTATCAATATGTTTGGAACTAGAAATGCAGTTGAGTTAATGAGAAAGCATCCTCTTCATATATAAAATTAATGGGATGGAACAATGTATATTTGTAGGTTTTTACCTACTAAAACACATAGGAGGATGAAGGAAATTGACAGAGATATAAAAGCTTCACTCAAGGATATGATTTACAAGAGGGAGAAAGCACAAAAGGCAGGTGAAGCCACTAATAATGACCTATTAGGTATACTTTTGGAGTCCAATCACAGGGAAATCCAAGAACATGGAAACAAAAACTCTAAGAATGTTGGAATGAGTCTTGAAGATGTAATCGAGGAATGCAAGCTATTCTACTTTGCAGGGCAGGAAACCACTTCAGTTTTGTTGGTTTGGACAATGGTGTTATTGAGTAGGTACCCTTATTGGCAAGAACGTGCAAGAGAGGAAGTCTTTCAAGTCTTTGGCAATGAAAAGCTAGATTTTGATGGTTTAAGTCGCCTAAAGATTGTAAGTATTGTATTAGTTTATGCATAAACTAATTTTAACTCACAAAGATGTCAGTTTCAGTTTTTCTTCATATATTTATTTTCTCCTAGAAGTCCTTGTGAAGAAGGGTCATACATGCACAATAGAATACTAAATTGTATATCCTTTATACTTACCAATTGTTTTTTCTTTTTGGTATCAGGTCACTATGATTTTGTATGAGGTTCTTAGATTATACCCACCAGCACTTGGGATGGCTCGACTTGTTAAAAAGGATTTGAAACTTGGAAACTCTACATTACCTGCTGGAGTGCATGTGTTCCTCCCAACAATTTTGGTTCAGCATGAGTGTGAATTATGGGGAGAAGATGCTAAGCAGTTCAATCCTGAGAGATTTTCCGAAGGAGTTGTAAAAGCAACAAAGGGTAGAGTTTCATTCTTTCCATTTGGATGGGGTCCTAGAATATGCATTGGACAAAACTTCTCCATGTTGGAAGCAAAGATGGCCTTGTCAATGATTTTACAGCATTTCTCATTCGAACTCTCTCCTGCATATGCTCATGCTCCAACTATGTCAATTACTCTTCAGCCACAGTTCGGTGCTCATATCATTCTACATAGATATGAAAGAAAATAGAAGAAGACTCTTGTTGCACTACTACAACAAAAACTTATAATGTAATAATAATAAAATTATTGTCTTAGACACTATTATATGTTTAATTACATGTTGACACTACTACAATAAAGTGTATAGTGTAATACTGGACAAAGTAATGAAAGATACATTTTCACTTTCCAATGTAATTTATTCATTTTTCCTTCTTGTCCATAAACTGAAATACATGTATAGATATGATTTTTCAAATATTTTTATAACATTAATCAATTTAAAATATTTTAGATGAAATTTTATAAAAGTGTTATAAAATTTAACCAATATGTATAATGAAAAATTATTGTTTATTTAATACATTTTAATGTAAATTTTTATTCTAAAGTACAGTCAATATTAATTATATCAGTTGCAGAAAAAGAATGTGACGTAGTTTCTTAAACAATATTTCATAATTAAAAAATAACAATTTAAAATATTTTTTATATTTTATAATATAATTATACCTCTTACATTATTTAGAAATCAATACTAAAAATAGAATTAATTTAAAACATATTTTAAAAATAAAAGTTTGATGAAATAAAATTTTAAAATAAATATGATGATAAATGATAATAATTTTATCATAATAAATTTTAAAATTAAGATTTTTTTTCTAAATGAAATATTCACATTGATCGTGTACCGAAAATAAAGTTTGATATTCTTTTATCTCTTATTATTATTATTTTTTATATGCCCTCATGACTTTCATAAATCAAAATTAAAGATATTTTATAAATATTTTTTTAATCTATAAAATTGTATTTTAAAGACTAATAGAAATACAATACATCTTCAAAGTAGACAATAATGAAGAATCTAATAATGTCATCACAACAAACTGTGAGGCCATTATTATTGTTATTAAATAGAATAACTTCTAAAAAAAAGTTTATTCTAATATTAAAAATCTAGAGGTTTTGCTTCTTCAGGTTTTACTTGCTTTTTCTGAGTTATAATGTGAAAAAACATTGAGACGTAATGAAATCATTTGTTTGAGTTATTTTGGAATGCATCAAGACACGTATAAAAAAATATCCAGTCAAATTTTTATTTATTTATTTATTTATTTTTACTTGTGTTTAGATACTTCCAAGGAGTATCCAAAACGTTAGACTTTTGTGCGGGTATTATTGTATAGAAAAGTAGAGACAAGATTCGAACATTGATAGAGATATATTGCGTCATGAATAGGTACAATTCTTTTTATTTATTAATATTTTACACTTACATAAAATATTTTGTATATTTTTTCAATGTATCCATGATTTATTATATTCTAAATTTTTTAAAATAGTATCTTTATATTTTCTCCGTGTACTTCTACATTTTAAATAAAATAATTAAAATGCCCTTTCAATATTTTCTTTTTCAAATCTTAATCCTATCTTTTATTTTTCTAAGAAAGTTATGCATTTTTATAGATTTGCATGTGGTTTATTGTGTTATCACTATTGTTAGATATTGTTTCTAAGACTTAAATATGAGTATTTGTTAATATGATGTATTTATTACATATTTCTACATTGAAATTACACATTAAAACAGAAAATATTTTTAAATTGATTTTTTAGAAACACATATTGAAACACTTATTTCAGATTATATTTTCGGAAAAGTCAATCTAAAAATACATTTCGAATTAAAGTGTTTCAGAATGTGTTTCCAGAAAAATCAATTTGAAAATATATTCTGAAATTTTTTGTAAATTTATTCTAAAAAATAGGTTTCAGAATACATTATGAAATTAATTTTCTAAAAATATATTTTAGATTGGTAAATCCAAAATACACTTATAGAATGTGTAATCTAGAACTGTATTTTGGATTCACTTATTCATAATGTATTTCTAAAAAATTAATTCTAGAATCCATTTTTTGGAATATATTTCTGCACAATTTTTTCTAAAACTATATTCCCAATCCTCGGAAGGTATTTTCAGCAAAAAAAAAATTGTTGTTTAAAAATTCTTACTTATTTCTTATAATTCTTGGAATAATAGGAGAAGAAAAAATGAAATGTTTTAATAGAGTTTAAATAAATACTTGCAAAGATAAAGACAAATAAAAGATAAAATAATATTTAATTTAATTACGAAGATGCATATACCAGAAAAGAGTGCCTTTAAAAATGGTTGTGTGCTCGTATCCGTGTAGAATTTGCAGTAAGTTATAACAAAATGTAGGGGTAAATATACGATATTAAGCTTATTTCCTTGTTAGTCCACTTAAGAAGTGAATTCATTAAGGTTTTCGTGGTTTGTAATTCATCTCAAATTAGAATAGTCCAAAGACAAAGGTGCATCTTCTGTTTAATATCTGATTTTCTTTTCTTTTATTTGTTATCTTTAGTTTAACAAGATGAATGACTTTCCAAAACCTGATGCAATTCCATATGTCAACTTACTGGCAACAGGCCTTGCAGGCTATGAAAGAGAAAATACTACAAGAAAAAATACATTTAGTGACCGAAATTAGCGATCGATTTAATTCGGTCGCAATTAGCGACCGATTTAATTCGGTCACAATTAGCAACCGATTTAATTCAGTCGCTATTAGTAACCGATTTAGCGACCGAATTAATTCGGTCACAATTTAGCGACCGATTTAGCCACCGAAATATAATTTGACTTCACATTTTTTAGTTAGTGACCGAAATAGCGACCAATAGTTTGCGTCGCAAAATTTCGATCGCTAAATCGGTGACTATTCCATACTAAAATAAAAAAATCATTTAACGACTGATTTAGCGACCGAATTACAAATTGAAATAGTGACCGAATTAAAATCGATAGCTAATTAGAAAATAGCGATCGGATTGAAATCGATCGCTAATGAAGATTATTTTTTTATTATATTTAAATTTATTTTTTTATAAATATACTTTAATTGTTTTAGTATATTTTTTACAATTTATTTTTTAAAAGTAATTTATTTTTTAAAAATAATTTAATTTTTAAAATATACTTTAAAAATAAACTTTGGTCTCAATATTAACAAAATGAAGATTAACTTTAATTTTAAATTAATAAAATAAAAATATTATTAAAAATAAATCAAATTTATTAAAAATTTAAATTGTAATAAATTAAGACTAGAGTAATATTAACTATTCAATACATTGTTTAAGAAAAGTTTAATAATAAATATTCTTTAATTTATTTTTCAATTGAAAATTTCAATTGAAATTAAATTATATTTTAAAAATTTATATTAAAAAAATTAAACACATCAAATTATCACATTTTAATTCCTCATTAATTTAATTAATTAAAAAAAATTTAATCAAATTATTACAATTTTATTTTATAAAACTTTATTTTTAATCTAATTTTTAAATTTATTGCTTTATTATTATTAATTACTTAACCATGGTTATTTTCATATAATTGATATACAAAAAAAATTATATCAATATACATTAGTTTAAGTATACTAATTAATATTTTTTCATTTTTAACATAATTAATAACAAATATTAAAAATATACTGCTACAAAAGTTAAAAATTTAAAACTAATCTATTTTATAAATACTAAAAATAAACCATATTTAAATAAATTAAAAATATATTTAAATTTATATTCAACCTACCTCCAATTTTACTCAATAAATTCATAGATCACATTTGGAAACTTCATCACTTAAATAACTTCAAAATTATTAACTTTTTTTTTTCAAAGCCAAGTTTTTCTCGTCGGCTTAAAAAAAAAACAGTTAATATAAGTTAAGGTTGTGCCTTTTAAAAATTTCAACTTTTTTATATATTGGATTTTCATTAAAAATTTTCTAAAATTACATAAGAAAATAAAGATTTAATTATACTTTTAATAAATTTAAGATAATACTAGTTTTTATTTTTATTTTTAAATATTTATTTTAATTTTTTAAAACAGAGAAACTATAATTTTAGTTTCTAAATACTAAATTTAAAGAATTAAATTTATTATTATTTAATCATTTAATTTTAGAATTAAAAATTTAAATTATATTTTATTAAATTAAAATAATTACAATATATTTTTCTACTTTGAGAATTAAAAATATAATTAAACTAAAACTGAAAATATTATAATACATTTTTGAACTCTTTTGGATTAATTTTTTTTCCTAATTTTTTATAAAGTCAATTTTAATATTTAAAAGAATTTAACATTTTGAATTCTGAAACGTTTTCTCTATTAGCAAATTTAAAAACATAATATTCAAAAAAATAGTTAATGTAAGTTAAGACTGTGCCTTTTTAAAATTTCAACTTTTTTATATATTGGATTTTTATTAAAAAAAATTTAAAATGGGATAAGAAAATGGAGATTTAATTATACTTTTAATAAATTTAAGATAATACTAGTTTTTATTTTTATTTTTAAATATTTATTTTACTTTTTAAAAACAAAGAAACTATAATTTTAGTTTCTAAATACTAAATTTAAAGAATTAAATTTATTTTATTTAATCTCTTAATTTTAGTATTAAAAATTTAAATTATATTTTATTAAATTAAAATAATTACAATATATTTTTCTACTTTGAGAATTAAAAATATAATTAAACTAAAACTGAAAATATTATAATATATTTTTGAACTCTTTTTTATAATATTTTTATCATTATTATAATTTTAAATTAATTGTTTTTTTTCCTAATTTTTTATAAAGTCAATTTTAATATTATATCATTCAAAATATTACAAAAACATAAGAAAAAAAATACATTTCAAAAATATAATTTTACATCAAAATATTATTTCATCTTATATACATATAATTTTAAAGAATTTTATTATCCTCCTAATTTATTATTAATTTCTTAAAAATATATTACAATATCAAATAAATAAATAAATTAAAAATTAACCATACAAATAATATAAATATAATATTTAATAATATATTTTAAAAATATTATTTTACTACGTTCAACCATAAATCTAAATATATTATTAATTTTAAAAATATAAAAATATTTTTAAAATTTTAAATTTTAAATAAAATATTATAATATTATATATATATATATATATATATATATATATATATTTATATATACTACTTTTTTTCATTTCTATAATATAACGGTTTTTTCATTTCTATAATTTTTAAATAATCAATTAGTTTTTCAAATATATATTAAATAATTATAAATAAAAAAATATATCAACTTAAAATTAAAAAAAATAATTATTTTGAAATTATATATATTATATAAATTATAAATATAAAGTTAAAAAAAATTATATTTAAAATTATAACCTTAAAAAAATTATAATTATAAAATTAATAAAAATATAACTATTTTTAATGTTAAATAAATTATATATATTATATAAATTATATATATATATATATATATATATATATATATTACATAAATTAAAATTACATATATGAACTCTAAATTAATTTTATATATAAAATTTACATAAATAAAAATAAAAATTATCAACTTAAAAATAAATTATATTTTAATATATATATATATATATATATATATATATATATATATATATATATATATATATCTCCAAAGTATAACTTAATTTCATTTCTATAATATAACATATATTAGCGGTTTCACGTGGAACCAGCTATTATATGTTAACTTTTAAGAGCGGTTTCAGTGGAACCGCTTATCATAACTCAACATATATTTTATTATGATCGATTAAATTTTTAAATAATCGATTATATTTGAAAATATATAATAGCGGTTACAAGTTAACCGCTATCTAAAATATATTTTAGATAGCGGTTAACGTAGAACCGCTTATTATATGCTCACTTTTAAGAGCGGTTCAGGTGGAACCGCTATCATATATAAATGTCCAACGCGAATCTTGGATCACCACATATTTCATTATGATCGATTAAATTTTCAAATAATCGATTATATTTTCAAATAATTGATTATAATCGATTATTGTCAAATAATCGATTATATTCGATAATTTTTTCAAATAATAAATTATAATCGATTAGTTTTTTAAATAATTGATTAGAATTGATTAATTTTTCAAATAATAGATTATAATTGATTAATTTCTCAAATATATATTAACAAATTATAAATAAAAATATATATTAAATTAAAATTAAAAAAAAATTATTTATCAATTATATATTATAAAAATTATAATTATATAATTAAAAAAATCATATTTATAATTATAACTTTAAAAAGAATTATAACTATAAAATTAATGTTAAATAAATTATATATATATATATTACATAAATTAAAATTACATATATGAACTCTAAATTAATTTTATATATAAAATTTACATAAATAAAAATTATCAACTTAAAAAAAATTATATTTTAATATATATATATATATATATATATATATATATTCTCCAAAGTATAAATTATTTTCTTTTCTATAATATATATATATATTTATTTTCTAACTATTTAAAAAACTAATCGATTATTTCAAAAAGTAATCTATTAGTTTTTTCATACTTCATTTTTTCATATTTGATGAGAATAAGTTATTTTTTTAAATAATTGATTAATTTTTAAATAATCAATTAGTTTTTCAAATATATATTAAATAATTATAAATAAAAAAATATATCAACTTAAAATTAAAAAAAATAATTATTTTTAAATTATATATTATATAAATTATAAATATAAAGTTAAAAAAATTATATTTAAAATTATAACCTTAAAAAAATTATAATTATAAAATTAATAAAAATATAACTATTTTTAATGTTAAATAAATTATATATATTATATAAACTATATATATATATATATATATATATATATATATATATTACATAAATTAAAATTACATATATGAACTCTAAATTAATTTTATATATAAAATTTACATAAATAAAAATAAAAATTATCAACTTAAAAATAAATTATATTTTAATATATATATATATATATATATATATATATTCTCCAAAGTATAAATTATTTTCATTTCTATAATATATAATATATATATATATATATATATATATATATATTTAACTATTTAAAAAACTAATCGATTATTTCAAAAATTAATCTATTAGTTTTTTCATAGTTCATTTTTTCATATTTAATGAGAATCAGTTATTTTTTTAAATAATTGATTAATTTTTAAATAATCAATTAGTTTTTCAATTATATATTAAATAATTATAAATAAAAAAATATATCAACTCAAAATTAAAAAAAAAAGAATTTTTAAATTATATATATTATATAAATTATAAATATAAAGTTCAAAAAAATTATATTTAAAATTATAACCTTAAAAAAAATATAATTATAAAATTAATAAAAATATAACTATTTTTAATGTTAAATAAATTATATATATTATATAAATTATATATATATATATATATATATATATATATATATATATTACATAAATTAAAATTACATATATGAACTCTAAATTAATTTTATATATAAAATTTACATAAATAAAAATAAATTTTATCAACTTAAAAATAAATTATATTTTAATATATATATATATATATATATATATATATTCTCCAAAGTATAACTTAATTTCATTTCTATAATATAACATATATTAGCGGTTCCACGTGGAACCACTATTATATGTTAACTTTTAAGAGCGGTTTCGAGTGGAACCGCTATCATAACTTCAGCATATATTTTATTATGATCGATTAAATTTTTAAATAATCGATTATATTTGAAAATATATAATAGCGGTTACAAGTTAACCGCTATCTAAAATATATTTTAGATAGCGGTTAACATGGAACCGCTATTATATGCTCACTTTTAAGAGCGGTTCGAGTGGAACCGCTATCATATATAAATGTCCAACGCGAATCTTGGATCACCACATATTTCATTATGATCGATTAAATTTTCAAATAATCGATTATATTTTCAAATAATTGATTATAATCGATTATTGTCAAATAATCGATTATATTCGATAATTTTTTCAAATAATAAATTATAATCGATTAGTTTTTTAAATAATTGATTAGTTTTTCAAGTAATAGATTATAATTGATTAATTTCTCAAGTATATATTAAAAACTTATAAATAAAATTTATATTAAATTAAAATAAAAAAAATTATTTATCAATTATATATTATAAAAATATAATTATATAATTAAAAAAATCATATTTATAATTATAACTTTAAAAAGAATTATAACTATAAAATTAATGTTAAATAAATTATATATATTATATAAATTATATATATTACATAAATTAAGATTACATATATGAACTCTAAATTAATTTTATATATAAAATTTACATAAATAAAAATTATCAACTTAAAAATAAATTATATTTTTAATATATATATATATATATATATATATATATATTCTCCAAAGTATAAATTATTTTCATTTCTATAATATATATAATATATATATATATATATATATATATATTTTTTAACTATTTAAAAAACTAATCGATTATTTCAAAAAGTAATCTATTAGTTTTTTCATACTTCATTTTTTCATACTTGATGAGAATCAATTATTTTTTTAAATAATTGATTAATTTTTAAATAATCAATTAGTTTTTCAAATATATATTAAATAATTATAAATAAAAAAATATATCAACTTAAAATTAAAAAAAATAATTATTTTTAAATTATATATATATTATATAAATTATAACCTTAAAAAAAAATTATAATTATAAAATTACTAAAAATATAACTATTTTTAATGTTAAATAAATTATATATATTATATAAATTATATATATATATATATATATATATATATATTACTTAAATTAAAATTACATTTATGAACTCTAAATTAATTTTATATATAAAATTTACATAAAGAAAAATAAAAATTATCAACTTAAAAATAAATTATATTTTAATATATATATATATATATATATATATATATATATATATTCCAAAGTATAACTTAATTTCATTTATATAATATAACATATAATAGCGGTTCCACGTGGAACCGCTATTATATGTTAACTTTTAAGAGCGGTTCCAGTGGAACCGCTATCATAGCTCACCACATATTTCATTATGATCGATTAAATTTTCAAGTAATCGATTATATTTGAAAATATATAATAGCGGTTCCAAGTTAACCTCTATCTAAAATATATTTTAGATAGCGGTTAACGTGGAACCGCTTATTATATGCTCACTTTTAAGAGCGGTTCAGGTGAAACCGCTATCATATATAAATGTCTTAGCTCACCACATATTTTATTATTTTAATTTCTATAATATATATATAAATGAAAATAAGTTATATTTTGGAATATATATTTTATATTATAGTAATTAATATAAATTATATTTTAGAATATATATATATATATATATATATATAATTTTACATCAAAATATTATTTCTTCTTATTATATACATATAATTTTTAAGATTTTTATTATCCTCCTAATTTATTATTAATTTCTAAAAAAATTATAATATCAAATAATTTTTAAAATTATTTTTAATGCAGTTTTCTAAGCTTTTGATGTAGTTATCTTATATTTTTAAAATAAGCTTTTAAAATTATTTTATATTTTTAAAATTAATAATTTTAATGTAGTTATCTAAGCTTTTGATGTGATGATTTTAATTAATTGATATTATCGAACCATTTTATTTGATTTATCATAGTAAAAATCATAAAAATAAATGTTAAAATAATATTAATTATTTTCAATTATAAGAAAATAAATAATAAAAATATAAAATAAAGTATCCTATAAAAGAATATTAATTATTGTAAAGATAAAGTAGAATATGGGAGGAGATGAGGATGATAATATAATGATAGAATTTTTAAAAAATGTAGAATTGAGAAGTTAAAAAAAAAGAAAAAAGATATATACATAAATAATTGGATTATATTTATTATCCTCTCATATATTATTATACATTATTAGCGTAATTTTAGTTTAATTAAAAATTAGAATACAAATATACTATACTATACTAATATACCAATAAATTATAATATTTGTAATTTATTTTCATTGTGTATAAATTACAAAACAAAAAATTTCTAAAAATTTTAATGATAATTTTTTTAACTTATATCTTACAAAATATTTTTTAATACTTTAATAAATATAAAGTATTTTAAATATATTTTATCAATTTAAAGTATAAATTTTTGGTATTTTTTAATATAACTTTTTTATAATTTGTTTGAATATTTATATTTTTAAAAACAAATTTTAATATTTAATATTTAAATTTTAAAATTTTTTATATTTAATATTTGTTTTTAATATTTAATATTTGTTTTTCTATAATTTATTTTTAAAAATATAATATTATTTTTAATAAAAACCCCCGAGACCTTCACTCTTTTTCTCTCATTCTACCCTAGCCGCCACCCCAGACACCCACTCTGTAGTCATCCCCGTGACCATCTTGTTCTCTGTTTTCCCCATCCCGAGTCGCCCCACTTATCCCCAAATAACCCTCATTCTCGCGCCTCACTCACCCACTCCTCTTCACCTTCCAAATCCCACGGCCAGTATCACCTCCTCACTCCCGGCAAGCCCTAGCCCCCTCACTGCTCCCCCCAAGTCAGCCCTCACCCTAATCCAACCTCGACCAAAGCTCCTCGTCAACCGCATGCCACCCTGTGAGCCACCGCGCCACACCTATCTTCCTAACCTCCTCGCGGCCTCCGCCACCCAAACGACCTTGAGGGCCAAGCCACGGCGCCGCAAATCCTAATATATATATATATATATATATATATATTTGTATTTAAATAAACATTTCTATGTGATTTACGTCGGCATTTTTGTTCTCTTATGTACGTGAGACTATATGTAAAACATGTGCTTGAATGTATATTCAACCAAGGTTTGGCTTGTTTGGCCCAAGAAAGGTGACACTATATATTGTTATTCTCTTGCATTGTGAATAATATAGGAGAGATAATTTTGACAGAATTTCTTTATCGTTTGTTGTAGGTGAATTTGTGAAGTAGATAGGTTCTTGGATCCCTCTTACTGCGGATTTGGTGGTGCTTGACAGACCAATTTGGGAACTTGTTGAGACTATACGCCCTCAGGTTAACCATTTGTAATTTGTTTTAATTATCTGTTGGATCTTAGTGAAAAGAAATTTCATAATTATTGGGTTTACTTACACAATTATTTGGTGGTCTATATCATAAGTACTACATACGTACTGGATAAATACCTTGGAAAAAATGTATTAGAAAAACATAAGTACTGCATCACATAAAGTGAATAATACAGTTTCATTTATGCTGATTGTTGTAGTTAATTTGCAAGAATGGAGATCCCCGTTGGTAGAATGTGGATGTATCAAAGATTGGATGGTAACAAACATCTAACAGATGAATTTAGAGAAGGAGTGTATCAAGAGGGATTCATGCCTAATTATTATTGGTGGACAAACCATGGTGAAGAGTCACCAGAATTTCCTGCAGTGGTTGTTGAGAGATCACATGGAACTTTTCAACAAAGGGAAGAATTAGGTCCTTTCCATCAAATGATTATGGATCATGTCGGACCGTCACTTGGATACCAACTTCAAACCGAGAGTGAAATTAGAGAAGAGGACATGACAGAAAACCCTGATCCTGATACTCAAAAATTCTTTGACATGCTTGCTGCTGCGCAAGCACCGTTGTGGGAAGGATGCACACACCACTCTAAATTGTCAGCATCTTTGGAAGCTCTAAGCTTGAAATCTGATTATAATATGGCTGAAGGATGTTTTAATAGAATGGTCCAATTTATGGGAGAGACTATGCCAGAAGATCATCGAATGGCTACGAATTTTAACCAAGCTAAGAAGTCAGTGATAAAATTGGGTTTGGGTTGTCTCAAAATTGATTGTTGTCTAAACGGATGCATGTTGTATTATAATGAAAATTCATCTAAAAATATAACTAATTGTTTGATATGCGGAATGGATCGATACAAGATTATCACTAGGAGGGGAGTTGAGAAAAAGATTTCTATTAAAAAAATGTGGTACTTTCCAATTATTCCTAGACTCAAAAGGTTATACTCTTCAATGGCCACTGCACCTCACATGAGATGGCATAGCGAGAATGAAAAGGACCCCAGTATTATGTGTCATCCATCGGATGGGGAAGCTTGGAACCACTTTGACACTGTTCACCCAGAGTTTAGTCAAGACCCAAGAAATGTCAGATTAGGGTTATGTGTTGATGGGTTTAATCCTTTTGGTCAGTATGGCAAAAGTTATTCTTGTTGGCCGATTATCCTAACTCCATACAATCTTCCACCTACCATGTGCATGAAGAGAGAATTTATGTTTTTGACAATTTTAATTCCAGGTCCTTCAAATCCAAAGCATAAGATTTATGTATTCTTGCAACCACTTATAGATGATTTGTGCACCTTATGGAATGAAGGGATATTGACTTATGATGTGTCATTGAGGCAAAATTTTATGATGAAAGCTGCTTTGATGTGGACAATTAATGACTTCCTAGCTTATGACATGTTATCAGGTTGGACGACTGCTGGTAGACTTGCTTGTCCTATATGTATGGAAAGAACAAAGACATTTTCTCTTAGTCATAGCCACAAGATCTCCTATTTTGATTGTCACCAGTCAATTTCTTTCACAAGACCATCCATTTAGGAGGAATAAAAAGGCATTCAAGAAGAACGTTGTTGAGATTGGTCCCCCTCCTCCACGTTTATCTAGTCTTGATGTGCTGGAATAGGGTGGCACACTTACCAGTTTGCTATGAATTACAACAAGTAGACAATATTGCAGGATATGGTATTACACATAATTGGAAGAAACAAAGTATTTTTTGGAGGTTGCCTTATTGGAAAACCCAACTTTTACGTCATAATATTGTTGTTATGCACACAGAAAGAAATGTGTTCATGAATGTGTTTGACACTGTCATGGATATCAAAGGCAAAACTAAGGATACAAACAAGGGTCGATTGGATGTAGCTGAAATATGTAATCGAAAAGAGCTAGAGTTGAAAGACATTGGACGTGGAAAACTTATCAAACCAAAGGCAGCATATGCTTTCACCAAATCCCAAAGACTCTCTATTTGTAAGTGGGTTAAAGAACTTAAATTGCCAGATGGATATGCTTCCAATTTGGGTAGATGTGTCGACTTGAATCAAGGAAAGTTACATGGTATGAAAAGTCATGACTGTCATGTGTTCATGCAACGATTACTTCCAATTGCATTTGATTCATTGCCAAAATCAATTTGGAAAGTACTAGTTGAACTTAGTCTTTTCTTTAGAGAATTGACTTCCACAACACTAAATATTGAACACTTACGAGTTATGGAAGAAAATATACCTGTATTATTGTGTAAATTGGAACAAATATTCCCACCAAGCTTCTTTGATTCAATGGACCATCTTCCAATTCATCTACCTTATGAGGCAAAGGTTGGTGGTCCAGTTCAATATCGTTGGATGTATCCTTTTGAGAGGTATGTTTACACTAACTACTCACCCTCCATTTTTAAAGTATTTTATATGTTCTTTAAAGACTCCATTTTTGTATTCTTTTTTAGATTCTTACACTCCCTAAAAAAGAAAGTGAAGAATAAAGCTAGGGTGGAGGGCTCTATTTGTGAAGCTTACTTGGTGGAAGAAACATCTACATTTGCCTCATTTTATTATCCTGATCATGTTGAAACAAGAAGGACTAGGATTCCTAGAAATGTTCATGTAGGTGAAGGTTCTTCATCCCCTCCTCCTATTTCAATTTTCAACTACCCAGGAAGACCAATTGGAAAATCTCAAACATATTTTCTGCACCAAAGAGACTATGATGCTGCCGAATTATATGTTCTTCAAAATTGTGAAGAGGTTCAACCATATTTTGAGTAAAATGTTTTCACTCCTCTCACATCAAAATTACTCATGTTACTTTGTGTGGTTTGAGTAATTTGTTACGTGTTTGCAGTATTTATATTGAATATTTAAGACAGCTAAATCCTAGTATTTCTGGTGCCCAAATTGACCAAGACATTTCATCCCATTTTCCTAAATGGTTTAAAAAATATGTAAGTTTTTGACTTATATGTCTTACAAATATTTATTCTGACTTACATAGTCTAATGTGTAAAGGACTTTGCTGTCTTTAGGTTCTAAATCCAGAAAATAATATTGAAGATCCATTATTGGTTAATTTGGCATGGGGTCCCAAGAGAAAAGTTGAATCATGGCCTATGTATGTTATCAATGGATACAAATTCCACACTATTGTTTGGAGTGAAGGCATGAATTCCTGTAACTATGGTGTTTATGTACGAGGAACCAATGGTCAATTAGAGTCAGATTTTTATGGATTATTGTCTAATATTATTCAATTAGAGTATACTGGTTTGCCATTGATGAATTTAGTTCTCTTTCAGTGTGAATGGTTTGACAATACTCTTAATATAGGAACCAAAGTAGATAATAAGTATGGAATCGTGGAAGTAAAACAATCACGAAGATATAATAAAACATATGATCCTTTCATATTTGCACAACAAGCAAAACAAGTTTATTACACAAGTTATCCAGAGGGACACCGAGGTTGGTTGGGTGTAATAAAGACAAAATCTCGTAGTAGAATCATTGATAATATAGTCAGTCAAGTTGAGCATGAGACTCCATACCAAGATGATGAGCTTATAGGACTTCAAGTAGTGCTTCGTGTTGATCCTAACTTCATTGATGATTCCCTTGCTGATGTTAATGGTGGGGGAGAAGAAATAGATATACAATTACTAAATGAAAGAAATATAGATGAAGATGAGGATGAATATATTTCAAGTGAGGATGAGACTGAGAGTGATTTTGATGATACAGATACTTCGGTAATTCATGCATTAAAATTATTTTTACAATTGTTAAATTTGATTGTACACATTTATTTAATATTGCATATATATACATATATATATTGATATGATTATGATTTAATTATTTGTAGTGAATGAGTGGTAAGCTAACTGACACGTTTGGGTGTAGAAAACAAAATCAGGTAATTCATTGTTTCAATTGTTTAATTTTATGCATGTTACATATGTAATAAGATCCGCTTGTAGATGCCACAAAGGGGTAGAAGTGGTGGTCGTAGACCACCTCATCGTGGTGGTCGAGGTGTACTTGTTGATGATAGAGGTTCACCCAGCCCTAACTCTCCTAGTTCTGTTCGACCAAGATCCATGGAGTCTACTAATCCTATGTTTGTAGAACGCACACCTCCCTCAACTCAGCAGGAATCTCCTGTAGCTATAGTAGGAGAAACAATTCCTACTACCTTCTCTACTGAGGCGACATTTGGTCAACCTACACAGGTATCCGGGTCGGTCGCAAGCGAGGTTGAGTCTAGAAATATGGTTGATCAAAGGCCATGGTTACAAGCAGACAAAGGAGAGTAAGTATGTTTTAATTTAATTATAATTCTTTAATATGAAATTTCTTAATAATATCAATCCCACAATATGTTTGAACACAGGTTTATACCAACAAATGGTCCTCCTGCTATAATCTTTAGAATCATCAAACAAAAATTTGATGAACCAAGTCCCACTTGGAGAAAGGTTTCACTTGAGCTTCGAGATAGATGGTTTGGAGAGTTCAAGGTAATTTGAATTATAGTTACATTAAACAATGTCATTTCATTCTTATAAATTAAATGTTTGTTGTGTATTTTTTTTATGCAGAAAGAGTATATATGGGATGTGGAACAAGAGCAAGCCATAAGATCTGTTTTTGATAAGAAAGGTTCTCGAATTTTAAAAAACTCAATGAACAAAGTTAGGAATGGTAAGGATACGGGGATCTGGATACCGCCAGCTGTTCGAGCATCTTTGGACTTACATTGGAGTTCTCCAGATTTCCAAAACAAGAGTGCCATTGCCAAGGCTAATCGAGTTGTTGATAAGGGTGCCTCGACTTATCGTGGGGGTTCCATATCTACCGCAACTCACTTTGAGAAGATGGTAAGTTTATTATATTTTTATATAAGTAATTTAATACAATATATTAGACTTTAGGTAATGAATTTTGTCTCATTTTAATGTGTAGACTACGAAGTTTCAACGGGAACCAACCGTTTAGGAGGTTGTTGAGAGGACAAAGAAATTAAAGACTGGACAATGGGTCAATGAAAAAACTCGTTATCTTGCTTGTATGTTTAACATCTAAGTTATAGTTTATTATTCAATATATGTTTTCTTCATAATAATTATATTTCACTTCATTTTTAGGAACAATATATGCAGCGCAGAGAAGAAGTCCATCAACATAACTTGCGTGAAGGCTCATCTTCACAAGAGTCTCCTATTGTCTCTATTGATGATAATGAAATATACTTTTCAGTTGTTGGAGGTGAAAATAAAAAAGGAAATGTGTATGGACTTGGTACATTGAGCAAAAAGTTCACTACTACATCAGGTTCTCAATCTTCTATTACTCAAACTCCAGTACTTCATCAAATTGAACAAATGCGTGAGACTATTGAAAAGTTAAATGCTGAATTGGTGGCAAATCATAATAAGGAGAAGACACTTCAAAAGAGATGCAGGAGTTGAGGAACAACCAACGCCAACAAGATGAGCAGATGAAGCAGATGTAGCTTATTTTACAACATATTCAAATGAATAGTCATCCTACTACAAGTTAACATGATACTGACAATATACCAAAGGACTAATTTTCAATTTTATGATATTAAGACTTTGAATCTTGAGTAGTTGTTTAGAAACATTTTATTTCGTTATGACTTTGAATTGTTCTTATTATGATTTGAATAATTTGACTTTAGTTCTTAAGTTTTCATTTGTGTTCGTTTGGATCAATTAAGCGAGTACAAATTTTGCAAAATTGGATATACAAAATTTTAAACGAAAATTTTCAGATTTGGTTAGATTAGCGATCGAATTTTTGGTCGCTACAAATATATTATAATATACAATTCAAATTTAGCGACCAAAATTATTCCGTGACTATTTTTGCGACCGATTTAGCTGATCGATTTAAATTATTATTTAAATAATTCAATTAATGTATTAGCGACCGATTATATCGGTCGCTATTATTTTTAACTTTGCCTCCAATTTAGCGATCGATTTAATATATTAATTTCTGTCTCTATTTTTGCGACTGATTTAGCGACCGATTTTAATTATTATTTAAATAATTTAATTAATATATTAGCGACCGAATATATCGGTCGTTATTTTTTTAAAACTTTACCACCGATTTAGCGACCGATTTATTATATTAATTTCGGTCGCTATTTTGGTCTTTAAGGAATAAGTAACCAAATTATTTAGCGACCACCTTATCGGTCGCTATTTTGCGACCGAAATGTAAATTGGTCGCTAATAAATTAGCGACTTGACCTTTTACGACGAACCATTTCGGTCGCTAACAGAATAGCGACCGATTTTTTGCCATTAGAGACCGATTTTTTTGGTCGTTAATAGTGTTTTTTCTTGTAGTGAAAGTAGAGCAAGTCCACAAGGTTAATCATGTTTTCAATTTGATATCTTTATTTATTTTGTTTTATGTATATATGTGATGGAGGAAACGATGGTTAATAAGTATAATAGGATTCAAAGAAATTTAATTTATAAGATAACAAATTTACTGAATAGGGGATTATGGGGTTTCTTGTATAGGAAAAAATGCTAAATTGAATCTACCAGCAACAAAATTTTGTCATGGTGAATCTTTATGCAATATATCATGCTACTATAAAAGATATAAAAGCTTTGTTTAAGATATGATTTATAAGAGAGAGAAATCAAAGAGAAATTCAAGAACATGGAAACAAAAACAATTAAGAACGTTGGAATGAGTCTTGAAGATGTAATCGAGAAATTCATTCTATTTTAATTTGCAGGGCAAGAAACCACTTCAAGTTTTTTGGTTTGAATAATGGTGTTACTGAGTACATACCCTAATTGGCAAGAACGTACGTGCAAGGGAGAAAGTCTTGCAAGTATTTGGGAAACAAAAGCCAAATTTTGATGATTTAAGTGGCCTAAAAATTGTAAGTATTGTATTAGTTAAGAGTGTAACGTCTACAAAAAATAATTTATGTAAAATTTTCTTTAAATATAATATATTAAATAATATTATAGATAATATAAATAATTAGAAAAAACATATTTATGCAAATAAATAGATATATATATATATATATATATATATATATATATTATTGTTAAACTATTATATAAAAAAAATAATAAAAAAAATATTTATCAAAATATTAATAAAATAATTATATATATATATATAATTAACAATAATTATTATTATAATATAGTATGAAATTATTATTATCATTATATACTATTATAATTAAAATATATAAATATAATATCAATTAATTATTATTATTATATTATATATTATTATTAATATGTGAAAAAAAAGATAACATTTCTTATCTCTTCTTACAAGAAGAGATAAACTTCAAATTGACCAAGACTTCAAAAAATATTAATTTAATGAAAGGATAAGAAGAAACATTAATAATAATAATAAAAAAGTAAAAATGTTCCTATATAAAGGGGTGGGGTGGTGAAAAAAAAAAGAGAAAGGTAGGAAAGGGAGAGAAGGAAAAGAGAGAAGAAAAAGAGAGAGGGAGAGAAGAGAAGGAGAGAAGAAAAAGAGAGAGGAAGAGAAGAGATGTTAAGTGGTAAAAAGTTGATATAATTATGCATTGAATTGTTATGAAACCACTTAACTTATGTTAATTCTAATATATTTTTCTCTCAATATAGGATGAATTCGAGAATACCTTGATACAAGAGTAAGGAGTATAATTGTGAAGTAATTGAAGAAAAATTGAAAGAAAGAAGAATGCTTAAGCGAATGAATGATGCGAGATCCGACCCAAATTCTCTTATAAAAAGATAATATGTATTTTGAGAAAGGTAGCAGTCTTGGAGAAGGGGAGACACGACTACTGTTAGGGTTTCGTTTAATCTTCATCAATTTTTCACTTCTTCATCAATTAGAGCATTGTAATGGCCAACATGAGTGTCTAACTTCATTCTCTTAGGATTCAATGCATTTCCTTTGAACTCTTTTGTATCATGGTGATATTTTGATATATTAATCTATGCTTTGATGTTGTTATTCTTATCCTTTATGATTTGGAATGATTTATTCTTGATTGTTTGAGGTATGATTGGAAAATACATCTTGAACCCTAGATCACGGTAAGAGTATTTTTTACGTTAATTGCCAGGAATGGAATGAATGTATCAATTGCTTAACACCCTAAACCTAATGCTGGAAATCTCTTAATTGTGTGAGGAATCAACATTTATTAGGTTTTCTTATGAATTTCATGTGTGAGGAATCAACATGGATGAATTGAGTAGGTGACATCAACATTGTTAGGTTAATTGACGTTCTTAATTGACATAGCCATTACAAAAGAGGGATAAGGAAGGAAACCAATCCTAAGTACCTTTAATTGATATTTTCTCAATAATTTACAGTTCTTTGTTATTTAATTTCAATTCAACTCTTATTTGCAAAACCCAATCTGTTTAATCTACTTAGTAAGCATAATTGGGAATTTCCATTGAAACTGTTCCTCGTGGGATCGACTTTTATTTTATCGAAATACTATACTGCGATTGATAATTTGGTACGCTTGCCAATAATTCAACAAGTATTTCTGGCGTCGTTGCCGGGGAACGGTGTTCTTTGAGAATTCTTTGTTTAGCTTATTGAGTATTTTATTTTTATTTCTATTTTTTTTTGCTTTATTTTTCAATTTTATTTTGCTTAAACTTTGTTTTGTGCTAATCTTTGCTTGAGTTACTCTTTTGATTTATGCATTTAAGAGGACAGGTATCTTCAGAGCAATTAGAATTTAATTCGGAGATTGAAAAAATAGCTCGGAGGAACCGGGGCAGAAGAAAAAAGGAAACTCAAGAACAAGCCACAAGAGAATCTGCTAATTCTTCTTTCACAGTTGATTTACCAGACCCAATTATAGAAGATATGGCAAAAGAAGGAGCAAATATGAATCCGAATCCAGATCCCAATATAAATCCAAATCAAAATCAAAATTCAAATCCACCAAGAAGAACTCTTAGAAATTGTGCTATGCAGCAAGGTCTTAGACATTTTTCCAGCATTGCCATACCGCATGATCAAACATTGTAGATGAATCCAGCTTTCTTAGCTTGATTAGTGCTCATCAATTCACTGGATTGGATCATGAAGACCCTTATAGTCATTTGTCTACTTTTTATGAGTTGATTGGTATCATGGGATTTAGAGCAGCAAATCTTGAATCTGCATATTTGAGATTATTTCCTTTTTCTTTGGCAGGTAGGGCAAATGAGTGGCTGAAAGCACATCCTAATCAGAGTTTGACTAATTGGAGTAGTGTAGAAGAGAAATTTCTGAACAGATTTTTCCCACCATCCCGCTACATCAAAGCAAAATCTGACATCACTTCTTTCAGACAAGGAGCAAATGAACAATTTTGTGAAGCATGGGAGAAATTTAAATCACTGTTGAGAAGTTGCCTAAATTATGGATTTGATGACGTTTCTTAGTTGAATATTTTCTATACTGACTTGCGACATGATGCAAAGATGCTATTAGAAGCTGCAGCAGGAGGATCCATGTTGGATGTAGAAATTGATCATGCCACCAGAATTATTGATGCACTAGCCTTTACAGACCAACAGGCCCAACATGATAGACATCCAATTCAAAGGAAGGGAGTTCTTGAACTTAACAGCTCAGATGTTATCTTAGCCCAGAATAAACTTATAACGCAACAAATTGAAGCATTGAACCAGAAAATAGAGAAATTACCTCAACAAATGCACACAGTACAATCTATTCTTAATCAACAGATGAGTTGTGATGTGTGTGGAGGTGATCATGCAAATGAACAATGTTCTTATCAAGGTAACATTCAACAAGAAGAAGCTAATTATATGGGTGCTCAAGGTAGTAGTCAAGGCAGACAAGGTAATTTCCCTAATCCCAACAATTATCAGAATAATGTTGCACAAGGATGGAGAGGGAATCAGAATAAGAATCATAATTTTGGGTGGAAACAATGAGTTAGCTCATCTACTAGACAACCTGCATTTCAATAACAGTCATATCAGCAACCTCCATATCAACAGCAGCAACAACATTATCCTTCAGTGCCTGACAAAATAAGTAAATTGGAGGATACTTTAGAAAAATTCATGCAAGACACTATGGCTAATCAGAAAAATACTGAGGCTTCATTCAGAAATATAGAGACCCAGATAGGTCAACTGGCTAAGCAATTATCTGAGCAACAGCAAGGAGGACAATTTTCAGCTAACACACAAACCAATCCAAAGGAGCAGTGTAAGTCAATAACTACAAGGAGTGGTAAGGTTATAGGAGAAGGTATTGGTGACAATCTGGATGTAGAGAAGGAAATCCTAAAAGAAAAAGAAGATGAGTGTGAAAGAGAAAAATAAAAGTGAGAGTATAGAAAAAGAAAAAAAAAATACTGAAAAAGAAGAGAAAAATAAAAAGAGTGAGAAAAAGAGGGAGAAAGATGAGAGTCAAATACCACAATTAAAGGATTTACCATATCCTCGTCATCCTTCCAAGTAAGATAAAGAAAGACAGTTTGCAAGATTCATGGATATTTTCAAGCATTTACAGATTAATATTCCACTTATGGAAGCTATGGAGCAGATGCCGACTTATGCAAAGTTCATGAAAGAGTTGTTAACTAAGAAAAGGAGATTTACTACAGAAACATTGGAGCTAGAAGCAGGATGTAGCGCTATAATTCAGAAATCTTTACCTTAAAAGTCCAAGGTTCCTGGTAGTTTCACTATTCCAGTCACAATTGGGACATTGCAAGTAGGTAAGACATTACTTGATTTGGGTTCTAGTATAAATTTGATGCCTTTGTCTACGCTTAAAAGAATAGGAGACTTGGAAGTAAAGCCTACAAGAATGGCATTACAGCTAGTTGACAGATCTCTAAAATTTCCCTATGGTGTGGCGAAAGACGTTTTGGTCAGAGTTGATAAATTTATGTTTCCAGTTGATTTTGTTGTGATGGATATGGAGGAAGACACTGAAGTTCCGCTTATACTAGGAAGACCTTTCATGAAGACAACAAAAGTTATTATTGATGTTGATGATGGCAAGTTAAAAGTCAGAGTAGAAGATGAGGAAGTTAAGTTTAATGTGTTTGAAGCAATGAAGCATCCTACAGATAATCAACATTGTCTTAAAATAGATGTGGTAGATGATATCTTTCAAGAAGCAAGAAAGCAACTAGTTAAAGTAAGCCCATTAGAAAAAGCTTTGACAGGAATTAATGATGAATTTGATGAAGATGAGGAAAAAGAAATTGAGAATTATGTAAAACTTCTTGATTCAGCAAAAGAAGTTACTGCAAAAGAACAACAATCTGAGACATTGCAGCAAGAACATGAAACTGAGAGTCAGAAGCTGGAATTAAAGGTATTACCTCCCCACTTAAAATATGTTTTTCTTGCAGATAAAGGCAGCAAGACAGTGGTGATCAGCAATGCCTTAACAAATTCTGAAGAAGAAAGATTGATCTCAGTTTTGAAAGAATGAGAAGGCTATAGGGTGGACGTTATCTGATCTCAAAGGAATCAGTCCTTCTTATTGCATGCATAAGATTCATCTGGAGAATGATTTCAAGCCTGTTGCACAACCTCAAAGACGTCTTAATCCAACTATGAAAGAGGTGGTAAAGAAAGAAGTATTAAAACTACTTGATGCAGGTATGATCTATCCTATTTTTGATAGTGCTTGGGTTAGCCCATTTCAGGTGGTCCCGAAAAAAGGAGGTATGACTGTAATTTATAATGATAAAAATTGAATTAATACCTACTAGGACTGTTACAGGATGGAGAATGTGTATAGATTATAGAAAATTAAATCAGGCAACTAGAAAATATCATTTTCCTTTACCTTTTATGGATCAAATGTTAGAAATGTTAGCAGGACAGGCTTTTTATTGTTTTTTGGATGGTTATTCAGGGTATAATCAGATAACAGTAGATCCAGAAGACTAAGAAAACTGCTTTTACTTGTCCTTTTGGTGTGTTTGCTTACAGAAAAATGCCATTTGGATTGTGCAATGCCCCAACAACTTTTCAAATATGCATGTTGGCTATCTTCTCAGACTTGGTGGAACAATGCATATAAGTTTTTATGGATGATTTCTCAGTATTTAGTGTTAAATTGGGAAAAATGCCATTTTATGGTAAATGAAGGAGTGATATTAGGACATAAGATTTCTACAAGAGGGATTGAAGTTGACAAAGCAAAAATAGAGATTATTGAGAAGCTTCCACCACCAACAAATGTGAAGGGCATAAGAAGTTTTTTAGGACATGCAGGACTCTATAGAAGATTTATAAAAGACTTCTCAAAGATTGCAAAGCCACTAAGCAACTTGATTAATAAGGATATTTCTTTTAAATTTGATGCAGAATGTTTGCAGACTTTTGAATTGTTAAAACATAAATTAATTTCAGCCCCTATGATAATTGCTCCTGATTGGAAATTAGACTTTGAATTAATGTGTGATGCAAGTGATTATGCTATAGGAGCAGTTTTAGGCCAAAGAAAATCTAAGATTTTTCATGCTATACATTATGCTAGCAAAGTTCTTAATGCAGCTCAAATTAATTATGCAACCACTGAAAAAGAATTACTAGCTATAGTTTATGCATTGGAAAAATTTAGAGCATATTTGATTGGTTCATCTGTTACTATATATACTGATCATGCAACAATTAAGTATTTGTTAACCAAGATAGATTCTAAACCAAGACTAATTAGATGAATTTTATTATTGCAGGAATTTGATTTGGTAATCAAGGACAAAAAAGGATGTGAAAATTTGGTAGTTGATCATTTGTTCAGATTAGTTAATACCGAAGTAACTAACAATCAATTGGAAGTGCAGGAGGAATTTCCAGATGAAAAACTGATGATGGTACAAGAAAGACCTTGGTTTGCTGACATGGCAAATTTCAAAGCTGCAAAAGTTGTCCTAGAAGATTATACTTGGCATCAAAAGAAGAAATTATTTAAGGATGACCATTATTTTGTATGGGATGATCCTTACCTTTTCAAGATAGGAAGTGATAATTTATTAAGAAGATGTGTGACAAGCAAGGAAGCCAAGAATATTCTGTGGCATTGTCATAGTTCGCGTTATGGGGGTCATTTTAATGGAGTTAGAACTGCTGTAAAAGTGCTCCAATCTGGTTTTTTCTGGCCTTCCTTATTTAAAGATGCGCACAATTTTGCACAACAATGTATTGATTGTCAGAAAATAGGAAGTATTTCAAAAAGAAATGAGATTCCTTTGAATATTATGTTGGAAGTTGAAATATTTGACTGTTGGGGAATTGATTTTGCAGGACCTTTTCCATTATCATTCTCTAAATAGTACATCTTGGTAGCAGTAGATTATGTGTCAAAGTGGGTGAAAGCAGTAGCTACTGTAAAAGTGGATGCCAAAACTGTGATAAACTTTTTAAAGAAAAATATATTCTGTAGATTTGACACTCCCAAAGTTTTAATCAGTGATGGAGGATCACATTTCTGTAATACTCAACTTCAGAAATGTTTAGAGCATTATGGGGTTAGACATAAAGTTGCATCACCTTATCATCCACAAACTAATGGCCAAGAAGAAGTTTCAAACAGAGAAATCAAAAGGATATTAGAAAAGACTGTTTCATCTTCAAGAAAGGATTGATCAATAAAGTTAGATGATGCGCTTTGGGCTTATAGGACTGCATATAACGTTCCTACTGGGTTATCCCTTTTTCAACTTGTCTATGGTAAGTCATGTCATCTTCCAGTGGAAATGGAGCATAAAGCATATTGGGCTTTAAAAATTTTAAATTTTGACCCAAAAGTTTCAGCAGAGCAAAGAAAAATTCAAATGCATGAATTAGAATAAATGAGACTTAATGCATATGAATCATCCAAGTTATACAAAGAGAAAGTTAAGGCATATCATGACAAGAAGATTCTGAAAAGAGAATTTCATCCAGGCCAATCAGTTTTACTGTTTAATTCAAGGCTAAGAATTTTTCCTGGGAAACTGAAATCTAAATAGTCAGGCCCATTTGTAGTAAGATCTGTGAGGCCTTATGGTGCTGTAGAATTAGAGGATCCAGCAATAGGAAGAACTTGGACAGTCAATGGGCAGAGAATTAAGGCATATTTTGGGGATGCAGTGAAGGAGCTTCATCCCATTATCTACTTAGATGATCCTTAAAACAAAAAGGCGTCGAGCTGAAGACGTTAAACAAGTGCTCCTGGGAGGCAACCCAATGTTTTGAATTTGTTTTTTTTTCTTTTTGCAGTTTAAGTTTTTTGTGCATTTTTCTTCCTTAGGTTCTTTCTTTGCAAGATTGCTCCAGGTACACACTGAACTTCTCCTCAAGACTTTGAAGCCTTACTTCAATGGCCTGAGGACAGTCCAACTTTTTCGGAGGAGGTGAGAAAGTCTGCAGCTAAGGCTGAGGCATAAGATAAGGAGTAGATGACAAGTGAAGAAAATGAGGGAGGAAATTTACTTTGTTTTTTATGTTTTTAATTTAATGTTTTTAATTGCTTTATTTTAAAATCCCTTGCTGTCCCATAATTTGTTTTCGAGCCATATATGATATTATTGCTTATTGTCTAATTCAAATCTAGAACGTGAAAAATCATTTTGATTGTTTCCAATAACAAGTGATTTTGGATGATGAATATGATAGTGAAAAGGAATTGATAAGGAGAATTAGGAATTAACTGAATTGGAGAAGCTAGCCAAAACCCAGGTGAGTAGAGAACCAAAAATAGATAAATTGAGTGTCAACACTTTGTGATGATAAATGATATTGATTGGTTCTTTGATGTGATTGCGTGTTAGTAAGACTTGAAAATGATAAAGACATTTTTTCTTTGTAATAGATATAACCCAGAGCCAAATAGCCAACCCTGCATTAATTATAGGACATCCATTTGAACCCCTTCTGAGCCAAAAATAATATTGTTTCTTAAACAGAACCCTTAAGCCTAAAAACTATTTATCTACCTTCCTATATTTGAGAGAGGAAATGAGTATGAATGTCACTATTTTTCTTATTGTTGGGTATTGCTATTGTTGTCCTGCAGGTATTATTGGAGGGATTGTTATTCTAAAAAAAAAGGTGTAAAGGAAAAGGAAAAGCAAAGCTTAAAAATTGGCAAAGCCAAAAATACATGCAAAAGCATGAGAAAAAAAATAGAAAAATAGTTTAAGGGGGGAATAATAACTTGTGAGATTATTTAACTCACTGTCATTGTGTTAGAGACAAAAACATGAAGTTTGAAACCTGACTTGAGGAATTGTTAATCAAGAATAATTCATATGAGTTGAATTTCTCAAATATTTTTGTATATCCCAGAAAAACCAATAATTCTTTCTTAGCTCAGCCCCATTACAAGCCTCAAAAGACCTTTTGATTTAAGTCTGATTTAACAATTGTTGATTGCTTGAAGATGATTATCAATATTGGATTGTCTAAATGAAGTGATTAAATGAGATAAACACTTACCTGTGAGAATTAGAGATGAGTATATATAACTCTATTTGAGAGATCATGCTTCTCTAAGGATAGTTGATGACTAATTATTCTTTGTTGGTTTCTATAACTTGAATGCTTATGTGTTCTATTTTCATTTGGAGTTGTGAGCATCACCTCTGAAAATTTTTATGTTGTGGTTCTGGAAGAGAAAGAGATAATAGGTGATGGTTTTGTTTTGGAAAAATTACTTTGCTTGGGACAAACAAGATTCTAGGTTGGGGGGAGTTGTTAAGTGATAAAAAGTTGATATAATTATACCTTGAATTGTTATGAAACCACTTAACTTATGTTAATTCTAATATATTTTTCTTCCAATATAGGATGAATTTGAGAATACCTTGATACAAGAGTAAGGAGTATAATTGTGAAGTAATTTAAGAAAAATTGAAAGAAAGAAGAATGCTTAACCGAATGAATGATGCGAGGCCTGACCCAAATTCTCTTATAAAAAGATAATGTGTTTTGAGAAAGGTAGCAGTCTTGGAGAACGGGAGGCACGCCTACTGTTATTGTTTCATCTAATCTTCATCAATTCTTCACTTCTTCATCAATTAGAGCATTGTAATGGCCAACATGAGTGGCTAACTTCATTCTCTTAGGATTCAGTGCACTTCCTTTGAACTCTTTTGTATCATGGTGATATTTTGAGATATTAATCTATGCTTTGATGTTGTTATTCTTATCCTTTATGCTTTGGAATGATTTATTCATTGTTTGAGGTATGATTAGAAAATATATCTTGAACCCTAGATCACGGTAAGAGTATTTGTTATGTTAATTGCCAGGAATGGAATGAATGTATCAATTGCTTAACACCCAAAACCTAATGCGGGGAAATCTCTTAATTGTGTGAGGAATCAACATTTATTAGGTTTTTCTTATGAATTTCATGTGTGAGGAATCAATATGGATGAATTGAGTAGGTGACATCTAACAAGGTGACATCAACATTGTTAGGTTAATTGACGTTATTAATTGATATAGCCATTACAAAAGAGGGATAAGGAAGGAAACCAATCCTAAGTACCTTTAATTGATATTTTCTCAACAATTTACAGTTCTTTGTCATTTAATTTCAATTCAACTCTTATTTGCAAAACCCAATCTGTTTAATCTACTTAGTATGCATAATTGGGAATTTCCATTGAAACTGTTCCTCGTGGGATCGACTTTTATTTTATCGAAATACTATACTGCGATTGATAATTTGGTACGTTTACCAATAATTCAACAAGAGAAGAGAAGGAGAGAGGGAAAGAAAAGAAGAGAGATAACTTGGAAATAAATTTTGGTGTACCATCTGCAATATTGAGGTAGGAGAGGAGAATATTATCATTTTATCTATTTTATTTTAATTATAGTTGTGGAGTGAGGTGTTCCTAACCTCATTCTATTTATTCTATTATTTGTTTATTTATCTCTAACTATATTTATTCTTCTCTAGTCTTGCAATGATTTTATTTTAATTATCTTTAGTTATGTACTGGTCCTATCTTAGGTTTTATTTATTTATCTCGAGTCTTGCATTGATCTTATTTATTTATCTCCAGTTATGTACTAATCCATGTTTATTTATTCTTCTCCCGTCTTGCACTGATTTTCTTTTAATTACCTCCAGTTAAGTACTAGTCTTGTCTTATGTTTATTTATTCTTCTCAATCTTGCACTGGTTTTATTTTAATTATTTCCAGTTACGTACTGGTTCTACTTTATGTTTATCTCCGAGTCCTGCACTTGGTCTTATTTAGCTTTAGTTATGCACTTGGTCTTATTTATTAATTTATATTTATATTATTCAATTATTTTTGTTATAATAATATCTATTTATGAATATTTGATGATATTGTAGATGGATGTTAAACTAGGGATGACAATTAAACCCATACCCGTGGGGACCGACTCGTCCCCGCCCGAGTTTGAGAGGGAAAGCCCGAGTTGACCGGGGGAGCAGGTTTTCCCGCTTTAAAAAGTCGAGGCGGGGACGAGATAGGTAATGCAATCTTGACCCCGCCCCGTCCCCACCCCCATCCCCACCCCACCTCGACTTTATATATAAATTTAAAATTTAAAATATTAATACTTTAAATGTATTTTCTTTTATTTTTCTATTATATATAAGGTTATTTTTTTAATATTTCACAAATTTTTATTTTTCTTCTACCCACTTTTAATTTTTTTATCTTTTTTAATCGTTTATATCAATTAATTTATTACATTATTCTCTCTCTTACCTTTCTGTTTTTTACATTTCTTTAATTTCTTCCATCAATTTATTTATTTTTTTAATCTTTTCAATCAATTTGATGAACACAGAGTAAATTTTTTTCTTTATCCTTTTCTAAATATTTTACATAAATCCTAATAATAACTAATATTATTTTATTTATAATTTATATTTATTAGGTTTTATTATGCCATTTTTTTATCTTATTATTCTTATTTATCATATATCAAATTTGATCTTAATAAAATAATTGTATTTTAAAGGATTAAAAGAAATTGATAATTTAAACTTTTATTACTTCGAACTAATTAAATATTTTCTTATAAATTATATATTTCATATTTTTAAATAACAACTTAAAAATGAATTAACTTATATATATATATATATATATATATATATATAATTAAATGTTTGAATACAGATATTATAATAATAATGTTATAAGTATTCAAATATTTGAATAATAATAATAATAATAATACTTGTTATAAATATTCTCTCTCTATATATACAAATAAAAAATAATTAAATATTTTTTTACATACATATTTTAATATAAATATAACAAATTAAAATGTATATTTAATTAATAATAATTATAAATTATAAAATTATAAATATTTATTTATATATAAAAAATACATAATAAAATTAATTTATTATAAATATAATTATCATTTTAAAAATAATATAGATCGGGGACGGGGTGGGGTGGGAACCCGAAACCCAGCGGGGACGGGGATGAGAACTTAATTTTTAACCCTCACGGGGATCGAGGGCGGGGATCGGGAGGCAAAACCCACCCCGCCCCGCTCCGCTCCGTTGCCATGCCTAGGTTGAACCTTGGGGATTGAAATGAATAGTTATTACCGAGAACGTGGTTAAAATTAGGTTCACTTATCCAAACTAATCACTACAAATTTAATTTAAATCTTCATAAAATAGAATGAGTTGAGGAAGTTGAAATATATATATATATATATATATATATATATATTATAATATTGTATTATTTTAAATGATAATTGTTCTCACTCCTTATTGTGATCTTTTGTGCATATTATATTTAAATATCAGTTTAAGTAGATGGAGGCGTCAAATATCCAAAATCCCTTTTCCGCAAGCATCACTCGCCTTCTTTTGAGGAACTACTTAGAACACAAACGTTATTGATAACTCGGTTACTTTTAAAAGGACATAGTCATTGATATTAACATTTGCATATGATATGAGAACTCTCATTATGCTAGATGGACCAATAGTGGTTACCTTTTGCATGTCTCCTACTATTCACCGACAATATAAATATTTGTATAATTGTAGTAAGAATAGAATGAATAAAAAAAATAAATAAAATTCCTTATTCTTTTATATATCTTGTAAAAAAATAGTAATGTAAATTACTTTTACATATATAAAATATTTTTATTTTACCTAGTTACTCTTGTTAAATAATAATTAAAAAAAATACGCCACATTAGATTGTATCAAAGTAACGTTTCATGTGTGACCTGTGAAATGAGCCTATCATGAGATCTTATGATTCTTAACTTATATAAATCCAGATGGCAAATAATAGGAGGAACAACGAGTTGACAAAAGCGGTACAAGCTATCCGAGACATGGCCGTTGCATTATTAAGGAACCAAAGACCTGTAGGAACCAATGAATCACAAGGTTTAGTTGAATTTAGGAGAAACAAACTTCCGCAATTTCCTAGAAGTTATAACCTAGAAAGGGCTGAATTATGGATTAAAGAATTGAAAAAAATATTTCGAGTTATGAATTGTCCTGATAACCAAAAGGTGAATTACGTTGTGTTTATATTAATAGGAGAGACTGAATATTGATGGGATAGTACCAGAAGATTACTAGAAGGAGGAAGAATAATCATGACTTGGGTGGTGTTTAAAACAAAATTTTTAGAAAAATATTTTCTCAATAATGTGAGGAGGACAAAAAAAATAGAGTTTATGCAATTAAAGCAAGAAGGTATGTCAGTAGTTAAATTAAAACTTTTTAATGAATAAAATTCTCCACGCAAATTTTTAATGCATCATTTTTATTAAATTAAAACTTCTTATATGTGTCTTTTATGTTCTCACTACCCAGGACTCATGTCAAAGTACACAATATACCATTTACGATAAGTAATAATCATGATTATATCCTAAAACATCAATATTCTAGATTTAATCCATACTGATCAAGGCCAATCTCATGGTATATAGTATACTGTCCAAGGACACCTTTATACCATGTACTAACGAACACTATTGAAGTTTCGGTAAAAAAAGTAACAATTACAATTGAATTCCCAAACATCAATAATAGTTAACATTTAATCCGCACTACGTAACACCAAAGTGAATACACCATTACATCACTTAGGGCCCATCTCATAATACAAAGTAGGCTATATTATGGGGGTATTTTCGTCTACCCAATACACCAGATGACATCTATAAATTCTGGTTTGCTCTCATCCAATATTCGCCCATTCATCTTGCTCTCAACTTATTTGACCAACCTTTAATTTGTCTTCTTTTTACTCTTAAAATGGAAGAACTAGACATCATAAATATTGAAAATTTTGATAATTCTTATCTTGCAATAGTGTTTGTAAATGGTCAAATCATAACAAATGAGGAATGTGTAAACTTTCAATGTGCATCTTCTAATCCTTTTCGAATTTTGTACAACTGCAAATTTATCACTTTGAAAGAAAGAACATGTATTTCTCTAGGGATTCTCTAACACCTCAATCAATAGGTTGTATTACCGTTAACCATAACTAATAGGTGATGATTTAATTATATATGATGCTACTGAAATATGATATGACATTGATGTATCTAATATGATTGTTTGGAAGTCACAATTTCCTTTCGATACTATAATTGAATAATATGTTAAATATATAAGATCAACTGATAAAATAATGATGCTTCTAAACCCACTTGTTCTTACCTCTTCCACGAACCAAAATAATATATATTCCTTTAAAGGTATATTTTACTTTGGTGGTCTTGTTCCAACATGCAACCATCATGAAAAGTTCAAATGTCTCACTTATAATGTTGTAACCTTAAAATAATGGTAATCTAATACACAGGTCTTTCCCTTAACTATTTGAAAAGATTATTGAAGTACTTGACTATCGTGATTGCAAAAAATTATTTGAAATCGACTATGGATGTTTAATTTTTGAGTTCAAAATCAAAAGATTATTCACGACTCAATATAAATTAAAAGTGACGCTGATGTAGTTCAAATGATCAATCACTAGAAAAAAAAAATATATATATATAAATTCTGCACCTAAACGTGTAAAGTGAATAAACATAAGGGAAGATTGAATTGTTTGTACAAACTAATACTATACAAAGAAATGAGGAGATGCAACTTAGAAGATAGTTCATATATTCACAATATAGGATAGCATTATTCACATTTAGCTCACGAGTTACAAAAATAAATTTTCAATTACTCTTTCTCATATATTATTTCTAATTTAGTTAAGTTTCAAATTAACATGGATAGTTTTAACTATGTATCTTTAATCTTTTAATATTTTCTATAATCAATTAAAATATCTACCATTTTAACAAAATATTTATACTAATTCTATTTTATATTATATAAAAGTTAAATACAATAATTGTTAATGCAAATATTATATGTATTTATTAGATGTATAAATATGAATATGTTTTTATATATTTAATAAAGTTAGATCATTATATAATTAATATAAATTTGTCGATAATTTGATTAAGAAAATTGTGATTGACGGGATTATAACCTAATACTTTAAGATTAGAGGTCGATACTCCAATTAGCTACTAGGATTTTTTGATAATAATTTACAAATAAATTATATTTATATACAAATAAATGTATATCCGTGTAAATATATAAATACAAATATATTTATATATTTATATGTTGGATGTGTAGGGATGATAATTAAACTCGTAATTGTGGGGACCAACCCGTCTCCGCCCCAAGTTTGACGGGGAAAATCCGAGTTGACCGGAGGCGGGGCGGGTTCGGGTTTTCTCCGCTTTAAAATGTCGGGGATGGGGGCGGAGATGGGTAATGTAATCCCCACCCCGACCTCGACCCCGTCCCTGTTCCGACTTTATATTTAAATTTAAATTTTAAAATATTAATATTTTAAAAGTATTTCCGTTTCTTTTTATATTACATATAAGATCATATTTTTATATTTCACCAATTTTTATTTTTCTTCTACCCACCTTTTAAATTTTTTGTCTTTTTTAATCTTTTATATAAATTAATTTATTACGTTATTCTCTCTCTTACCTTTTAAGTTTTTCACATTTCCTTAATCTCTCCCATCAATTTGTTTTTTTTTTTTCAATCTTTTCAACTAATTTGATGAACACAAAGTTAAACTTTTTTTCTTCTTTATCTTTTTCTAAATATTTTACATAAATTTTAATAGTAACTAATATTATTTTATTTATAATTTATATTTATTAGGTTTTATTATGTCATATTTTTTGATCTTATTATCCTTATTTATCATATATCAAATTTTAAAAAAATAATTATATTTTAAAGAATTAAAAGGAATTGATAATTTAAACTTTTATTACTTCAAACTAATTAAATAAGAACTAACTTATTAAATATTTTCTTATAAACTATATATTTCATATTTTTAAATGACAACTTAAAAATAAATTAACTTATATATATAATCAAATATTTGAATACAATATTATAATAATAATTTTATAAGTATTTAAATATTTAAATACAATGTTATAATAATAATAATAATGTTATAAATATTATATATATATATATATAAATAAAAAATAATTAAATATTTCTTTTACATACATATTTTAATATAAATATAATAAATTTTTAAATTTAATTAATTAATAATTATAAATTATAAATATTTATTTATATATAAAAAATACATAGCAAAATTAATTTATTATAAATGTAATTATCTTTTAAAAAATAATATAGATCGGGAACGGGATCGGGGTGGGGAACCCGAAATCCAATGGGGACGGGGATGTAGACTTAATTTCTAACCCCGACGAGGATTGAGGGTAGGGACTGGGATGGTTAAAAAAGCCGGGACGGGAATCGGGAAGGCAAAATCCGTCGTCACCCCGCCTGTTACCATGCCTAGATGTGAGAACACACTCGAAGGTGAAAGTGTGTGTCGAATGAGTTTTCAAAATTTTGATGTCAAATTTGTGAGCGGGCTCTTGTTAAGTGGTAAAAAGTTGATATAATTATGCCTTGAATTGTTATGAAATCACTTAACTTATGTTAATTCTAATATATTTTTCTCCCAATATAGGATGAATTCGAGAATATATTGATACAAGAGTAAGGAGCATAATTGTCAGCATAATTGGAGTAAAATTGAAAGAAAGAAGAGCGCTTAAGCGAATGAATGATGCGAGACCCGACCCAAATTCTCTTATAAAAAGATAAGTTGTGTTTTGAGAAAAAAAAAGCAGTCTTGAAGGAGAGGAGGCACGACTACTGTTAGGGTTTTATCTAATCTTCATCAATTTCTTCACTTTTTCATCAATTGTAGCATTGTAATGGCAAACATGAGTGACTAACTTCATTCTCTTAGGATTCGGTGCACTTCCTTTGAACTCTTGTGTATCATGGTGATATTTTGAGATCTTAATCTATGCTTTGATGTTGTTATTCTTATCCTTTATGCTTTGGAATGATTTATTCTTGATTGTTTGAGGTATGATTGGAAAATATATCTTGAACCCTAGATCACGGTAAGAATATTTGTTACGTTAATTGCCAGGAATGGAATGAATGTATCAATTGCTTAACACCCTAACCCTAATGCTGGAAAATCTGTTAATTGTGTGAGGAATCAACATTTATTAGGTTTTCTTATGAATTTCATGTGTGAGGAATCAACATGGATGATTTCAGTAGGTGGCATCAACATTGTTAGGTTAATTGACGTTCTTAATTGACATAGTCATTACAAAAGAGGGATAAGGAAGGAAGTCAATCCTAAGTACCTTTAATTGATATTTTCTCAACAATTTACAGTTCTTTGTCATTTAATTCCAATTCAACTCTTATTTGCAAAAGTCAATCTGCTTTAATCTACTTAGTAAGCATAATTGGGAATTTCCATTGAAACCGCTCCTCTTGGGATCGACTTTTATTTAATCGAAATACTATACTACGATTGATAATTTTGGTACACTTGCCAATAATTCAACAAGTATTTCACGCATCGTTGTTCGGGAACGATGTTCTTTGAGAATTCTTTGTTTAGCTTATTGAGTATTTTATTTTTATTTTTGTTTTTTTTATTATTATTATTATCATTATTATTATCATTATTATCATTATTATCATTATTATTATTATTACCATTATTATTATTATTATTATTATTATTATCATTATCATTATTATTATTATCATTATTATCATTATTATTATTATTATTATTATTATTATTATTATCATTATCATTATTATCATTATTATTATTATTATTATTATCATCATTATTATTATCATTATTATTATTATTATCATCATTATTATCATTATTATTATTATCATTATTATCATTATTATTATTATTATTATCATTATTATTATTATTATTATTATTATTATTATTATTATTATTATTTAGTTTTTAGTTTTTGTTAATATTTGCTTGAGTTACTCTTTTGATTTATGCATATAAGAGGACATGTATCTTCAGAGTAATTAGAATTTAATCCAGAGATTGAAAAAACAGCTCGGAGGAACTGGGGTAGAAGAAGAAGGGAAACTCAAGAACAAGCTCCAAGAGAATCTGCTAATTCTTCTTTCATACTTGATTTACCAGACCCAATTATAGAAGATATGGTGGAAGAAGGAGCAAATCTAAATCTAAATCCAAATCAAAATCAAAATCCAAATGCAAATCCACCTAGAAGAACTCTTAGAAATTGTGCTATGCAGCAAGGTCCAAAACATTTTTCCAGCATTGTCATTCCGGATGATCATACATTGTAGATGAATCCATCTTTCTTAAGCTTGATTAATGCTCATCAATTCACTAGATTGGATCATGAAGACCCTTATATTCATTTGTCTACTTTTTATGAGTTGATTGGTACCATGGGATTTAGAGCAGCAAATCTTGAATCTGCATATTTGATATTATTTCCTTTTTCTTTGGAAGGTAGGGCAAATGAGTGGCTGAAATCACATCCTAATCAGAGTTTGACTAATTGGAGTAGTGTAGAAGAAAAGTTTCTGAATAGATTTTTCCCACCATCCCGCTACATCAAAGCAAAATCTGACATCACTTCTTTCAGACAAGGAGCAAATGAACAATTTTGTGAAGCATGAGAGAAATTTAAATCACTGTTGAGAAGTTGCCCAAATCATGGATTTGATGACGTTTCTCAGTTGAATATTTTCTATACTGGCTTGCGACATGATGCAAAGATGCTATTAGAGGCTGCAGCAGGAGGATCCATGTTGGATGTAGAAATTGATCATGCCACCAGAATTATTGATGCACTAGCTTTTACAGACCAACAAACTCAACATGATAGACATCCAATTCAAAGGAAGGGAGTCTTTGAACTTAACACCACAGATGCTCTCTTAGCCCAAAATAAAATTTTGACCCAACAAATTGAAGCATTGAACCAGAAAATAGAGAAATTATCTTAACAAATGCACACAGTACAATTTATTCCTAATCAACAGATGGGTTGTGACGTGTGTGGAGGTGATCATGCAAATGAACAATGCTCTTATCAAGGCAACATTCAACAAGAAGAAGCTAATTATATGGGTGCTCAAGGTAGTAGTCAAGGTAGACAAGGTAATTTTTCTAATCCTAATAATTATCAGAATAATTTTGCACAAGGATGGAGAGTGAATCAGAATCAGAATTTTGGGTGGAAACAAGGACAACCTACATTTCAACAACAGTCATATCAGTAACCCCCATATCAGCAGCAACAACAACATTATCCTTCAGTGTCTGACAAAATAAGTAAATTGGAGGATATTGTAGAAAAATTCATGCAAAGCACTATGGCTAATCAGAAAAATACTGAAGCTTCATTAAGAAATATAGAGACCCAGATAGGCCAACTGACTAAGCAATTATCTAAGAAGCAACAAGGAGGACAATTTTCAGCTAACACACAAACCAATCCAAAGGAGTAGTGCAATTCAATAACTACAAGGAGTGGAAAAGTTGTAGGTAAGGGGATTGGTGACAATATAGTTGTTGAAGAAGAAGTTTTGGTAAAAGAAGATGAAGAGCAAGAAGAGGAGAATAATAAAGAAAGACATATCCCTAATAAGAAGAACGAAGAGGGAGAGAAAAAACAAAAGATAGAAAAAGGAGGGAGTAAAAAAACATTTGTAGAGAAGTTACCATATCCCAAGGTTCCCTCACAGATAGATAAAGAAAGATAATTCACTAGGTTTATGGATATTTTCAAGCAATTGCAAATTAATATATCATTTGTGGAAGCTATGGAGCAAATACCAACATACGCCAAATTCATGAAAGAGCTCTTAATTAAGAAAAGAAGATTTACTGATGAAACAGTAGAGTTAGAGGCAGGATGCAGTGCTATATTCCAAAAATCATTGCCTTAAAAGTCCAAGGACCCTGGAAGTTTCACTATACTAGTCACAATTGGTGAATTACCGGTGAAAAAATCATTACTTGATTTAGGGGCCAGTATAAACCTCATGCCATTATCTATGCTCAAAAGAATAAGAAACTTGGAAGTAAAACCTACAAGAATGACACTGCAACTAGCTGACATATCTCTAAAGATTCCTTATGGAGTAGCAGAAGATGTTTTAGTTAGAGTGGATAAATTCATATTTCCTGTTGATTTTGTGATTATGGACATAGAGGAAAATGAGGAAGTTCCATTGATCCTGGGAAGACCATTTATGAAGACTGCCAAAGTAATTATAGATGTTGACATGGGCAAGTTGAAAATTAGAAGTGGAGATGATGAAGTTAATTTTAATCTATTTGAAGTTGTACAACAACCGGAAGACAAGAAAGATTGTCTCAGAATAGACACTTTGGAGGAATTAACCATCTCAACTGAAAAACAAGATTACAAGCCTGTTGCACAACCCCAAAGACATCTTAGTCTGACTATGAAGGAAGTTGTTCAAAGAAAGGTACTGAAACCTCCTAAAACAGGTATGATTTATCCAATCTCTGACAATTGTAAGGTTATTCACAATGAAAAGAATAAATTCGTTCCCACAAGGACAGTTAAGGGATGGAGAATGTGTATATATCACCTTGATCACTCACCTGCATGAGCCCTAAAGCAAATAGATGTCGAGCTAAAGACGTTAAACAAGCGCTCCTGGGAGACAACCCAATGTTTTGAATTTGTTTTTTTTCTTTTTGCAATTTAAGTTTTTTGTGCATTTTTCTTCCTTAGGTTCTTTCTTTGCAAGATTGCTCCAGGTACATAGTGAACTTCTCCTCAAGACTTTGAAGCCTTACTTCAATGGCCTGGTGACAATCCAACTTTTCCGGAGGGGGTGAGAAAGTCTACAGCTGAGGATGAGACACAAGATAAGAAGGAGATGACAAGTGAAGAAAATGAGGGAGGAACCTTACTTTGTTTTTAATGTTTTTAATTCCTTTGTTTTTAATTTAATATTTTTAATTGCTTTATTTTAAATTTTGAATTCTCTTGCTGTTCCATAATTTGTTTTAGAGTCATATATGAGATTATTGTTTATTATCTAATTCAAATCTAAAACGTGAAAAATCATTTTGATTGTTTCCAATAACAAGTGATTTTGGGATATTGAGTATGATAGTGAAAAGGAATTGATGAGGAAAATTAGGAATTAACTGAATTGGAGAAGCTAGCCAAAACCCAGGTGAGTAGAGTACCACAAACAGATAAATTGAGTGTCAACACTTTGTGATGATAACTGATATTGGTTGATTCTTTGATGTGATTACATGTTGGCAAGACTTGAAAATGATAAAGGCAATTTTTTATTTATAATAGATATAACCCAGAGCCAAATAGCCAACCCTGCATTAATTATAGGACATCCATTTGAACCCCTTCTGAGCCAAAAATAATATTGTTTCTTAAACAGAACCCTTAAGCCTAAACACTATTTATCTACCTTCCTATATTTGAGAAATGAAATGAGTATGAATGTCACTATTTTTCTTATTGTTGGGTATTGTTATTGTTGTCCTACAGGTATTGTTGGGGTGTTATTGTTAAAAAAAAAGTGTAAAGAAAAAGGAAAAGCAAAGCTTAAAAATTTGCAAAACCAAAAAAAGGATACATGCAAAAGCAAAAAAAAAAAAGGTATAAAAGTAGTTCAAGGGGGGAATAATAACTTGTGAGATTATTATTAACTCACTGTTATTGTGTTAGGGACAAAAACATGAAGTTTGAAACCTGACTTGAGGAATTGTTAATCAAGAATCATTCATATGAGTTGAATTTCTCAAATATTTTTGTATATTCCAGAAAAACCAATAATTCTTTCTTAGCTCAGCCCCATTACAAGCCTCAAAAGACCTTTTGATTTAAGTCTTGTTTAACAATTGTTGATTGCTTGAAGATGATTATCAATATTGGATTGTCTAAATGAAGTGATTGAATGAGATAAACACTTACCTGTGAGAATTAGAGATGAGTATATATAACTTTTTTTGAGAGATCATGATTATCTGAGGATAGTTGAGGACTAATTATTCTTTGTTGGTTTCTGTAACTTGAATGCTTATGTGTTTTATTTTCATTTAGAGTTGTGAGCATCACCTCTGAAAATTTTTATGTTGTGGTTCTGGAAGAGAAAGAGATAATAGGTGATGATTTTGTTTTTGGAAAAACTACTTTGCCTGGGACAAACAAGATTCTAGGTTGGGGGGAGTTGTTAAGTGGTAAAAAGTTGATATAATTATGCCTTGAATTGTTATGAAACCACTTAAATTATGTTAATTCTAATATATTTTTCTCCCAATATAGGATGAATTCGAGAATACATTGATACAAGAGTAAGGAGCATAATTGTCAGCATAATTGGAGTAAAATTGAAAGAAAGAAGAGCGCTTAAGCGAATGAATGATGCGAGACCTGACCCAAATTCTCTTATAAAAAGATAAGTTGTGTTTTGAGAAAAAAAAGCAGTCTTGGAGGAGAGGAGACACGACTACTGTTAAGGTTTTGTCTAATCTTCAACAATTCTTCACTTCTTCATCAATTGGAGCATTGTAATGGCCAACATGAGTGACTAACTTCATTCTCTTAGGATTCGGTGCACTTCCTTTGAACTCTTTTGTATCATGGTGATATTTTGAGATCTTAATCTATGCTTTGATGTTGTTATTCTTATCCTTTATGCTTTGGAATGATTTATTCTTGATTATTTGATGTATGATTGGAAAATATATCTTGAACCCTAGATCACGGTAAGAATATTTGTTACGTTAATTGCCAGGAATGGAATGAATGTATCAATTGCTTAACACCCGAACTCTAATGCTGGAAAATCTGTTAATTGTGTGAGGAATCAACATTTATTAGGTTTTCTTATGAATTTCATGTGTGAGGAATCAACATGGATGATTTGAGTAGGTGGCATCAACATTGTTAGGTTAATTGACGTTCTTAATTGACATAGTAATTACAAAAGAGGGATAAGGAAAGAAGTCAATCCTAAGTATCTTTAATTGATATTTTCTCAACAATTTATAGTTCTTTGTCATTTAATTCCAATTCAACTCTTATTTGCAAAACTCAATCTGTTTTAATCTACTTAGTAAGCATAATTGAGAATTTCCATTGAAACCGTTCCTCGTGGGATCGACTTTTATTTAATCGAAATACTATACCTGCGATTAATAATTTTGGTACGCTTGCCAATAATTCAACATCTCTTTATATGGATTTATAATTTAATGATAAAATATAATCTTTATAATTTATTTATATAATGATATAAAATAATTTTTTTTATTTTAATTTATTCTTTTTATCTTTTTTTCCGTATATTATTTAATTAAAATTATTATATTAAAATAATTTTTTTAATATTAAAAATACTTCAATATTTACTTTTAAAATTATTTTTTAAAATTATTTAATTTAACAAATTATTATAAATTAATCTAATTTGATTAAATTAAATTATTAAATAAAAAAGTGTTTAATTTTTTAATTAGGTGAATAATTAATTTATTAGAATATATTTAAAATTAAGTAATTATTATATAATTTTAAATATTTAATTTTTTTAATTTAATATTGATTTTTAAAAATATACTTTAAATTCGTCGGTAATGTCCGTTGATAACTAATTGTTAATTTATCGATGGATATATTCATAAATAACTAATTATTTATTTATTAAAAAATTATTAATTTACCGACAAATATATCCGTTGATAACTAATTATTTATTTACTAAAATTATTAATTTACCAATAGATATATTTATTGGTAATTAATTATTTATTTACCGACAAATATATTTATCGATAATCAATCATTTTCTAATTATCGATAATTAATAATTTTATTATAGTGATATATATATATATATATATATATATATATATATATATTATTGTTAAATATATATAAAAATATATACATTTACATATATAATACATATTTAATGTCAAACGTGCCAAAAAATAAAATAAAATTGTAGTTTAGAATTCCATTACTCGAAAATCGAATTCTAACTACTTTTCCTATAAGTCATGTAGGCATCTTTCCTTTTTGAAATTTTATTTTTCGAAAATCGGATCATGAGCTTGTAACCAAATTCTGAACTTATACAATAAATAAATTTATCTATATAAATAATATTGGAGGTTCATTTAAATAAATAATTATTATTTTAATATTATTTAAAAAAAATCTACAAAATTTAATAATAAGAAATAAGTTCTTCGAAATTATTTTTTTCTCTTTTCTTATTTTTTTTCTCTATTTATTTCTTGTTATTTATTTTTCTCCATCATGAATTAGTGTTTGTTTTTTTTCTCTCCTCCTCTTTTGTTCTTCTCTTACTCCTTATTTTCCTAATTAAAAATATTAAAATTTAATAAAATAAATATTTTATTATTTATGAAAAATAAAAATATTTAAATAATCTAAAAATATTATATTTTACAATAAATTAAATGTTGTTATTGAGAAGTTTTTTTTCAAAAAACCTAACCCAATTATTACATGAAGATGATTGAGTTAAACTAATGCCATTTTATTAAATGCTAGTTAATAAATGTTGAAAAATGCTTATGTTGTGGTTTTCTTTACCCCGCCTAACACGGTGCTAAATGCTTTAAACAAGAAGTAAGAAATTTAAGTTGATATATTTGAGAAGTAGTGTGTAGAACAAAGACCTTTTTAACTCTATTACATGTAGAGTGATGAAATTCTTACACTCTAAACCCTATTCAATAACTACAAATAATATTATTATAATATTATATTTAGATATAAGATAAATGTTTTTAATTGTTTGTGGTTGTTAAAATATAATTTTCCTTACATATTGTTGGAATCGACGAAAATTATATTATAACAAACTACAAAATTATTATTTTTAATATCTATTATAATTATTTACCTAAAATTTTTAAAATTATTGATTCATTTGAAATATTATTGTAAGAATGGATTACAGAGGAGTTAAAAAACATGTTAATATAGTTTGTTTCATTATCAGAATGAATTACAGAAAAAAAAGAAAAAAAAAAAAAATATATATATATATATATATATATATATATATATATATATAGTGAATTGGTGAATTGTTCTATCAATTCTTTTTAATATAAATAAATTTTATATATTTTAAAACATATATTTAATAATATAAATATTTATATTATTATAATACTTTTTATTAAATAAATTAAAAAAATATTATATTTATATATTATATACTCAATTATAATTAATAATTTATGTTTAAACTATAATATTATATTATATTATATTTATTCAATTTAATAATATCATAAAAAAATATAATATTTTATATTAATTTGAATGAATTAATTTTAAATATATATTAATTAATTACTTCCTCATAATAAATGTGGTGGTTTTCTATCGGTGAATAAATGTCTCTTGACTTCGTAATCGGTTGATTATGAACATTGATTACGTGGCTTCCGTGGGTTCCACACTATTAGATGACATATTAATTATATTTTTAGTTTTAAAATATAAAATAGTTATAATTTAATTTTTCAATTAAATATTTTAAATCTATTTTTTTATTTATTTTAACAAACTCAAAAATATATATTTTTAATTCAACAGATCAGAATTAAAATTATTCAAAATTATAGAAATTAAAAATATATTTAAGCACAAATTTTGACAAAAAAAGAAAGAGATAAATAGAAAAAAATAATTACAATGATTCTTCGTTCTCAAGATTATTATATCAGTCTTAATTATCCCTTAAGATGAAATAACAATAAAAATTAAATTACAAATTAGTTTTTTAAACCTTTTGTAAAAGAAATAGAGATGATGAAAGTAGAAAAATAAAAACAAAATAAAATATTTTAAAAATTTTATAATTTAATTTAATAATAAAAAATGAAAAGTAATACAATGATTTTTTAAAATAAATTTGGTATTTTTAAAGTTAGTTCTCTTGTGGACCAAACTTTTTTTTTCTTTTAATCAACTACAAATATTTTAATACAACTTGATAAAAATATTATGAAATTGTAAGCATCTTATTTTATATATATATATATATATATATAGTTTATAATTAAATTAAGCAAAATAATAAAATCATGAAGATTTATTCTAATTTATTTAAGTAAAAATATTCATGAATATCTTAATATTAACTCAAATAATACTTATTAAAAGAAGAATAATATAAATATTTATAGATAATATCATGTGATAAGAATAAAAAGAATTATTAGAGTTATTAAAATATTTTAAATAAATAGTATCTATGCATTATTATCTTCTATTCAATAAATTTTAGTACAAATTTTAAATATATAATTATATTAAATACACGAAAAAAATACTGTCTCTCAGTAATATCAGTGCCAATAACAAAAAAAAAAATGCATGTAATCTTTAAAAAAAATTATAATTAAGTAACAATTTAAAATACTTTTTATACTCTCTAAATAACTTCATACTAATGTATAACTATGACAATTATCGAATGTTAAGTAAAAAAATATAATAGAAATAAAACAGACTTTATTACTTCCTTGTTTGAATAAATAGAAAAAAAAGAAAAAAAAAAAGAAAGAGAAGTTTAAATTGTGTTGTAACTTCTGGTTTTGCTTCTTCAGGTTCTATCATCTCTCTCCGTTCTCATTTCTCTCCCCCACGAAACACAGAAATGGAAGCAGCACGGGCCATAACTCTGACTCTCATACTGATACTTGTTCTGATATGGGCTTGGAGGATTCTGAGCTGGTTATGGTTCACACCCAAAAGACTTGAAAAGCTTCTAAGAGAGCAAGGGTTTCAAGGCAATCCATACAAGGTTTTCGTTGGAGACAGCATAGAGTTTCTGAAGATGAGGGAGGAAGCCTTATCCAAACCCATGAGTCTCTCGGATGACATAGTGCCACGTGTGGAACCCTATCTCCATCATAGTGTCAACACGCATGGTATGTTTGCTATGATTCTACTTTTCTATTTAGCAATTTTCATCTATTTAACTTCTTTAGCAATTACAGAGGCAGTGAGAAACAGAACAAAAGAGTTAAAATAAAAAATGAATGAATGGAAGAGAAGTTAGAGATTCAAGCCCGAAAATCAGAGAACACAAGAGACACTCCTTATTCCTGCTAAAAAATGACAAAACTTTCCAAAATTTGGCTAATACATCTGTGTATATAATATAGAAGCTTGTACACCACAAGAATTGGGGATGTTCTCACTTAAGGTGAAGTGCATCAGCCTCCTATTATTATAGCTGTCTTTGTGCACACACTGAAGAACGAGTGTGTGTACACAACACATAACCACTGTGCACACACTGGCTGATGTAGCAGAATGAAAATCCACTTGGAGCAACTCCAGTGTGCATAAAAGATTATTTTGCCATCTTAGTCCACTTAAGGAGTGCATTCATTCATTGTATACCAAAAAGTTTCCCAAAGAATAGTCCACGTACAAAGTTGCATGTCTTCTTTAATTCCTGATTTTTTTCTTTTAGTTTTTATCTTTAGTTTAACCGTTTACACCTTATAAATTGCCAATGAGATGCAGGTAGGAATTCTTTTATCTGGTTAGGGCTAAAGCCAAGAGTGACCATCTTGGATCCGGAGCAAATCAAAGATGTCTTTAACAAGATGAATGACTTTCAAAAACCTGATGCAAATCCACTTGTCAAGTTACTGGCATCAGGCCTTGCAGGCTATGAGGGAGAAAAGTGGCGCAAGCACAGACGGTTAATCAACCCTGCTTTCAATTTAGAAAAACTGAAGGTCAGTGTTGCTTGCATTTGCTAGATGTAGATTTATGTCTATTTCAAAACATACATTATAGAAACTAGGGAATTGAGTTTTGTATGTGTTTATTTTCTTCTTCTTTAACCACAAAAAAAAAATACTCTACCTAAAAATGCAGCTTAGATTTAGCATGCAACATATTTTCTTACAAACACAATATATAATTTATATAAATATGGATACAAAAGGGTACCCCAATCCACAATCCATTCATACAATATCTAAGTTTTATTAACTTGAACACATGAATCACCCTTCTGTTCTTTTTTAAAGATGATGTTGATTCTATGTAAACATGTAAAGCAGACTGAGACAAATGACTCAAGCTACCAAACTTGTAATTTCACTCATGCCAGATCGTAACTATATGCTGCAAAAGTGGACTCCTATATTCGTTTGGCCACTTGTAACATAATTTTCAAATAGACAACAAGCATGCAAGAAAATATAAGCTGACGAGTATATTTAGCCTGCTATTTTTATGTAACCATATGGCATGCAATATTTACTTCTCTGAACATTGTAGATTTGGTTTATAAGCAATATGCATTGAATTTTGGAAGTTTTTGTGGTTAGTTTGACTGTGTTGATTCTAGCTCTTAATGATTTCCTTATTGTAACACAGAATACGTTACCATTATTCTTCCAAAGTTGCACTGATCTGGTTAGCAAATGGGAAAGAATGTTGTCTCCAGACGGATCATGTGAAATAGATGCATGGCCTTTCCTTCAGAATCTGACTAGTGATGTTGTCGCTCGATCAGCATTTGGAAGTAGCTTTGAAGAAGGAAGAAGAATATTTCAACTTCAAAGAGAGCAAGCTAATCTCCTGATACAAGATCTCTTTAAAGTTACAATCCCTGGATGGAGGTAGCTTAATGATTTGATTTGATGACTAAAGCAAGTTTTAAGTTTATCAGTGGAGTTTTGTTTTTATAAAACTTCTATTTCTATTATAGCTCTTAAATGGGTCCAACGGGTCATATTAAAATTTTTTATGTGGTTAATCTAATTAATATTTTCATATAAATCGTATTTTAGGTCTGATCCTTTCTATATTATCCAACGATCTGTTTTAAAAAGAGAATTTAAAATAAAAATAAAATATATATTTTTGCAATTAAGTTATATTCATTAAAGTAATTTTAGTTTTAAAAATAATTATTTAATATATAAATTATAATATATATATATATATATATATTAATAAAATAATATTATGTAAAAAAAATTAAAATGTAGTTATTATTTTAAGAAATTATTAACGTAGGAAAAAGATATATTTTAACTAAATTTACAGCTTGTAATGGCAAAATTTTAAGCGTGGGAAAATCAAATTGTTTATTGTCAGTATATTTGCTACTAGAACTGTAGTTGAGTTTGCAAAGAAAACATCTTCATATATATATGAAATTAATGGGATGGAACAATGTATATTTGTAGGTTTATACCTACTAAAACACATAGGAGGATGAAGGAAATTGACGGAGATATAAAAGCTTCACTCAAGGATATGATTTACAAGAGGGAGAAAGCACTAAAGGCAGGTGAAGCCACTAATAATGACCTATTAGGTATACTTTTGGAGTCCAATCACAGGGAAATCCAAGAACATGGAAACAAAAACTCTAAGAATGTTGGAATGAGTCTTGAAGATGTAATCGAGGAATGCAAGGTATTCTACTTTGCAGGGCAGGAAACCACTTCAGTTTTGTTGGTTTGGACAATGGTGTTATTGAGTAGGTATCCTTATTGGCAAGAACGTGCAAGAGAGGAAGTCTTTCAGGTCTTTGCCAATGAAAAGCCAAATTTTGATGTTTTAAGTCGCTTAAAGATTGTAAGTATTGTATTAGTTTATACTTAAACTAATTTTAACTTCCAAAGAAGTCAATTTCAGTTTTTCTTTATTTTATTTTTATCAGGTCACAATGATTTTGAATGAGGTTCTTAGATTATACCCACCAGCAACTGGGATAACTCGACTTGTTAAAAAGGACTTGAAGCTTGGAAACTCTACATTACCTGCTGGAGTGCATGTGTTCCTCCCAACAATTTTGGTTCAGCATGAGTGTGAATTATGGGGAGAAGATGCTAAGCAGTTCAATCCTGAGAGATTTTCCGAAGGAGTTGTAAAAGCAACAAAGGGTAGAGTTTCTTTCTTTCCATTTGGATGGGGTCCTAGAATATGCATTGGACAAAACTTCTCCATGTTGGAAGCAAAGATGGCCTTGTCAATGATTTTACAACATTTCTCGTTCGAACTTTCTCCAGCATATGCTCATGCTCCAGCCTTGTCAATTACTCTTCAACCACAGTATGGAGCTCATATCATTCTACGTAGATATGAAAGAAAATAGAAGACTCTTATTAATATAATAGTAAAATCACCGCCATAGATACTGTTGTATGTTTGATTATGCTTTCATTCACATGTTTACAGTCCTGTAATAAAGTTTATAATATCTCATCTAAACGGTGTTACTTGTTTAGGAATGAAAATAAATATTTTATTATAGATTTTATATTTGAATTGTTTAAAAATAAAAAAAATTATTTAAAATCAGAAAACAATTTTAATGAAATTTTAAGTAACTCAATTATAAGATTTATAATAAAATATTTAATTTTATTTTTAAATAATTTTGTTAAAAACTCCTTCAGACATGTATAATAATATAATAACAAAATAATGTCTTAGGTTAAACTATTAATTTCATTTAAATGTTTACACTGCAACGCTAAAACTTATTATAGACAAATTCAACCGGTGATGAAAGATACGTTTCCTCTTTCCAATGTATTTATTTAATTTTCCTTCTTGTCAGTTTTATATTCCTATGACATAATTTCGAATACACGTATGGATATGATTTTTTCATAAAGATTTCAATAATATTAATCAATTAAAAATATTTTAAATGAAATTTTTATAGAATTTAACCATATTATATACATATATATATATATATATATATATATATATATATATGTATATTAGGGAAATAAACAAATTCATGAAGAATTATTGTAATTTATTTAATAAATTTTAAGGCAAGTTTTGAATATAAAGTACAATTAGTGATAATAATATTAGTTCCAATAAGAGAAAAAGAATGCAACGTTCTTTTAAAAAATATTTCATAATTAAATAAAAATTTAAAATAATTTTTATAAATTTATTATATTTCAATATACAAAGAAATCTATAAACGCTATTTTTCTTCGACCTAAAACACTTTTTACAATAAAATATTGTGACGCCATTTTGTGATGAACAAGTTTGTTACAAATTGTGACAAAAATCTTGACGAAGTCATACATTTTGTGACAGAAGTTACAAATTTTAGATTTTGTGATAAATTTTGTGACAATCCTATGTTGTCCCAACCAATTTTGCCACACTAGTATTTTTATTTATCTTATTAACCAAATTTTATAATAAAAATGGTGTATAATTAATTATTCTTTTATAAACATCGTCACAAACTAAAAATATTTAATTCGTGAGATTATTATTGTCATTTAAATGAAACTTTTATCTAATTTAAGTGAAAGTTTTGCTTAGTTTAAGTGATAGATTGGTCTTGTTTAAATAATTGAGTGAACTTTTAAAATTTTACCTAACTTAAATGAAAGTTTTGTCCAACTTAAATGAGAGATTGACTTTATTTTAACGAGATATTGACATTGTTTTTGTAGAAACTAAAAAGTAAATTTAAGAGGAATGGATGAGTCTAGTTCAATGAGCAGAGCAAGTGGCGACATTTCATGACACGTACACACGAGAAAAAAACTGACCCTGAAGAATCGGGGGTTTATTAAAACGTAAATAACACATAGATAATTAAATTTGACTATCAATTCCTCCCTTAAGCTAATGCATCTGATTTGAGCTTAAACTTCAGCTGCATCAATTACTCCAACCATCCTTCGGAGTTTTACAAATTGCTCCAATATGAGAGACTTTATCATTATGTCTGCAATCTATTCTTCAGAGCTACAGAACCTCAGCTTCACAGTTAAATAATTTACTAAGTCCCTGTGAAAATCAAATCTTACTCCAATGTGCTTGAATCGTCCATGGAAAACAAAATTTTTGGAGAACTAAATTGTAGAGTTGTTATCACAATGAATCTCTGTACTTCCTGTTTTTACAGTTCCAAGTTGTTCCAAGATTCTCCTAAGTCAAACACAGACTCTCTTTACTGGTTCTTTTTTGGGAACCCATGAAATTGCTCCCTATCCCATAATAAAACTAAAACGTGAAATGCTCTTCAGAACATCTAAATCTCCAACATAATTGCTATCCGGATAGGATACAAGATCTATATTTCTGCTATCTTTTTTTATAATATATCGATAATAACATTTTGGTAACATAAAATAATAAATAAATTATTAAATTAAGTATCAAATTTTATAATGATACAATTATAAGAATATACTTATAATCATATATCATTCTTTTTAAAATAGTAAATAACAATAAATAAAGGATGAATGAAAAAGTAAAAAAAAAATGTAAAATAATAAAAATAAAAATTAAATTATTATAAAATATTAACGACAATTAAAGTTAAAATAAAATAAAATTGAAATAACTGAAATTTATAAAATTAAAATAAAGTGTTTTTAATTAAAAGTGCAGAAATAAAAAATTACTTTAAAACAAAATAGTGCATTAATTAAAATTAAATTGATGCAAAATTTAAATAACTAAAATTTATAAAATTAAAATAAAGTGTTTTTAATTAAAAGTACAAGAATCAAGAATTGTTTTGAAATAAAAATAGTGCAGTAATTAAATTTAAAGTTTCTGAAAACGATAACTCTAAAACTATACATTGCGAGTTATAATTGGAAACGAGACAAATTAAAAATGAAAATTATGCAATATTAGAATAAAATTTTTAAATAATTAAATAGTAAAAATTAAAATAAGCACTAAATAAATAAAATAACTAGAACAAGATAAACTAGAAAATTCAATAAAAATTACAAATTAAAGAAAATAGAACAAACCAAAAGTGCAAGTAACAATAGATGAACTCGTCTAACAAAAAACTAAACTACGAACTGAGAGTAGGGAAATAAAATGTGGATGAGACAAAACAATAATTCTCACCCCAAGGTAGGAGAATATGCCCGTGGGTTGTCGTAAGACATCTATTTATAGGGGTTTGAACAAGAGAAATTAAGCCTAAAATTAATTACAATAAAATCAAATATTTCTCAAATAAATAATTGCAATATCTGATTGCTGTGAAGAGAAATTTTTGGGACTGATTTGGAGAAAAGAGTATGCTTCTTTCCTATTTTGAGTGATCCAACACTGATTTGCATTTAATTCTTGATTCCTGTTGACCTTTAATTTAGCTAAATTGGATTCCTGCACTAGTTAATTTGCTTGATTCAAAATTTCCATTTGTAACATTCTGCAAGTGAGCTGGACAAGTAAACTTGAGCTTTTAAGAAGAGTGAAACTTGACGACATCAATTTGAACATTTTTTTATATCAATTTGGCATATCTCAAATTACCTCTCCTACAAAAGAAGAAAAAGAAATATGCAATGTGGATGTATGCATGTATATTGTTTATTATGCTAAAACTATGTAAAATGCAACAAATTAAGAAAAATTGAATTATGTTATGCTTTTAATGAAAACATGTTAAATGCATGGTTTATGAATAAAATAATTAGCTTAGAAAATATTCTTAGATCAAGAAATAAAGAGTAAAATGACATATATCATACACCAAAATCAGTGGTGCCTTTTATATACCTTAAAATCCTTTGTACTGCAAGTAAATGAGATGACTTTGGATTTGTCATGAACCTATTAATCAGGCTTACTCCATACATCAGATCTGGTCAAGTGGTTGTGAGATACATAAGACTTCTAACTGCTTGTTTAAACATAGTGGCATCTACTTCATCTCTTGTTTCATCTTTTGATAGTCGTGTTCTAGGAATAATGGGATTCTTCACGGAGTTGCTGTTTTCCATGGCAAATCTTTCAAGAACTTCACGAGCATATCTTCTTTGGCAGATAAAAATTCCAGCTTCATTTTGTATAACTTCAATTCCCAGAAACTATTTCATCCTTCCCAAGTCTGATATATCAAATTCTCTCATCATTGAGCTTTTAAATTTATCACACATACTCCTATTGTCTCCAACAAAGATGAGATAATCTACATAAAGACTAACAATAAGTATGTTACCTCCTTCTTTCTTCATTAATAATGTGTGCTCGCTAGAACATTTTTCAAATCCTTCACGTGTAAAATATGCTTCTATCTTGCTATACCAAACCCTTGGTGCTTGTTTAAGGCCATATAATGTTTTTTTCAATATGTAAACCTTGTCTTTGTTTTTCCTTATGATAAATCATTTTTGTTGTTCAATGAAAACTTCTTCTTCAAGTTCTCCATGAAGGAACACACTTTTTACATCAAGTTGGAAAATTTCCCACTCATGTCGAGCTGTAAGTGCTAAAATTAGACGTACCGTATCAAGTTTAGCTATTGGTGCAAAAACTTTTGTGTAGTCTACTCCAAATAGTTGTGCATATCCTTTTACTACCAATCTCGCTTTGTGTTTTTCTACTTCTTCATTTTCGTTGAGCTTGGTTTTAAAAACCCACTTAACTTCAATTGGTTTGACTCCTTTTGGTAGGTTTGTTAGCCCCCATGTGTTGTTCTTCTCTATAGCTTTCATCTAAACTTTCATTACCTCTTGCCATTTTATGCTTTTTTGTGCTTCTTTAAAAGAGAATGGATCATTTTCAGTTATAAGCATAGCTAAATCAGTCCCTGTCAAATAATCTACCATCCATATTGGTTCTCTTCTAACTCTTGTTGTCCTCCCTTGAGCTGAACTTTCTTGATCAATGTTGTTTTCCCCACTCATGGGTGATCTGGTTTTGCTTGAGCCACTACCATTATCTTCATTTTCTTCTTGCTTAACTTCTTCTTTTTGACTTCTTCTTCTTCAACTTCTTCAAGAATGTCTCCTTCATCTTCACATATTAACACATCAGTCCACCTTTCTTCATCGGTTCTACCCCAATCCCAGCTTCTTGCTTCTTCAAAGACCACATCTCTGCTCACAATAATTTTCTTGGAAACAGGATCAAATAATCAGTACGCTTTTGATTCATCATTAACTCATAAGAAAGCACACATCTTACTCTTATCCTCAAGCTTGGTTCTTCTTTGATCTGGTACGTGAACATAAGCCACACAACCGAAGACTCGAAAATGTGCCACCGTAGGCCTCACATAGTTGTATTTTCTACTACTGAAGTTGGACTTCAATTTTGGACATGCACACACCATTTCACCACTTCTAGCAAAAAAACCTTTGAAACTTGCCTTTCGTTTAATACAACCCTCACACAATTCATGATCGTCCTATTTTTTCTCTTAACAACTCTGTTTTGTTGAGGAGTATAAGCAACTGTTAATTTCCTTCTAATACCTTGAATTTTGTAGAATTCTTCAAACTCATGTGAGGTGAATTTACCACCTCTATCCGTTCTGAAGCAAGCAATGTGCCGATCAACTTCTTTTTCAACATTAATTTTATAGTTCTTGAATTTTTGGAATGCTTCAAATTTTTCATGTAAAAAAAAACCCAAGCTTTACGTGAAAAATAATCTATAAAGGTTAAGATATACCTCTTGTTACTGTTTGAGGAATGAAAGTGATGAAGATCTTATTGAAATACTCTGGCAAAGATCTTGTTGATTTGATGAAGTCAAGAATGAAGTCAAAGGCAACTTTGTGGCAGTCAAAAGTCACTTAGATAAAAGAGTAGAGGGATTAGTGTGTCTGCAGCTCTGCTTAGGTATAATCATTTTTATCTTTTCTGCTGCATGAGGTTTCTTCACTTAAAAGATTTTGCAAAATGCTTCTAAAAACGTTTAAACAGTTAAAAACAAAGTATTTTGATAAAAGCTTTTGAATTAACTATTTTTAACTAATAGCATATATGTTCTATCAACTAAAATGTTCTTCACATTTTTATAAACAAGTTTTTAACTGATATAATTTCGAAATAACCGATTGTTTTCATTAAAGAAAGTTTTGAAAACCTTCTGTCAGTATTTTAACTGATACAGTTTCGAAATAACCGATTAAAATCACTTAAAATGTTCAGAGAAGTGTTTTGGCAGTATTTTAATCGATACAACTTCGTTTTAATCGATTAATTTCATTTGGTATACTGTATGACCGATCAGAATCAGATATGATCGATCAGAATTTAGTTATGACCGATCAGATTTATTTCAATCGATTAAATTACGTTTCAATCGATTAAATCAACTTAAGAAAATTTATACTACGCATTTTAATCGATTAATATGATCTTTTATCAGTTAAAATCACTTGAAAAAGTTTATAAGAATATCTTGCAGTATTTTAATCGATTGAAAGACAAAACAATCGATTAAAACAAATTAGAAGATGTTTTACAAAGAGTTTTAATTGATATAAACGTTGTCGTATCAGTTAAAACAAATCTGGAAAATAATCAAGAACATTTTAATGGATTAAAAGAAGTTTTAACAGATTAAAACAAAGTTTTTAACAGATTAAAAGATTATTTTAACAGATTAATTAAACCAGCAGTTTTGAAAATCTTCTATATAAACAGAGTTGCTTGATCATTTTTTTAAGATATCTGATACACATCTTTTTGCAATCAATCAAGCAATCAAAAGTACTACTTTTAGAATCACGCTAGTTTTTGTGAAGTTCATCAAAGTTCTTTCTTGAGGCAAAATTGCATTCACTACAAGAAATTTTGATATTACCGACGGTCAAAATCCGTCGGTAATAACAAAAATCCGTCTGTAATATCCATTTACCGACGGATTTTCGACGGCCAAAAATCCGTCGGAAATTTGGTTGTCGGTAAATATTACCGACGGATTTAATAGTCCGTCGGTAATTACCGACGGATATATCCGTCGCTAAATGTTTGACAAAATTACCGACTGACAGGAATCCGTCGATAATATTTTTATTATTTATTAAATATTTTACTTATATAGATTATTTATTTTATAGAATACCCCTTCCCTTTATATTTTTATTATTTATTATTAATTATTTTTCTCTATTACATTTTTATAGGCTTCAATTATTATCAGATATAATTCGAACCCAAGCATCTTAGAGTTAGAGGTCGATACTCCAACCACTAAGCTACCAGAATTTTTCGATAATAATTTACAAATAAATTATATTTATATACAAATATATTTATATACAAATATATTTATATATATTTATATATTTATATATTTATATATATTTATATATATTTATATATATTTATATATATTTATATATATTTATATATATTTATATATATTTATATATATTTATATATATTTATATATATTTATATATATTTATATATATTTATATATATTTATATATTTATATATTTATATATTTATATATTTATATATTTATATATTTATATATTTATATATTTATATATTTATATATTTATATATTTATATATTTATATATTTATATATTTATATATTTATATATTTATATTTTTATATTTTTATATATTTATATTTATATATTTTTATATATTTATATATTTATATGTTTATATATTTATATTTATATATATATATATATATATATATATATTTGTATATATATATTTATATATATTTATATATTTATATACAATTAAATATTTTTATATGTTTTTATATATTTTTATATATTTATATATAATTAAATATTTATTTTTTAAAATTATTTAATTTAAGAAATTATTATAAATTAATCTAATTATGATTAAATGAAATTATTAAATAAAAAATATTTAATTTTTTAATTAGTTGAATATTTACTAATTGATAATTTACCGATGGAAATATCCGTCGGTAATTTACAGATGAATTTACCGACGGATATATCCGTTCGGTAATTAATTATTAATTTATCGATGGATTTACCGACGGATATATCCGTCGGTAAATTCATCCGTCAATTACCGACGGATTTATCGACGGATATATCCGTCGGTAACTAATTATTATTTTACCGACGGATATATCCGTCGGTAAGATCAAATTCCACAAATATTTTATATCCGTCGGTAATTTCCGTCGGTAATAATTATTTTCCGACGGATACAAATCCGTCGGTAAACATCCGTCGGTAATACGCGATTTTCTTGTAGTGATTCTTTTGGAGAAGAAACACATATTGTAGAACTGCATAAAACTGGTTTGAGCGTTTTAGTTTCTTCTGTTTGTTTCTTTACATTCTTTTCTGTATTGTTGGTGCTTGGAATTGTGGGAACTGGTTTCTCTGCAGCTGAAATTTGGTTGTAGAGGTTGTCAAGAACGGGAATTTGGTTCTTGGTGAAATGTTAGGTGCAGGAACTGGAATTGTGGTTCTTGCGGTAGATTGAGTGTAAGGTTAAGGTTGTAATCTGTAAAACATTCAATCTAGTGGAACCCAGCTGAAATTTGGCTGGAGACTGGACGTAGCCCTGGGATTGGGTGAACCAGTATAAACCTTGGTGATATCTTTCTAAACCTTTCTTTTCTTTAATTCTGTTGCTGCATTTATTTTTTGATTGCTTGCTGTGTGATTCAAGAACAGATCTGAAATCTTAGCTTTTGAAATAGATAATCTGTTAATTGCGAAAATCTTTCAAAGATCAATTCACCCCCCTCTTGATCTCAGCCTCTTTTTCTAACAAGGAAGGCTTGCGAGGATCACATATGTCAGCATGCACGAGTTGTAGTTTCTTTGAGGCTCTCCATGTGCTCCTTTTATGGATTGACCTTCTGTGTTGTTTTCCAATCAAGCAAGTGGTGCAAATATTCTTTGGTAGCTTCAGATTTGGTAAGCCCGTTCCCAAGTGGTTTATTGAAAGTGTGTTGAGTCCCTTGTGATTAAGGTGCCCAAACCCGCAATGCCACACGTGAGCTTCCTTCTCTGCTCTAGCTTTGTTTGTAGACACATGATCTCCTTTGGTGCTTGATGAAACATATTTTATTGCGTAAATACATATCATTATGACCCTAATTACTCTCATATTTATACTTAATTTCGTGGTAGTATGATGTTTGTTAAATGTCATTTGAATTATGGACTTAATTGCAAAACTAATTAATTTTCGTATTTATTGGCAGTTTGACCTTTGCTCCGTAATAAAGCCATATGTAGATCTACAGAACTCCAAATTGAGAAATTCAAAGTGCGTTGTAAATCTAAGAGGCAAATCTACAAATGTCTCTCTCACGTTCATTGTCCAAATCCAATCGGAAGATGGCCAAAGTTGAGTACGAAAAACCACCACGGAAGCTGCCCTGCAGGTGTCCGGGTTTGGGTTTCATTTTATCATATTTTACGTTTTGGGCCAATTTGTCTTTAGATGATCCAATGCAGTGAGTGAATCAGAATTGTTATGATCTCACTTGGAGAAACCTAGGTTCAATAGCCATGCAGAGAAAGAATAAAGGGAGATTAGGGGTTTTATGTAGAGAATAGACGGACGGAGGTAGCATCGATACTAGGGTTTTACATAGAGTTTTATTTTGGTTTGTTCTGTACTTTGTTCAATTTCAATTCTGCAATTCATTTCAATTCTGCAGTTCAGGTTCAATTTCAAATTCCAATTGCAATTTCAATTTTGCATGTATTCAGTTTTCTGAATTTTCAATTGCAATTTCCTACTGTAATTTAAATTTGGGTAATTCAGTATTCAAATTCAATTTCTTAATTTAATTGCATTCCAATTTCGTAATTAAATTCTAATTTCTTATTATTGTGATAATTAAGTGTTGATGGATAGCTAAATCTTTGTATTGATTTTCTGAGGAGAATGCAAGTAGATATTTGAGGTTTTGTTCTTCAATTTCATTTCGTTTGTTCTCTTAACTTTTCATCTTCTAATCTCAGTGTTGAATTATAATTTTTTTATGCTTAATAAACCAAAACTAATATCACAGTTTGCTTAATTCCGTGTTAGAAATGAGATTATGTGATATATGCAATGCTTAATTGTATAAAGATAATTTGGGGTTAATTTTCGCTTAGTCGGTTAATTTCATATTGGAATAAGGGTTAAAACTAATTTAGGATTAATCTTCGCTTAGTTGATTAATTTTGGATTGGAATATAATTTGGGATTTATCTTCGCTTAGTTGGTTAATTTCGAATTAATTTCGTAATCTAGGATAAGTGACACTGCATTAGAATTAGGAAATCAATTACATTCGAATATGTTTTTAATCCGCATTTTTATAATCTGCTTTTGTTTTGTTTCATCTAATATTTTAAATCTGAAAAATCCCCCCTTTTGTTTCTGTTCTAATTCGAAAAATTGACAAGTTTTAATAAGAATTCGTGGTCTTTAGGAGACGACCTAGGAAAACTTCCTAGTACTACATTTATCTCGTTTTAATTATTTGACCGAAGTACGACATCGATCAAATTTGGCGCCGTTGTTGGGGACCAAGATTTCGTCTAGGTTTTCAATTTTCATTTTCTGTTTCTATTTTCATTTTCTCGTTTTTATTTTTTATTTTTTGTTTTTATTTTCTATTTTTTGTTTTTTGTTTTTATTTTTTGTTTTTATTTTCTATTTTTATTTTCTGTTTTTATTTTCTATTTTTATTTTCTGTTTTTATTTTCTATTTCTATTTTGTTTTTTGTTTCGTTTTTATTTTCTATTTCTATTTTTGTTTTTTGTTTTATGTTTTTGTTTTTATTTTCTATTTCTGTTTTCATTTTTTGTTTTTATTTTTTGTTTCAATTTTCATTTTCTCGTTTCTATTTTTGTTTTCTATTTTTATTGTCTATTTTCTCTTTTTATTTTCTATTTTCATTTTTTGTTTTTATTTTTTGTTTTTATTTTTTGTTTCTATTTTCGTTTTCTATTTCTGTTTTCTATTTTCTCGTTGACTATATCAAATCGTCGCATCATTCTCTCTGCCTAAGCGATTATAAGAGATTATAAGCGATTAGTGCAGAAATTTCGATTTCGGATTGTGCAGATTCAAGTGAAAATTTCAATTTCCTGCTGAAACAGAAGTTGAGGTAAATCTGATCAATTTTGATAATTGCTTTGATTTAAATTCAAACAAATCGAATTTTACCTTGCTGCTGGTTAATCGATTATTTCTGTTTTTGACTGATTAATTTTACATTCTGATCGATTATTTTGTGCATTTTTGTTAAACAAAAGAGTTATTATAATTTGTTCTTGTGTGCTTCCTAAATCAATCTTGCAAGAAAATTCTTGAAAACCATTCTCATAGGAAACTTTGGATATAACTTGGTAGTGTGAGAGTGCATGTCTAGGAGGGTTCTGGCTAGGAAAGACTTGGTACTTAAGCGTGTCCATTAGTGACCCACCTCTCTTTCCTGGGAACCTACCTGATGTACTTATTCACGGTCTACCGTTGCCATTTAAGTAAATAAGTGATTGCTTTTTAGGATTCTTGGTTGACTCTTGGGAAATACATGAACTGTTGCATATAGTGCATGACTAGGAGCAATCCTGACCTTTTAGAACCTTTTGATCCTGAGATAGACAGGACCTTTCATAGATTAGTTAGACATTCTAGGAATTCATCTCTTGAGATGAATCATTAGATAATCTTAGTGATAGTACTGCACCTAATATACCTTCTTCAAATAATTTCCAAACTGATAACATGGGTGATCAACATGCTGGACCTCATGAGAGAACACTTAGGGAACTTGCTGCTCCTGAATTCACTTATGATAGTTTATGTATCTAGTATCCTGATGAAGATGTACCTTATGTTCTTAAAACTGGACTCATACACTTGTTGCCCAAGTTTCATGGTTTTGCAGGTGAAGACCCTCAAAAACACTTAAAGGAATTTCGCATTGTCTGTTCCACCATGAAACCTACGAATGTCCAAGAAGACCATGTGTTTCTGAAGGCTTTTCCTCATTCCTTGGAGGGAGTTGCAAAGGATTGGTTGTACTACTTAACTGGGATGATCTGAAAAGGATGTTCCTGGAGAATTTCTTCCCTTCCTCCAGAACCATTGCAATTAGGAAGGATATCTCAAGAATTAGGCAACAGATTAGAGAGAACCTCTATGAGTACTGGAAAAGATTCAAGAAGTTATGTGCAAGCTGCCCCCACCACTAAATATCCGAACAATTACTGCTTCAATATTTTATGAGGGGCTGAATAACATGGAAAGAAGTATGATTGATGCTGCAAGTGGTGGTGCACTTGGTGATATGACTCCTACAAAAGCTAGACAGTTGATAGAGAAAATGACCTCGAATTCCCAACAATTCAGTACAAGGGATGATGTAATAGTTATTAAAGGAGTAAATGATGTGGCTACAGACTCCTCTGCTGAAATAAAAAAAATGGACAACAAAATTGATGCCTTAGTGAATTTAGTCACTCAACTTGCTGTAACCCAGAAGAATGATGTTGCACCTGAAAAAGTTTGCGGTATTTGCACTTCCATAGATCATTATACAGATGGTTGTCCCTCATTACAATATGCAAAACCAGATGCTCCACAGCTTATGCTGCAAACATTTACAACAACATAAGTCCACAACAGCAGTAGAATTTTGACTTGGTTTCAAATAGATACAACCCAGGCTGGAGAAATCATCCAAACCTGAGATGGTCCAATCAACAACCACAACCACAACATTAGCAACAACAACAGTCTCCTCCCACTTTCCAAAACAATGCTGGACCGAGCAAATATGTGCCTCCACCTTTTAAACAACAGTATCATAGACAAAATGAAGCTCCAGTACTAGCACCAACTCCTCAACCTTCATTTGAAGAGCTGGTCAGGCAGATGACCCTACAAAATGTGCAGTTCCAACAAGAGACAAGAGCTTCCATATAGGAGACAAAAGCTTCCATCCAGAGTTTGACAAATCAAATGGGGCAGATGACTACTCAGCTTAATCAGGTACAGTCCCAGAATTCTGATAGATTGCCATCCCAGACACTGCAGAATCCGAAAAATGTCAGTGCCATCACTTTGAAGTCTGACAAGTATGTTGATATCCCAGTAGCTGCACCTGTACCAACATTTGTGCCTGCACCTCAGACAGATAACAGTGCTGCATCATAGATAAAGTGTCCTGAGGAAAAGGAACCTGCAAGTGGTAGTACAGAATCCTCCAGTTCTACTTTACAGAATAGTCAGCAGCTACAACAGCCTCCTATTCCTCTTCCATTCCATCCAAGAGTAATTTCAAGTAAAAAGATGGAAGAGGTAGACAAAGAGATTCTAGAAACATTCAGGAAGGTGGAGGTGAACATTCCTCTTTTGGATGCCATTAAGCAAATTCCTAGATATGCCAAGTTCTTGAAGGAGTTGTGTACTCATAAGAGGAAACTAAAGGGAAATGAGCGGATAAGCATGGGCAGAAATGTGTCAGCACTAATAGGTAAATCTGTTCCTCAAATTCCTGAGAAGTGCAAAGACCTAGGTACTTTCAGTGTGCCTTGTATCATAGGTAATTATAAATTTGAAAATGCTATGCTTGATCTGGGTGCTTCAATTAATGTCATGTCGCTATCTATATTTAAATATCTTTCTCTTGGACCTTTGCAACCCACGAGTGTGGTGATACAGTTGGCAAACAGAAGTGTTACCCACCCTACAGGTTTCATTGAGGACATCTTAGTTAGGGTTGGTGAGTTGATTTTCCTTACTGATTTTTATATTCTTGATATGGATGAAGGATTTTCACGTGGTTTTGCACCCATCATTTTAGGCAAACCATTTTTAAAGACCGCACAAACCAAAATTGATGTGTATGCAGGGACCTTATTTATGGAATTTGATGACATTGTGGTGCACTTTAATATTCTAAATGCCATGAAACACCCATCTGAGGATCATTCTATCTTTCATGTTGATTCAATTGATGAATTAATTGATGAACATGTATTTGAAACCTTTCATGATGTTGACTTTTCATCTCTACATAATTCTGTCACCTGTTTTGCATATACTGATTCTGAAGTATGTTATTCTTACATTGATCAGTTTCTGAATATTGATACAACTACTGACATGATTGACATAGATGCTGATACACATTATGATCATGCAAATGAATATGATGCTTTTGGTATTGTACCTCTTGATGTTGATTTTATAGAGTCAGAATGCATTAACCCTATTGCAAAAAGTACACATGAATCTGACTTACAGGTTGAGGTACAAGCTATGGAGCCCATTCCTTCTCCTTCTCTGGTTCCTTCTGCGGTTTTCAGCCAACACCCATACTAGAGTTAAAACTTCGACAAGAGAACCTCAAGTATGATGACAAGAGACCCTACAAAAGATCAAGTTGTACGAAGAAAAGGGAAGTCTCCCCTCCGTACCTCAAAGACGATCTTCCGAAGTGGAGGGATATTAGCGTCAATGGTAGCATTAGTCATTAGGTGTTCTTCTTCCGATTCTAAGAGATGAAAACTCAATGACTGTTAGAGATCACTCCTCGAGGTATGCCTGACCCCCGAGCATCTTTAGGGCACACATTTCCCTTTGAATTACAAAAAGTGCTATTCTTACTATTTGCTTCTCTTCTTGCTAATCATGTTTATACCCCATTAATAACCATGTTTAGACAAATGTTTTGTTTTAATATGCGTCAAAATAATCAAAGCGCGCGCGCAAACAAAATAAAGCTAAGTTAATACGATTGATTAGCTAGAAACACAAATAAAGTGTTACCTCACAATAAAATCATGTTTCAACAATGTTGTGCCAAAAAAAAAAGAGTTATTATTAAAAGAAGCCAGTCAAAGCCAAAGGCTGAGATAAAAAGAATAAAAGGGTAAAATACTCGGCAGGAAACCCACAAAGGGGGTTGCGCAAAAGTTAGGGTAAACCCACTAGGAGACTATAACAATAATAAAGGGTAGCCTGGGCAAAAGTTAGGGTTACAAAAATAAAGTCCGCTAGGTATTCCCAAAAACAAGACAAAGGAAACCTAGACAAAAGTTAGTATATAGCACAACATCCTAGGTTGAAAACCCAAAAGGGCGGACTAGGAAAGCTAATCAATCATAAATAGGCGCTACCAAATAATCAATTAAAGACGCCACCTCATAAAAACAAAATGTTTGTTTGAACTAGCCTAAACACTGACCAACCCTGGCTAGCCATTCTTACAAAAACTATTATTTCAGAAATAAAATAAATCCTACTAAAACACAAGCCTTTGCAATAAATCCCTTTCCTTATCTTCTCTTGACCTTCACTATAAGCATTCGAGTGATTAACTGAGAAATGTGGAAATATAATGATCAATAAGAAGATTGAAATCCCTAAGGAAAGGAAGAGGAGCACTGATATGACAGTTGCTCTACATTCAAAATAATTACTCTTCGATCATAGTAAAGATCCGAAACAGCAAAAATGGTACAACTAATCATGTTGACAGAAGCACATGATGACGAAAGTACACGACAGTAGAAACAAGTCAGAAGCAAAAGCACATCAGTTAATTCTTTTGAAATATTAACTGAAAATAGACAGATTATAGAATGTATATCATAAACATTGCATGTATTGATGTTGATGAATAAAGTCCTATCTTTTCGAAAAAAAAAACTCTAAAACTCGAGATGGTCGTCCCATATGACGAGATGGTTGTCCCAATTGAATGCGGTGCACGTCCCACATATGAGACACACGTCTCACAATAAAAATTTAATTGAGACGGGCGTCCCTAACCCCAGACGGTCGTCCTAGTGTAACCGTTAGGTCGAGACGACCATCTTGAATCCCAGATGGCCGTCTTGACTTCCAGACTTTTTCCTATAAATAAGGGCCGCGAGTTCTTGCATTTTCATCCCATTTCAAGCATTCTTTCTTGCTTTCTCCCCTTTTCCATACATTTCTAGCATCTCTAAGTGTGTTGGGTACAAAAAGTGGAGCGTGGAGAGTCTTCCTCAAGGAGAAAGCGCTCTAGAGCACCAACTAGAGGAGCTCCCATCAACAACACTCAACTGGCAGACCAACATCAATTGAGGCTCACAAACATCCAACAATAAATTTGGTACCCTATGCTCTGCCTGGACTTTGGGATCCTAACCACCTTTGGTTGGGATCAAGATGTCAGAAGGTATATTCAGGGCATAGGGTGAGACTTTTTACTCCGCAAGTCATCCTCCCGGATCCACCGCACCGCCACCATGGAGTTCCTAGCCTCTATCACCATGGTGGACATGTCGTCTACAATCCCCGGAGTTCCCCCTACTCAAGTTTTTTCCTACTAGATGAATGGGGCATACCGGACCACAACGCTGGATGAATTCAACGTCGTAATGGGCTTCAGCCAGTATGTGGATATCTGAACACCGGAATATATGTCCACGTACTCCGAGAAACCCACTTCCCTCACCACCAGCAATATGTGGGAAGATATCACGGGATCACGACATGTCCCGACTCACCTGAAGGGCACGAATTTCCTCCCTCCACTCTGCATCTATCACAAGCTTCTGGCAGGAACTCTCCATAGCAGGAAGGAGAGCCAGGGAAAGGTGACCCTGGCTGATCTTTTTGTCATCTACTGCATGCACCAGGGGTACCGATGCAACCCCAGCTACTTATTCTTGAAGGCTCTAAAGGACTTCAGAACTCGCGGCCCAGTAGGAGCCATCATGATGGCTCCTCTCATTACTCTGCTAGCCGAGCATTGGGAATGCCTATTAGAATCGCGCAGCGAAATGTTGGGTTTCCGGACAAAAACCAAGAGGGGGGATGAATTAGTTTCTTAACAAAAATTAGGGTTTTAAAATTTTTCCCAAATTTCACCGATTAAATTGTTGTGTAAAGTAAATAGAGCAAGGATAGAGTATTACACAGATGATTTATACTGGTTCGGATCAAAAGACCCTATGTCCAGTTGCTAATCACTCAAACATAGAATTAACGTTGCCACTATAATCACAATTATACAATTAGATTACAAATGAAAAGATAATGTAAAGAATACACCTCTCTTGAGTCACATAAGAGATGAACACCTCCTTTGAATCCCACAAAGGATGAAGAACAACTTTCCCTAGAGACGGCACAACACACAATCCACTAAGAAAACCCACTCAGTGATGCTTATCGTTTCTAGCCCACACTAGGTTTCAGAAGCCCCTTTTTCCTCCAACAAATAGTTCTCTGGCAGTCACAACTCTCAACTTTTGTTTGAAAAAGGTTGTTCATTTTGCAGAGAGCCTTAGAGAACCTTAAGTAGAAAGATTAGGGTTTGAGAATTGGGGATTTTCGAAAATAGATGAATTGGGAATAGGGTTTTCGAAACTTGGTCCAATTTTGAAATTCAAAACACATATCTGATTGAAATAATCGATTATCTTGAGTGTTAATCGATTATTCCAGAGCCAAATTCGCAGGGAATCCAAAACAGCCCAGTTTAATTGATTAACTGGGCATTTAATCGATTAACAGCCCAGTTAATCGATTAACAGATGGTTTAATTGATTATTCCAGAGAGAAGATACTGAAAATGGTTTTCTCTCTGTAATAATCAATTATCCTACCATTTAATCGATTAATCTAGTACATTTTTTATAAAATGAGGTTTTAGAACCTTTAAAGAGTGGACTATGTGCTGGCTATCTTAGACTCTAATATTACAGACTCAAAATCATCAAAACAGAGTTATTACATAACATTACAAGTTTTCAAATATTTAAGTCCTTTATTCTTGAATCATCATCAAAATCTACGAGCTTCATAATCTTGTATGTTTCAACATTCATATCCTTGTATGTTTAAACAATGCCCTGATGGAGAAGACATCCCGGCAACTCTTCAACCAGAACCAATTGATGGGGCAATGCTCGCCCACATGAATATCCTTAGTAGACAGGGCTCTGGGTTTGTCTTGCACCCCATGCTCTCAATTTCACTTGATATCCATGACATGGATACATCCCAGGAGATACCCATGCCTTCAGAATCTTAATAACAATAGTATGACAAGATTTTGCTAGTTTATATCAACGCATTGACGACAAACACGCCTACACGGAAGGACAATTTCAATTCATGCGCCAACAGTTTGGTCAAATAAATTTGAGGCAGGTTAATTTGGACCACAGGATAGAGATCCTAGTCCAGAGCTAGGAGAGGTTCCAGCGCCGCATGCTTCGTCGCTTCCCTTCACCAACACCATCATCCTTATCTAGCCCAGAGATGGAGGATTAGGATCCTTTGATATTTTTTTTTTGCCAGTTAGGATCTTATCAAATGTATCCCAACCAAAAATGATGAATAAATAAAAAGATTTTATTCCCATTTACCTTCTTTTCTTTTAAAAGCTCACATGTATAAAAGAAATTAAAAAGTAAAAAGTTACACGTGTCACCCTAATAAAAGCCACATTTCAAATTCGCGAGAAAAAGGAAATAAATCGTGAGAAAAAGACGAAATTAACCATTTCAGAAGAATAAAGCTTCAGGAAGTCCAAAGCTCTAACATTTCCTCCTTCCACTAAAAAGAAGAAGAAGACACAACAAAGAAAAAGCCAAAGGAAAGGCTCGATCATCCCCAAGCGGATCCTTGCCTATTCCAAAGGCAAAACAAAAGATTACCTCATGACTCGGCAGCACCACCACATGAGTCATTGAGCGCACTCATCCAAAGTCTCCGCCACATTTCCCAAAGGAGAATAAGGACTTCAAAAGTCCACCAAAGCAATTACGAAATCAGAATTTCCACATCCCCTGGATTCCAACAAAAAAAGGAAAAGAAGAAAATCCTTCACCCCCCAGCGGATATCTAAAAAGAAGAAAAGGCAACAACAGAAAAGGCCAAATAAAAATCCCCATGTGGATCATCTCAGAAAATCTACAAAGAAGAAAATAAAAAATTCTGATTCCCTAGCGGAATAAGAGTGTCGACAAAGCCATCTCATACTACCAGCATACAATAAGGAGACGAAAACTCCATTCCCCCATGGGGCAAATCAAAATTAGATCCCCGAAAAGGTAATTAATCCCCCGGTGGATCATCAAAAAGAGAAAAATTATTCCCAGTGAGCCTACTACAAAGGCAAACTGCAAATTCATATCCTCAAGGAATCATTTGCCTATATCACCCAATATGAATATTCCCAATGGAATGCATAGGCAAGAACTGGCAAGCAAGAGCCAATATTCCCAGAAAAGGACATCAACCTATCCAGAGGTAAAAACAAATTAAGCATAAAGTCTTCACCACTATTGAAGCATCTGCCTAATCAAGAGGCACAATCAACAGAAATCAATAAATCTTTAGTGGATTCCTGCCTAAATTAAGAGGTAATCATCAAGAATCCCCGACAACCAACGAGTCAGATGGCTATAGAAAAAGCCAAAAAAATAAAGAATCTCCGGCAAAACCAGACGACTAACCAGAAAAGTCAGAAAAATACTTTCAAAATAACAATTACTCCCCATAGAGTCGGCACATGACTAGAAAGCAGTAAGTCGTTAGCATACTTTCAGTCCAGAAGAAAGGAATCAAAACCAGATGATGGTTCATACTCATCAGCCACATGATCAACTACCAAAAGGAGCATCCTGGGGTTTCAAGATTATTAATAGCAAGAGTCTTACAAAAGAGGACTTCTCAACCAAAAGAACCTTACAAAAGGGGATTCAAAACCTAATGAGCCTTACAAAAGGGGGGCTTATCAACCATGAGGGTCTTACAAAAGGGGATTTCTCAAACCGGTAGAGTCTTACAAAAGGGGGCTCGTCGGCTTACAACCTGGTGGGGGTTCGTACTCACAAGAGTCTTACAAAAGGGGACTCGGACCTAGTGGGGGTTGGTACTCACAAGAGCCTTACAAAAGGGGGTTCGGACCTAGTGGGGGTTGGTACTCACAAGAGCCTTACAAAAGGGGGTTCATACCTGATGGGGGTTGGTACTCATCAAACCAGATAGGGGTTTGTACTTATCAAACTATTCATCATCCAGAGGATCAACGACTATAACAAAGGAGCATCCGAAGGATGACCAGACAAGACCATTAACTCCTTCACCTGCTGTTAAGTGGTAAAAAGTTGATATAATTATGCTTTAAATTGTTATGAAATCACTTAAATTATGTTAATTCTAATCTAATTTTCTCCCAATGTAGGATGAATTCGAGAACATCTTGATACAAGAATAAGGAGCATAATTGTCAACATAATTGGAGTAAAATTGAAAGGAGGAAGAAGATTTTCAGCATGAAAGTCGCTCGAGCGAGATAGACTCTCGCTTGAGCAAATATTAGTTAAAACTCTTTGGAAGTCAGTCACTCAAGCACCAGTTATTTCACTTGAGCGAATATTAGTTATTATTCTCTAGAGCTCACTCGCTCAAGCGAGCACTTTGTCGCTTGAGCGAAAATAGGGGACTTTCGCTTGAGCGAGTGTTGTTGCTTGAGCGAAAGACACGATACCCAATTTTTCCTATAAAAAGATAAGATGCGTTTTGAGAAAAGTAAGCGGTTTTTGGGAGAGGAGGTGCGCCTACTGCTAGGGTTTCCTCCAATCTTCATCAATTATTCACTTCTTCCTCATTTGGAGTATTGTAATGGCCACCATGAGTGGCTAACTTCATTCTCTTGGGATTTGGTGCACTTCCTTTGAACTCTTTTGTATCATGGTGATATTTTGAGATATTAATCTATGTTTTGATGTTGTTATTCTTATCTTTTTTGCTTTGAAATTATTTATTCTTGATGTTTGGGGTATGATTGAAAAATATATCTTGAACCCTATATCACGATGAGAATATTTGTTACGTTAATTGCCAGGAATGGAATGAATGTATCAATTGCTTAAAACCCTAAACCTAATGCTGGAAAATCTCATAATTGTATGCAAAATCAACATTTATTAGGTTTTCTTATGAATTTCATGTGTAAGAAATCAACATGGATGATTTGAGTAGGTGACATCAACATTGTTAGGTTAATTGATGTTTTTCATTGACATAACCATTGCAAAAGAGGGATAAGGAAGGAAGTCAATCCCAAGTACCTTTAATTGATCTTTTCTAAACAATTTATAGTTTTTTGTCATTAAATTTCAATTCAACTCTTTATGCAAAACCCATTTTGTTTTAATCCACTTAGTAAGCATATAATTGAGAATTTCTATTGAAACTGTTCCTCGTGGGATCAATACTGCGGTTGATAATTTTGGTATGCTTGCCAATAATTCAACAAGTATTTCTGGCGCCGTTATTATCTCCGAGGAGATTTATCAGTTTGTAGTTTTAGAAAGCAGGCAACGAGTAGAGCGAGCCAAGGCTCTTGGATTTTCGGCCCTCGTCACAACTTTATGTGCAACTCACGGTGTGGATGTAAATCCGTCAGTGAACATCCGACCGCCCATCAACAGAAGATTCATAGAACGAAATTGTGTAAATCCTGTAGAAGGGGCACCACCACCACTGGCACAAGAACCACACCAACCACGACGAGCCCGACAACCACCTCCACCACCTCAGCAAACAAATTTTCAAAGAATGATGCAGTATATAGAGCATTTATCATTGCAGCAGTCAGCGACCCATAAGGGTCAATGCAGTATTATCACAAATTTTTATAATTTGTCTTTGCAAATTGCTCTAGGTATGAAGTGGACGTCTCCATAGGAATTTGATGCCTTACTTCAATGGCCTGGGGACACTTCAAACTTTCAGCATCTGAAGGATGACCAGCCAAGAGGGTTAACTCCTTCACCTGCCAACTGGTCTCGCAAGCATATTGAGTGTTAAGTGGTAAAAAGTTGATATAATTATACCTTGAATTGTTATGAAACCACTTAACTATTGCTAATTCCAATCTATTTTTCTCCCAATATAGGATGAATTCAAGAATACCTTAATACAAGAGTAAGGAGCATGATTGATAGCAGAATTGGAGTAAAATTGGAAAAAGGAAGAAGATTTTCAGCATGAAAGTCGCTCGAGCGAGATGGATTCTCGCTTGAGCGAATGTTAGTTATTCTTCTCTGGAATTCACTCGCTCAAGTGAGCCAAGACTCGGTCAAGCGAATATCAGTTATTCTTCTCTAGAAGTCAGTCGCTCAAGCATAGGAAAATTCGCTTGAACGAATGTTAGTTATTCTTCTCTAGAGTTTATTCGCTCAAGCGAGCGTTTTGTCGCTTGAGCGAAAACAGGCTACTTTCACTTGAGCGAAAGTTCTCGCTCGAGCGAAAGACGCGAAACCCAAAAACCCAAAATTTTCCAATTTAAAGAGAAGATGTGTTTTGAGAAAAGGGCAGTCTTGGAGAGGAGGAGACACGACTACTGTTAGGGTTTTGTCCAATCTTCCTCAATTCTTCACTTCTTCATCAATTGGAGCATTGTAATGGCCAACATGAGTGGCTAACTTCATTCTCTTAGGATTCGGTGCACTTCCTTTGAACTCTTTTGTATCATGGTGATATTTTGAGATATTAATCTATGTTTTGATGTTGTTATTCTTATCCTTTGTGCTTTGGAATGATTTATTCTTGATGTTTGAGGTATGATTGGAAAATATATCTTGAACCCTAGATCACGGTAAGAATATTTGTTATGTTAATTGCAAGGAATGGAATGAATGTATCAATTGCTTAACACCCTAAACCTAATGCTGGAAAATCTCTTAATTGTGTGTGGAATCAACATTTATTAGGTTTTCTTATGAATTTCATGTGTGAGGAATCAACATGGATGATTTGAGTAGGTGGCATCAACATTGTTAGGTTAATTGACGTTCTTAATTGACATAGCCATTACAAAAGAGGGATAAGGAAGGAAGTCAATCTTAAGTGCCATTAATTTATATTTTATCAATAGTTTACAGTTCTTTGTCATTTAATTTCAATTCAACTCTTATTTACAAAACCCAATCTGTTTAATATACTTAGTAAGCATAATTGAGAATTTTCATTGAAACTGTTCCTCGTGAGATCGACTTTTATTTAATCGAAATACTATACTGTGATTGATAATTTTGGTACGCTTGTCAATAATTCAACAAGTATTTCTGGCGCCATTGCCGGAGAGCGGTGTTCTTTGAGAATTCTTTGTTTAGCTTATTGAGTATTTTATTTTTTATTTTTATTTCTGTTTTTGTTTTATTTTTCAGTTTTAGTTTTTGGTTTGTGTTAATCTTTGCTTGAGTTACTCTTTCGATTTATGCGTTTAAGAGGACATGTATCTTCAGAGCAGTTAGAATTTAATCCAGAGATTGAAAAAACAGCTCGGAGGAACCAGGGTAGAAGAAGAAGGGAAACTCAAGAACAAGCCATAAGAGAATCTGCTAATTCTTCTTCCACACTTGATTTACAAGACCCAATTATAGAAGATATGGCGGAAGAAGGAGCAAATCTGAATCTGAATCCAGATCCCAATAAAAATTCAAATCAAAACACAAATTCAAATCCACCTAGAAGATCTCTTAGAAATTGTGCTATGCAGCAAGGTCCAATGCATTTTTCCAGCATTGTCATTCCGGATGATCATACATTGCAGATGAATCCATCCTTCTTAAGCTTGATTAGTGCTCATCAATTCACTGGATTAGATCATGAAGACCCTTATATTCATTTGTCTACTTTTTATGAGTTGATTGGTACCATGGGATTTAGAGCAGCAAATCTTGAATCTGCATATTTGATATTATTTCCTTTTTCTTTGGCAGGTAGGGCATAGGAGTGGCTAAAAACACATCCTAATTAGAGTTTGACTAATTGGAGTAATGTAGAAGAAAAATTTCTGAATAGATTTTTCCCACCATCCCGCTACATCAAAGCAAAATCTGACATCACTTCTTTCAGACAAGGAGCAGATGAACAATTTTGTGAAGCATGGGAGAAATTTAAATCACTGTTGAGAAGATGCCCAAATCATGGATTTGATGACGTTGCTCAGTTGAATATTTTCTATACTGGGTTGCGACATGATGCAAAGATGTTATTAGAGGCTGCAGCAGGAGGATCCATGTTGGATGTAGAAATTGAGCATGCCACAAGAATTATTAATGCACTAGCTTTTACAGACCAACAGGCTCAACATGATAGACATCCAATTCAAAGGAAGGGAGTCCTTGAACTTAACACAAAAGATGCTCTCTTAGCCCAAAATAAAATTTTGACCCAACAAATTGAAGTATTGAACCAAAGAATAGAGAAATTACCTCAACAAATGCACATAGTACAATTTATTCCTAATCAACAAATGAGTTGTGACGTGTGTGGAGGTGAGCATGCAAATGAACAATGCTCTTATCAAGGCAACATTCAACAAGAAGAAGCTAATTATATGGGTGCCCAAGGTAGTAGTCAAGGCAGACAAGGTAATTTCCCTAATCCCAACAATTATCAAAATAATATTGCCCAAGGATGGAGAGGGAATCAGAATCAAAATTTTGGGTGGAAACAAGGTGTTAGTTCAACTACTAGACAACCTACATTTCAACAACAGTCATATCAACAATCTCCATATCAACAGCAACAACAACATTATCCTTCAGTTCCTGATAGAATAAGTAAATTGGAGGATATTGTAGAAAAATTCATGCAAAACACTATGGCTAATCAGAAAAATACTGAAGCTTCATTCAAAAATATAGAGACCCAGATAGGTCAACTGGCTAAACAATTATCTGAGCAGCAACAAGGAGGACAATTTTCAGCTAACACACAAACTAATCCAAAGGAGCAGTGTAAGTCAATAGCTACAAGGAGTGATAAGGTTATAGGAGAAGGTATTGGTGACAATCTGGATGTAGAGAAGGAAATCCTAAAAGAAAAGGAAGATGAGTGTGAAAGAGAAAAAGAGAAAAATAAAAGTGAGAGTATAGAAAAAGAAAAAAATACTGAAAAAGAAGAAAAAAATAAAAAGAGTGAGAAAAAGATGGAGAAAGATGAGAGTCAAATTCCGCAACTAAAGGATTTACCGTATCCTCGTCATCATTCCAAGAAAGATAAAGAAAGACAGTTTGCAAGATTCATGGATATTTTCAAGCATTTACAGATTAATATTCCACTTATGGAAGCTATGGAGCAGATGTCGACTTATGCAAAATTCATGAAAGAGTTGTTAACTAAGAAAAGGAGATTTACTACAGAAACAGTGGAGCTAGAAGCAGGATGCAATGCTATAATTCCTGGTAGTTTCACTATTCCAGTCACAATTGGGACATTACAAGTAGGTAAGGCATTACTCGATTTGGGTGCTAGTATAAATCTGATGCCTTTGTCTATGCTTAAAAGAATAGGAGATTTGGAAGTAAAGCCTACAAGAATGACATTACAGCTGGCTGACAGATCTCTAAAATTTCCTTATGGTGTGGCGGAGGACGTTTTGGTCAGAGTTGATAAATTCATGTTTCCTGTTGATTTTGTTGTGATGGATATGTTAGAATCGCGCAGCGGAATGTTCGTGTGGTCGGACAAAAACCAAGAGGGGGGGTGAATTGGTTTCTTAACAAAAATTAGGTTTTCAAAATTTTCCCCAAATTTTACCGATTAAAAACTGTGTAAATGTAAATAGAGAAGAGAAGAGAATCTTACACAGGAGATTTATACTAGTTCGGATCAAAAGATCCTACGTCCAGTTGCTAATCACTCAAACAGAGGATTAACGCTGTCACTATAATCAAGTTGTTACAAACAGATTACAATTGAAAAGATAAAGATAAGAAAACACCTCTCTTGAAATCCACAAGAGATGAAGAACAACTTTCCCTAGAGACGGCACAACACACAATCCACTAAGAACTCCACTTAGTGATTCTTATCGCTTCTAGCCCACACCAGGTTCCAAAAGCCTCTTTTTCTTGCAACAAACAGTTCTCTGACACTACAGCACTTAACTTTTGTATGAAAAAGGTTGTTCTATTTTTTTTAGTGCCATAGAAGAGTTTAAGTAGAGAAATTAGGGTTTGGGAATTGAGATTTTCGGAATTAGGGTTCTTAGGAAAAGGGTTTCGAAAATAGGTTTGATTTGAAGTTAAAAATCAAAATCTGACTGAAATAATCGATTAAAAGAAGTATTAATCGATTAAAACAGAGTCAAATATCAACAGAACCCAAACCACTCTGTTTTAATCGATTAGAAGGTGATTTAATCGATTAAAATTTGGTTTAATCGATTAAACCAGTGAGTTGTTACAGAAAATGATTTTTCTCACTATTTTAATCGATTATTTCCCTATTTAATCGATTAAAGCCGAGCCTGGATGATAAATATGAGCTTTTTGAAGCTTCTAAGGTGCAGACTATGTACCGGCTATCTTAAACTCTAATATTACAGACTCAATCTAATTGAAACAAAGTTATTACAATACAAAACAAGTCTTCAACACTCTAAGTCTTTGTGTTCTTGAATCATCATCAAAATCAACAATCTTCATGTTTATCAAGTGCAGCATCAAGTCCTTGAATGTTCAACAATCTCCCCCTTTTTGATGATGATCAAAATTATCTTTTAAAGCCTTGTAATAACCTGTTTTATCTGTCATACTAACAAACACATTAAACATACCAGATAATATTTAAATTCAATTCACAAGAGGCTTTAAATATTTCTCCCCCTATTTTGATTATGATCAAAAAATAACTCTGCAATAACAATCATAAGAGCCCCCCTCAAAATATGCATAAGTTGGAGATAACTCCCCCTCAATCAAAGCATAAAAGAAACATCATATTTTATTGCAGAAACAATCATTCATTACAATAACAAGAGAAAATAACAAAAAGAAAATAATCAACAAAATTTAAAATTATGCACTATCATCATCATTAAAGTGTGCATCAAATCTATTTTCTAAACGACACACTTTATCATCTACATCAAATATACGATGAATTATTTCCTCATGCCGTACTCCAGAAAGAGTGAAGAATGATTGCATCCTCTGATTCATGTCAGATAACATGTCTTCCATGGATTGTCGGGTTTCATGATGAGTAGAGGAAGTTCCAACACTTTGGATTTGGTCGAGGGAAACTCAGCAGTTGGAGGCATGTCTTCATCGGAATCTTCATTAGCATCACCTTGATTAGGAATGTCATCTTTGTGAACATAAATATCATTGACACGCACCATTTGGAGTTGAATCAATGTGTCTGTCCAAGCATGCGGTTCAAGTTATTTGTTCTAACTGCTTGTTCACCTTCAACATTCACTCCTTTATATTCAAGAATACGAGAGACAAGTAAAGCATATGGAATTTTGAATGTGGGATGACGTTTTGCTTTTAACATGGTCATTGTGACAAGAACACCCCAATCTAAAGGTTCATTATTCATTATGGCATGAATAATTCTAAGATCAATTGAAGAGCATTGGGCATGATTTGTAGCTCGAGGACATAGGATCCAAACAATTAGATGGAGAATCATGCGTTCCTCCTTCTTTAAAGGTCCAGCATGAAGGAGACGCCCAATCTCCATGGAGGGATTTCTCAGTAAAGAACGGTAAGCTAAGAACCTGTCAAAATCATCTAGCTCACCATAAATGTTAATAGCATCTTCTCTAATTGGAAAGTGAGCGACGTTTTCCCAAATATCATCGTCAAGAATAATTGTGACGCCTTTTACTCTAGAGGTAGCAATTTGATCTCTAAATTTAAATCTAGAGTAAAATACCCTAACCAAGTCCGGATAATAAGTACCTTGCATTTGGATGAAGGGAAGAACTCCTTGAATTTCAAGAAGGTTGGGAAAATTGAATCCCCTATTGATGAATTGCTCACCAATAAGAAACTTGGGAGAAATAATAGCCCTTTCCTTCCAGTAGATCAGAAATTCTTGTTGGCCATCTGTATCAGAAATCCATCCTTCTACAGAATTAGGACGGGGTCGAGATGAGGGTGCAGATCTTCTTCTAGTAGGGATCTTAGCACGAGAAGATGAGGCCATTGAAAGATTAGAAGAGTAACAAGAAGATTTAGAAAGCTAAGTGTATTGAGAAGAGGGCAAGGTAGCTAGAATAAGACAAGATAACTTGATTTCAAGAGATAGAATTGAAATGAAAGTCCCTATTTATAACCAAGCATCTCCAACATTCATATGGAAGGGAATAATGGTCAAAATATCCGTTGGCAACGGCTAGGAAGCAAACTTGGTCGGATTTAATCGATTAAAATTCAAATTAATCGATTAAATCACTTCCAGACCCGTTTAATCGATTATTTTAGGCTGTTAATCGATTATTACTGGTTTTAATCGATTAATGGACGAATTAATCGATTATTCCAGAGAGGAATACCCTGTTTTAAGTGTTTTGGATGCAAATAATCGATTATTACTCCAATTAATCGATTATTCCAGAGAGGAATGCCCTGTTTTGAGTGTTTTAACACATGATAACCTATGAACATCCTACAAAATGAATTATAACATTACAACCATCCAAAAATAGTCAAATTAAGTAGAATTTAGGCTATTTCTAATATCCCTAAGTCTCTTCTAAGATCATAGAATCTATCCTTGGGTAGAGGCTTAGTAAAAATATCTGCTAATTGACGTTTGGTATCTACATACTCTATTTTACAGTTTCCTTTGCTGATATGATCTCTCAAAAAGTGATGTCTTATTTCTATATGTTTAGTCCTAGAGTGCATTACTGGATTCTTAGTAAGATTTATTGCACTCGTATTATCACACATCAACGGAATGTCATTTAAAAAGATACTATAATCTTCTAACTGTTGTTTCATCCACAGAATTTGAGCACAACAACTACCAGCTGCAATATATTCAGCTTCAGTGGTAGATAAAGCAACACATTCCTGTTTCTTAGAATGCCAAGATATTAAAGATGAACCTAACAAATGACATGTCCCACTAGTACTTTTCCTATCAATTTTACATCCACCATAATCAGCATCAGAATATCCTATTAAACTCATACAAGCATCAGACGGATACCACAAACAAAAACCAGTAGTTCCTTTTAAGTATTTTAAAATATGTTTCACTGCAATTAGATGAGATTCTTTAGGACAAGCCTGAAATCTAGCACACACACAGACATAATGCATAATATCAGGTCTACTTGCAGTTAAGTATAATAGTGATCCTATCATACCTCTATACATAGTTTGATTAACTTCCAAACCTGATTCATCCTTGTCTAGATAGCATGAAGTTCCCATGGGTGTGTTAGCTTCCTTTGAGGTGTCCATTCCAAACTTTTTAAGGATCTCTTTGCAGTATTTGGTTTGAGAGATGAAAATGCCATCTTTAAGTTGCTTGATTTGTAGTCCAAGGAAGAATGTCAATTCTCCCATCATAGACATTTCAAACTCTCCCTGCATTATCTTAGCAAATTCTGGCAACAGGAGCATAAGTTTCATCATAATCTATACCTTCCTCCTGACAATAGCCTTTGGCAACAAGTCTAGCTTTATTCTTTGTTATGTTCCCATCTTCATCAAGCTTGTTTCTAAACACCCATTTGGTTCCAATAACTTGATGTGACTCTTCTCTTGGGATTAATTCCCAGACTTGATTTCTTTCAAATTGGTTAAGTTCTTCTTGCATGGCTATGCACCATTGATCATCTTTAAGTGCTTCCTCAACGTTTTTGGGTTCAATCTGTGACACAAAAGCTACAGACATAAAAAAATTAGTCATGTTTCTAGTTCTTACCCCTTTTGAGATATCACCAATGATATTGTCCATTGAGAGTCCTCTAGGTGATTGTCATTCTTTTGCTAATTCAGGCGTTGGAGAAGGCTCATTTTCTTCCAAATATAATTCATCAAGAGCTTCTCTTATATACTCATCATCACCTGCAAGTTCTTTATTTGACTCAAGAGGATTTCCCCCAAGGTCTACAATCTCATCAAAAGTAACATGAATAGATTCTTCTATATTTAAAGTTCTTTTATTAAACACCCTGTAAGCCTTACTAGTTAATGAATAACCTAAGAAAATGCCCTCATCGGCTTTAGAGTCAAATTTTCCTAAGTTATCTTTTCCATTATTCAACACAAAACACTTACATCCAAAAATTTTCAAATGAGCAACATTAGGCTTTCTACCATTAAACAATTCATATGGAGTAGATTTAATAATTGACCTAATGAGCATTCTATTTAAAACATAACACGATCAATTTTCTTTGAATAAATACAAGAGACAAACAATTCATTTAACTATAGGAACCCAAATGTATTTTCCTTTAGGAACACCAAAATGTTTTATTTTACATCTATTTGAAGTATGACCATGTTTCATACAATAAAAGCATGCATTAGATGTAATTTTAGAATATGATACATTTCTAACTATTGAAGTTTTGGTTCCTTTTTCAACCCATACTCTTCTATTTTTACTTTTAGGCTTTTTCAAAGAACTTGACAATTTTCTTTAATTTGAACACTATCCTTATTCTTATAACTATCACTTAATTCCTTTTTAGATTTATCAAGCAAATGTCTAAGTAAATCAATATCATGTTCATACTCTTTACATGATGCACATGCTATATTCTTATCATCATTCTCATCTATGCATACAATTTTCGTTTCTAAGGTTTCCTTTTCCTCTAAACATGAAATTTTCGTTTTTAAGGACTCTTTTTCCTCTAAACATACAATTTTCGTTTTTAAGGACTCCTTTTCCTCTAAACATATAATTTTCGTTTTTAAGGACTCTACCTCCATTTCGGAACTACTTAAACTCTTTTTCACAGCTTTGTATTCATTTTTCAAGTCCTTAAAGGCACTAAACAATTCATTATATGCATTTTGTAATTCATCAAAATCATTTTCATCATCACTTGAGGATGATTCGGAATCACTAACCTCAAAGTCGGAAGAAATGATGTCATTTGCCAATAAGCAAATATTTGCTTCAACTTCCACATTGCTTGACCCCAAACTTGAGTCACTATCATCGGTTCCTTCATAGGTTACTCTTAGTTTTTCCCACATCTCTTGAGCACTCTTACAAGTGGATATTCTGTAAAACTCATCAAGGGTTAAAGCAGATGAAATTATATTTCTAGCCCTAACATCAAATTGTGCTTTTCTGTTTTCTTCTGCAGTCCATCTAGAAAAAGGTTTAAGAACGTCAACATCGTTCTCTGTAACTTAGGAACAAATGGACCGTTTAAAATAGCATCCCAAACGCCTCTATCAACAGACTCTAAAAATATTTGCATACGTACCTTCGAGAAAGGATAATTTTGACCCGCAAAAAGTGGGGGTCTGTTGATAGACGCACCTTCGGCAAAAGTTTGATTTTGTCCGGCCATTTTCGAAAATTTGAATGACTATCAAAGCAAGCTCTGATACCACTTGTTAGAATCGCGCAGCGGAATGTTCGCGTGGTCTGACAAAAACCAAGAGGGAGGGGTGAATTGGTTTCTTAACAAAAATTAGGTTTTCAAAATTTTCCCCAAATTTTACCGATTAAAAACTGTGTAAATGTAAATAAAGAAGAGAAGAGAATCTTACACAGGAGATTTATACTGGTTCGGATCAAAAGATCCTACGTCCAGTTGCTAATCACTCAAATAGAGGATTAACGCTGTCACTATAATCAAGTTGTTACAAACAGATTACAATTGAAAAGATAAAGATAAGAAAACACCTCTCTTGAAATCCACAAGAGATGAAGAACAACTTTCCCTAGAGACGGCACAACACATACTAAGAACTCCACTTAGTGATTCTTATCGCTTCTAGCCCACACCAGGTTCCAAAAGCCCCTTTTTCTTGCAACAAACAGTTCTCTGGCACTACAACACGTAACTTTTGTATGAAAAAGGTTGTTCTATTTTTTTTAGTGCCATAGAAGAGTTTAAGTAGAGAAATTAGGGTTTGGGAATTGGGATTTTCGGAATTAGGGTTCTTGGGAAAAGGGTTTTCGAAAATAGGTTTGATTTGAAGTTAAAAATCAAAATCTGACTGAAATAATCAATTAAAAGAAGTATTAATCGATTAAAACAGAGCCAAATATCAATAGAACCCAAACCACTCTCTTTTAATCGATTAAAAGGTGATTTAATCGATTAAACTGCCTGATAATCGATTAAAATTTGGTTTAATCGATTAAACCAGTGAGTTATTACAGAAAATTATTTTTCTCACTGTTTTAATCGATTATTTCCCTATTTAATCGATTAAAGCCGAGCCTGGATGATAAATATGAGCTTTTTGAAGCTTCTAAGGTGCAGACTATGTACCGGCTATCTTAAACTCTAATATTACAGACTCAATCTAATTGAAACAGAGTTATTACAATACAAAACAAGTCTTCAACACTCTAAGTCTTTGTGTTCTTGAATCATCATCAAAATTAACAATCTTCATGTTTATCAAGTGCAGCATCAAGTCCTTGAATGTTCAACAGGATATGGAGGAAGACACTGAAGTTCCGCTTATACTGGGAAGACCTTTCATGAAGACAACAAAAGTTATTATTGATGTTGATGATGGCAAGTTAAAAGTCAGAGTAGAAGATGATGAAATTAATTTTAATGTGTTTGAAGCAATGAAGCATCCTACAGATAATCAACATTGTCTTAGAATAGATGTGGTAGATGATATCTTTCAAGCACCAAGAAAGCAACTAGTTAAAGTAAGCCCATTAGAAAAAGCTTTGACAGGAATTAATGAGGAATTTGATGAAAAGGAGGAAACAGAAATTGAGAATTATGAAAAACTTCTTAATTCAGCAAAAGAAGTTACTGTAAAAGAACAACAATCTGAGAAATTGCAGCACGAACATGAAACTGAGAGTCAGAAGCTAGAATTAAAGGTATTACCTCCCCACTTAAAATATGTTTTTCTTGCAGATAAAGGCAGCAAGCCAGTGGTGATCAACAATGCCTTAACAAATTCTGAAGAAGAAAGATTGATCTCAGTTTTGAAAGAGAATGAGAAGGCTATAGGGTGGACGTTATCTGATCTCAAAGGAATCAATCCTTCTTATTGCATGCATAAGATTCATATGGAGAATGATTTCAAGCCTATTGCACAACCTCAAAGACGTCTTAATCCAACTATGAAAGAGGTGGTAAAGAAAGAAGTATTGAAACTACTTGATGCAGGTATGATCTATCCTATCTCTGATAGTGCTTGGGTTAGCCCAGTTCAGGTGGTCCCAAAAAAAGGAGGTATGACTGTAATATATAATGATAAAAATGAATTGATACCTACTAGGACTGTCACAGGTTGGAGAATGTGTATAGATTATAGAAAATTGAATCAGGCAACTAGAAAAGATAATTTTCCTTTACCTTTTATGGATCAAATGTTAGAAAGGTTAGCAGGACAAGCTTTTTATTGTTTTTTGGATGGTTATTCAAGGTATAATCAGATAACAGTAGATCTAGAAGACCAAGAAAAAAATGCTTTTACTTGTCCTTTTGGTGTGTTTGCTTACAGGAAAATTCCATTTGGATTGTGCAATGCCCCAACAACTTTTCAAAGATGCATGTTGGCTATCTTCTCAAATTTGGTGGAACAATGCATAGAAGTTTTTATGGATGATTTCTCAGTATTTGGTGCATCATTTGACCAATGTTTGAGGAATTTAAACACTGTACTAAAGTGTTGTGTTGATACCAATTTAGTTTTAAATTGGGAAAAATGTCATTTTATGGTAACTGAAGGCGTTGAAGCACTTGTTGGATTTGATGAAGACATATAGAGTTTATAGAGTTTAGTTTGTGGGTGTGTAGGTGAATAGGTTATAGGTTTAGAATTTAATCTCTTGATAGTTCAATAGATCTTGTGATAAGCGCCTTTAAATGATGCATCTCATTGAACTTATTTTACTGCATGAAAAACCAACCTTTAAGCATTAAAAGAACAAACTGAGTTTTTCAATCTGTTAAAAAGAAGTTTCAATCTGTTAAAATTACTTAACATAGGAAATGTTCATATGTTGTCAAAATTTTAATTGATTGAATCTCAAAATCAATAGGTTAAAATGTTCTTAATGATTTTTCCATATTAAAGGTTTCGCAATTTTAATCTGTTGAAATCAAGTTTAATCTGTTGAAACAAAGAGATTATTTTTTCATTCTAAAGTATCACAGGATTTCAATCTGTTGAAATATATTTTAATCTATTGAAACAGAGAGCTACCATTTTTTTCTAAACTGTTTCAATCCATTGAAAACTCGAATCAACCGATTGAATTAAGTTTTAAATGAAATCAATCGATTGAAACGTCGTTTTAATCGATTGAAAAATATTCTGATCGATCACAACTCAATTCTGATCGATCATATCAGGTTCTGATCGATCACAACTCAATTCTGATCGATCATATCTAGTTTTGATCGGTCGTAAAACTATTCCGATCGGTCATCTGCTACTTCAAGCTATTTTAAATTGATTGAATCTATCAGTTTCTCTATTTTCCTCTATAAATACAGATTTGGTTTCTCTTTTGAACATACAATTTGGAAAACATTTGAAAGCAATCTTAGAGCTCTCATATTAGTGCCTTTCTCTATGCATTCATAAACTTTTCATATCATAAGGCGTTTAGATCAAGATTGTTGAAAGTTCATCAAGAAAGAAAGTTCTGAGTTAGGGAAATTGCTTCTGGACTTCTATATTGTTATAGCTGCAGTCCAGGTTTATTCTTTTCATACACTTGTACAAAGGTTAATTGTAGATTGGGTTTGAATCTGCACTGGTTATAGTAACTGGGTTTGGTTGCTGGGTGGTTAATTCAAGAGTCTATCTTGTGGTGTTGTAAGATAGTTCTTGGGGTAGATTGGTGTATATCTACTGGTTTGTATTTTCACTTGGAATTAGTGGAACTTGGCAAATTTGTCAAGAACTGGATGTAGCTCTGGGAAAGAGTGAACCAGTATAAACTCTTGTGTTGAATTTCTGCTTTCATCTCTTTACAATTCTTGCTTATATTCTTGTTTTGTTTAAAACCAAATCTGCCTAATAAAAGATTGGATAAAAATTAACCATTCTTCCAAAAGAAAGAGTGTTTTTCGAAAAAGATTTAAAAAGTTCAATTCACCCCCCCTCTTGAACTCAACCATTAATTCTTACAATTGGTATCAGAGCTGGTTCTTGTAAGTTACTCAAGAATTCGGTCCAAGAAGGTTTAAATGGCTGAGGGAAAGATGCATTTTTCTGAAGGAGCCTCTATCAATAGGCCTCCTCTATTTGCTGGTGTGAATTATTCTTTCTGGAAGGTTAGAATGAAAATCTTTATTGAATCTCTTGATAGGGGTATTTGGGATACAATTGTTAATGGGCCTTTCAAACCAACTCATACAGTAGATGGTAAAATTGTTGAAAAAGACTGGGCTGAATTAACTGATGCAAAAAATAGGAAAGTTCAATATGATTATACTGCTAAGAACATTATTACCTCTACCTTAAATCTTGATGAGTTTTTCAGGGTTTCTCAATGTGCCTCTGCCAAAGAAATGTGGGAGATTCTAGAGGTCACTCATGAGGGTACTTCTGACGTGAAAAGGGCAAGAAAGCATGAATTAATTAGAGACTATGAACTGTTCAAAATGCAGCAAGGTGAAACCATTGCAGATGTGCAGAAAAGATTCACGCATATAGTCAATCATCTAATTGGATTAGGCAAGACATTTGACAAGGAAGAGTTAAACATCAAGATCCTAAAATGTCTGGACAGAACTTGGCAACCAAAGGTGACAACTATATCAGAATCAAGAGACTTAACTGAGATGACTACTGCTTCATTATTTGGTAAGCTAAGGGAACGCGAGTTGGAGATCAATAGGTTTAAAGAACAAGAAAATGCAGAGAAGAAAAGCAGAAACATTGTTCTCAAGACAATTGAAGAAAGTAGTGATTCTGAAGAAGATGAATATGAGAATCCAACTCTGTTGGTTAAGAAGTTTGGGAAATTTCTTAGAAAGAAGAACAGAACTGGCCAGGTTAAAAGGTACACTGATAAAAGAACTGAATCTACTCAAAATACTTTTACTTGTTATTCTTGTGGTAAGCAGGGACACATAAGGAGTGAATGTCCAGAAAAATCCAAGAATCAAAACAAGAAAGAGTTAAAGTACAAAGGGAAAAAGGCGTACATAGCTTGGCAAGACAATGATTCATCCTCTAGTTCTGTATCTGAAAGTGAAGAAGTGAATCTATGCTTAATGGCTGGTTGTGAATCCTCTTCATCTCATGTAAGTTCAACCCCCACAGAAAATGAAATGAATTACAGCACATTACTAACTGCTTTCAATGAAATGCATAATGAATCTAGGAATTTATCTCATACAAATAATCGGTTAAAAGGACTAAATAACTGGTTAGAGAATAGGGTTAAAGTTCTAGAAGAAGAGTTACTAGAAAGCAAGACAAATATGGAACATCTTGAAATAATCTACAATAATTCATCTGCTGGTAATGTTGCTGCTAACAACAATTGTGAAAAGTGTATCTCTCTGCAGAATAAGGTTGAATACTTGATTAAAACTCTGTCTAAGTTTACTCAAGGTAAAGAAAATTTAGATACACTTCTTGGGTCCCAAAACTGTGTTTTTGATCATTCTAGAATTGGGTACAAACCTAAGGTTGGGACTAAAACTAAAAGATATTTGAATTTCTTTTCTTTTAGAAAATCAACAGCATCTCCTTTCTCATCATGTCATTACTGTATGAAAAAAGGGCATACTATAAAATTTTGTCATATTAGAAAACATTTTGTGCCACAGGGTAAAATGAGATGGGTTCCAAAATATGTACAGAAAATTTGACCCTTAAGGACCCAAAGTATTTAAGGGTACCAAATACTTGATGCTTGATTTTTCAGGAACAGCAGCAAGAATCACTTTGGTACTTGGACAACGGATGCTCAAGGCATATGACAGGTGATATTTCCAAATTCCAGAAACTGAGATTGAAGAATGGAGGGCACGTGACATATGGAGACAACAACAAGGGAAGAATCTTAGGTTCTGGAGATATAGGAGATGGTGAAACCGTGACCATTCACAATGTTCTTCTTGTTGAAGGTCTCAAGCACAACTTAATCAGTATAAGTCAATTATGTGATCTAGGTCACAAGGTTATCTTCAAACCAGAAATCTGCCTAATTTGTGAGCCAAAATCTGACACGGTAATGTTGGTAGGTAAGAGGTTAAATAACATTTACATGCTAGATATCAAGCATTCTATCTCATCTCAAAGTTGTCTTCTTACTAAAGAAGAAGAATCTTGGTTATGGCATAGAAGGCTTGCACATATTCATCTTAATCATCCTGACAAACTGATTTCTAAAGATTTAGTCTCCGGGCTACCTAAGCTTCAAATTCGAAAGACAAAATCTGTGAAGCTTGTTTAAAAGGAAAACAAACTAGAAAATCCTTTTCAAACAAAAACATTGTTTCTACTTCTAGACCTTTGGAACTCGCTTCACATGGATTTGGTTGGTCCTTCAAGAAATAAAAGCCTAGGTGGTAATCTCTATATCATGGTAATTGTTGATGATTTTTCCAGATTTACTTGGACTATATTTCTAAAAGCCAAATCTGATTCTTTCAAATCTTTTAAAAAGCTTGCCAAGGTTTTACATAATGAGAAATGTTATGTCATTACTTCTATTCAAAGTGACAATGGTGGAGAATTTGTAAATGAAAAGTTTGAATTATTCTCTGAAAAGTATGGCATAAAACACAATTTTTCTGCTCTAAGAACTCCTCAACAAAATGGTGTTGTGGAAAGAAAGAACAAATCCATTGTGGAACTGGCTAGAACAATGCTTTGTGAAAATGCCTTACCTAAATACTTTTGGGCAGATGCTATAAACACAACTTGTCATGTTCTGAATAGAGTTTTGATTAGACCCATTCTTAAGAAAACCCCATATGAACTTTACAAAGGAAGAAAACCCAACATAAACTATTTCAGGGTTTTTGGATGTACATGTTTTGTTTTAAACAATGGGAAAGAAAATATTGGCAAGTTTGATGAAAAATCTGATAAAGGGATCTTTCTTGGCTATTCTTCTAACAGTCATGCATATAGAGTCTATAATTTAAGACTAAAATATGTTGAAGAATCAGTACATGTTATTTTTAATGAGTCTCCTCGAGTGTTGCAGAATAAAACAACAGGTACTGCAGATGATGACGATTTAACTGATAATTCTTATCAGTTAAAACATCCCAGTGGTTTAGATCAGTATATTGTCGAAGAAGGTGATCAGTCAATTGATCCTACAAAAACTGATCACCAGAAAGAATTTCTGAAGAACAGGGAGAAGATATCTTGGATGAGCTTCCCCTAAAGAATGGATTGTCCCAAGAGATCTTTCTCTAGACAATGTCATTGGGCAAATCAATAAGGGAGTATCCACTAGACATTCTCTTAATCAATTCTGCAATCATATGGCATTCATTTCACAAATTGAACCTAAAACTGTTAAGGATGCATTAAATGATGAATATTGGGTTAGTGCCATGCATGATGAGCTTAATCAGTTTGAAAGAAATAATGTGTGGGAATTAGTTCCTAAATCCAAAGATATCAATGTAATTGGTACTAAGTGGGTATTCAAAAACAAATTAGATGAACACGACATTATTACTAGAAATAAAGCTAGGTTGGTAGCCAAAGGATATAATCAACAGGAAGGAATTGATTTGATGAAACCTTTGCACCAGTAGCTAGACTTGAAGTTGTTAGACTGTTATTAGCTTATGCTTGTATTAGTGGTTTCAGATTACTTCAGATGGATGTCAAGAGTGCCTTTCTAAATGGACGCATTAATGAAGAAGTCTATGTTGCTCAGCCTCCTGGTTTTGAAAATCACAAGCATCCTGACCATGTCTACAAGTTGAAAAAGGCTCTTTATGGATTAAAACAAGCTCCTAGACAATGGTATGAGAGGCTAAGTAATTTCTTAATTGATCAAGGCTACAAACGAGGTGAAGTTGACAAAGCCTTATTCATTAAGAAATCTGGATCTGACATTATTCTGGTGCATGTTTATGTTGATGATATCATCTTTGGTTCTACTAGTAATGTCTTGTGTAATAAATTTGTTAAGGAAATACAAAGTGAATTTGAGATGTCAATGATGGGAGAATTGAATTTCTTCCTTGGTCTCTAGGTTAAGCAATTAAGGGATGGTATTTTCCTAAATCAATATAAATACTGTAATGAGTTGTTGAAGAAATTCGATATGCATAATTGTAAAGAATCCTCCACACCCACGTCTACTAACTGCTGTCTAGATCTAGATGAAAAAGGGAAATCTGTTGATCAAACTAAATATAGAGGTTTGATTGGATCTCTTCTATATCTGACTGCTAGTAGGCCTGACATTATGTTCAGTGTTTGCCTTTGTGCTAGATTTCAGGCAAATCCAAAGGAATCTCACCTCACCGCTGCTAAAAGGATTCTCAAGTACCTTAAAGGAACCATTAATGTTGGACTATGGTATCCTGAAGGTGCCTCTCTTAAACTTGTTGGATTTTCTGATTCTGACTTTGCAGGATGTAGATTGGATAGGAAAAGTACCTCTGGTACATGTCATTTACTGGGAAGCAGTCTCATATCATGGCACAGCAAAAAACAAGCATGTGTAGCTCTTTCAACTGCTGAAGCTGAATACATTGCAGCCGGGAGTTGTTGTGCTCAAAGTATCTACCTTAAACAACAATTGAAAGATTATGGAGTATTTCTCAACACGGTACCTCTGGTTTGTGATAATACTAGTGCAATTAATCTAACTAAAAATCCTATTCAACACTCTAGAACTAAGCATATTGAAATTAGACATCACTTTATTAGAGAACATGTATCTAGGGGTGATTGTGAAATTTTATTCATTGAAACTGAGAAACAATTAGCTGACTTGTTCACCAAACCACTCCCTAGAGATAGACTTAATATGCTTAGAACTGAATTAGGAATTCTGGATATATCTAGTATTGAATAATTGATTCTTTATTATGATACTGTTCTTTTTTAACAGGTTGATAACATGTTCAATCTATTAAATTGACTGAAAATTTTGAAATTATGTATTTTAATCGATTGAAATTGCGAAATAATCTGTTAATTTCCTGATTTTCAATCTCTGTTCATGATGTATCACCAGTTTAATCGATTAAATGAGTTTTTAATCGATTTATTTCAATAACTTTGTAGCTCTGCATGTTTTTCTGTTACAAATCAATCGATTAAATCTTTGATTCAATCGATTTATTTTACTTGTGATGATCTGCATCTATATCTGTAATTGAAAATCAATTGATTTTATGAAAAATCAATTGGTTATTATTTTTAGGGTTAGTAGTGTATGCGTTGCCTCTAATCACTTACTGCAGATTAAGGTGTGTGCCTTTGCAACTGAGAAAAACTTCAGCTACTCTCTTAAATGTAATAGTTATCCAATAAAAGCTGAATGACTGTGATTGGAAATCAGATGTGAAGGTAATTGAATATCACAATAACAACTCTCTTTCTCTCTCTGCCTTTACCATCTCTGACGCATGGAGCAGAACAACAGTAATTTACAAAAAGACAAAATTGACTATTCAAAGTAGATGAAGGGTCTCATTCTTAAACATGCAAAAGTGATTCGAAAATCTTGTACTCTCTCTTTGAAATTCTCTCTTCTCTATTTTTCGGTTTATCTCTCAAAAACAACATGCTCAAGCGCACCAAATCCGGGAGGAAGAAGTTCAGCAAAGGAGAATCCTCAGTTGCTGTGCAAGAAACATCAGGAGGAGGGTGCATTGAATCCTGGTTCAATGGGAACCAAGAAAAGATGGACTTATTCATTCATGAAATAAGCAGGAAACATATTCCCAAGGTTATGAAATTCTCGTGGTTGGATGCTGAAGGATTCAGAGGTGTTCGGAAGCTGCTGCAACACCAGAAACTTCAGAAGTTCCTTGAGCTCAATGGTAGAATCTATCCTGACCTTATCAAAGTTTTCTTTACCAATCTGTCATTTGAAGGTTCTACACTCAAAACTCAAGTTAAAGGAGTGGAAATAGAGATTACTCCCACTGTCTGGAAAAATGTTGCTGGACTCAAGGATGAAGGAGTGAAAGTCACTAAAGGGTATACCTCTGATGTAGAAGAATTCAACAAAGTTCAATACTTTTGCTCGTGTTTGAGAAATAAGCGCGACTCTGTGAGTTCCTTCAACACTGGAAAATTGAATCTTGAAGAAAGAATTCTTGCATTCATAGTGGCCTGACAGCTTACTCCCAGGGGGAGCAACCATGCAGTACTAAATGAAGGGGATTTGGTACTAATGTACTGTATCCACCACAGAATCAGAGTAAACCGGGTATTTGTCATCAAGGATCATATGATCAAAGCAAAAAGGCTAAGTGATTTTAGATATCCTTATGCAATCTTGATTTCTAAATTTCTAACTCATTTTGGTGTTGACTTGGAAGGAGAATTGGTTGAAACCATTTGCCCCACAAATGAGGTTAACAACTCCATCCTTCATAAAATGGGATTCATCAAGATTGATGGTGAGTGGATTTCGAAAGAAGAAGCTGGGAGAGAAGAAGAAGTAGAAGAAGAGGAAGAAGATGAGAATACTGGTGCTCCGAGTGCTGCGAAGCAAGACAAACGAGACCCCATGGAAGATGTTATGGAAGAGCGAGTCTCCATTGGAAGTGATTCCTTATATACCACAACTTGACCGTGGCACACCTCTTTCACGAGTTCGAACGGACTATGCTTGCGTCGAGTGAATGAAATACAAACAAATCAAAGGAGGCACATGGAGATGACATTTGCTCTGCAAGCTCGCCAGCATCGACTGTATGAAGACTCCATTGCCAGATTTCAGCACATTGATAATCAACTGGAGGATATATTCAACAGAATTGGTGACCTCCAATTCAATCAGGGTCCCTGGGATGGTGATGAATGAAGTTTAGTTTTAAATGCTTTAAATTCATGTTTTTTTTTGTACCTACGTGGTACTTATGGACTGTAATTAAACACTTTTTGATGAAGTCAAATAGGGGGAGAAGTATTTTCTTATAACTGTCACTACACACACATCACAAAATCATATATGTCTCTGTTCTGTTATTGTTTATGCAGGTGCAGTGGTTATTTGTCTCCATCAAATAGGGGGAGATTGAAGCACTTGTTGGATTTGATGAAGACATATAGAGTTTAGTTTGTGGGTGTGTAGGTGAATAGGTTATAGGTTTAGAATTTAATCTCTTGATAGTTCAATAGATCTTGTGATAAGCGCCTTTAAATGATGCATCTCATTGAACTTATTTTACTGCATGAAAAACCAACCTTTAAGCATTAAAAGAACAAACTGAGTTTTTCAATCTGTTAAAAAGAAGTTTCAATCTTTTAAAATTTACTTAACATAGGAAATGTTCATATGTTGTCGAAATTTTAATTGATTGAATCGCAGAATCAACAGGTTAAAATGTTCTTAATGATTTTTCCATATTAAAGGTTTCACAATTTTAATCTGTTGAAATCAAGTTTAATCTGTTGAAACAGAGAGATTATTTTTTCATTCTAAAGTATCACAGGATTTCAATCTGTTGAAATATATTTTAATCTATTGAAACAGAGAGCTACCATTTTTTTCTAAACTGTTTCAATCCATTGAAAACTCGAATCAACCGATTGAATTAAGTTTTAAATGAAATCAATCGATTGAAACGTCGTTTTAATCGATTGAAAAATATTCTGATCGATCACAACTCAATTCCGATCGATCATATCGAGTTACGATCGATCACAACTCAATTCGATCGATCACAACTCAATTCGATCGATCATATCTAGTTCTGATCAGTCATAAAACTATTCTGATCGGTCATCTACTACTTCAAGCTATTTTAAATTGATTGAATCTATCAGTTTCTCTCTTTTCCTCTATAAATACAGATTTGGTTTCTCTTTTGAACATACAATTTGGAAAACATTTGAAAGCAATCTTAGAGCTCTCATATTAGTGCCTTTCCCTGTGCATTCATAAACTTTTCATATCATAAGGCGTTTAGATCAAGATTGTTGAAAGTTCATCAAGAGAGAAAGTTCTGAGTTAGGGAAATTGCTTCTGGACTTCTATATTGTTAAAGCTGCAGTCCAGGTTTATTCTTTTCATACACTTGTACAAAGGTTAATTTTGTAGATTGGGTTTGAATCTGCATTGGTTACAGTAACTGGGTTTGGTTGCTGGGTGGTTAATTCAAGAGTCTATCTTGTGGTGTTGTAAGATAGTTCTTGGGGTAGATTGGTGTATATCTACTGGTTTGTATTTTCACTTGGAATTAGTGGAACTTGGCAAATTTGTCAAGAACTGGATGTAGCTCTGGGAAAGAGTGAACCAGTATAAACTCTTGTGTTGAATTTCTGCTTTCATCTCTTTACAATTCTTGCTTATATTCTTGCTTTGTTTAAAACCAAATCTGCCTAATAAAAGATTGGATAAAGATTAATTCACCCCCCCCTCTTGAACTCAACCATTAATTCTTACAGGCGTGGTGTTAGGCCATAAGATTTCTGCAAGAGGGATTGAAGTTGACAAAGCAAAAATAGAGATTATTGAGAAGCTTCCACCACCAAAAAATGTGAAGGGCATAAGAAGTTTTTTAGGACATGCAGGATTCTATAGAAGATTTATAAAAGACTTCTCAAAGATTGCAAAGCCACTAAGCAACTTGCTTAATAAGGATATTTCTTTTAAATTTGATGTAGAATGTTTGCAGGCTTTTGAATTGTTAAAACAAAAATTAATTTCAGCCCCTGTGATAATTGCTCCTGATTGGAAATTAGAATTTGAATTAATGTGTGATGCAAGTGATTATGCTATAGGAGCAGTTTTAGGCCAAAGAAAATCAAAGATTTTTCATGTTATACATTATGCTAGCAAAGTTCTTAATGCAACTCAAATTAATTATGCAACTACTAAAAAATAATTAATAGCTATAGTTTACACATTGGAAAAATTTAGAGCATATTTGATTGGTTCATCTGTTACTATATTTACTGATCATGCAGTAATTAAGTATTTGTTAACCAAGATAGATTCTAAACCAAGACTAATTAGATGAATTTTATTGTTGCAGGAATTTGATTTGGTAATCAAAGACAAAAAAGGCTGTGAAAATTTGGTAGCTGATCATTTGTCCAGATTAGTTAATACTGAAGTAACTACCAATCAATTAGAAGTGCAGGAGGAATTCCCAGATGAAAAATTGATGGTGGTACAAGAAAAACCTTGGTTTGCTGACATGGCAAATTTTAAAGCTGCAAAAGTTGTCCTAGAAGATTACACTTGACATCAAAAGAAGAAATTATTTAAGGATGCTCATTATTTTGTATGGGATGATCCCTACCTTTTCAAGATAGGAAGTGATAATTTGTTAAGAAGATGTGTGACAAGCAAGGAAGCCAAGAATATTCTATGGCATTGTCATAGTTCTCCTTATGGGGGTCATTTTAATGATGTTAGAACTGCTGCAAAAGTGCTCCAATCTGTTTTTTTTTTTTGCCTTCCTTCTTTAAAGATGCACACAGTTTTGCACAACAATGTATTGATTGTCAGAAAACAGGGAGTATTTCAAAAAGAAATGAGATGCCTTTGAATATTATGTTAGAAGTTGAAATATTTGACTGTTGGGGAATTGATTTTGCAGGACCTTTTCCATCATCATTCTCTAAAGAGTACATCTTGGTAGCAGTAGATTATGTGTCAAAGTGGGTGGAAGCAGTAGCTACTGTAAAAGCAGATGCCAAAACTGTGATAAACTTTTAAAAAAATATATATTCTGTAGATTTGACACTTCCAGAGTTTTAATCAGTGATGGAGGATCACATTTTTGCAATATTCAACTTTAGAAATGTTTAGAGCATTATGGGGTCAGACATAAAGTTGCATCACCTTATCATCCACAAACTAATGGCCAAGCATAAGTCTCAAACAGAGAAATCAAAATGATATTAGAAAAGATTGTTTCATCTTCAAGAAAGGATTGGTCAATAAAGTTAGATGATGCGCTTTGGGCTTATAGGACTGCATATAAGGTTCCTATTGGGTTATCCCCTTTTCAGCTTGTCTATGGTAAGTCATGTCATCTTCCAGTGGAAATGGAGCATAAAGCATATTGGGCTTTAAAATTTTTAAATTTTGACCAAAGGTTTCAGCAGAGCAAAGGAAAATTCAAATGCATGAATTAGAAGAAATGAGACTTAATGCATATGAATCATCCAAGTTATACAAAGAGAAAGTTAAGGCATATCATGATAAGAAGATTCTGAAAAGAAAATTTCATCCGGGCCAATCAGTTTTACTGTTTAATTCAAGACTAAGAATTTTTCCTGGGAAACTAAAATCTAAATGGTCAGGCCCATTTGTAGTAAGATCTGTAAGGCCTTATGGTGCTGTAGAATTAGAGGATCCAGCAACATGAAGATTATGGACAGTTAATGGGCAAAGAATTAAGGCATATTTGGGAGATGCAGTGGAGGAGCTTCATCTCATTATCTACTTAGATGATCCTTAAGACAAAAAAGGCGTCAAGCTGAAGACGTTAAACAAGCGCTCTTGGGAGGCAACCCAGAGTTCTATTTTTCATTTCTTTTCTTTTTGCTTTTAAGTTGTTAATCATTGGATTGCATTTGAAGTTCATGTTTCAAGTCAAATTTCGCAGAACATTTGCTCAAGTGACACAATTTTCGCTCAAGTGAATGTTAGTTGTTTCTCTCTGTTTTTGTTCGCTCAAATGAAAAGTTTTTTGTATGCACATTCGCTCAAGCGACACAATTTTCGCTCAAGCGAATGTTAGTTGTTTCTCTCTGTTTTTGGTCGCTCGAGCGAAAACTAGTTACACTTCTTTTCGCTTGAGCGAAAGTGCCCAAATTTTGTTTTTAAAAAAAACACGAGCTAGGGTCACTGTTCTCACTTTCCAACATTTTACTTTGAACCCAAGTTCTCTCCACTCACTCTGCATCAAAATTTTGACTTTGTGCACCTAAATTCAAACCTCAAAACACTTTTCCAACTATTCTGAGTATAATCCCTGAGTTTGCACCGATTCAAATCCTAGAATTTAAAGATTGTGTACTGTTCATATCAAGTTTCCGCAGTTGTGTGATTTTCTCTTTATTCTGCAATTAAGGTATGTTTTTAACCCTTTTGTTGGGAAATTGTCTGATTGTGGACTAAATTCTTGCAACTATGGTTGAATTGATTGAATTGAATGCATAATTAGGAGCTGAAAATTGTGTTGCATGTCAGGTGTTCGTTAAAATGCTTAAAAGAGATTTGTTTTAATTTTAGGTAATATAAAGTATATAATTGTTGATGAATTGCTTAATGATGAAAGGAGGAAAGGATGAATGTTAGAAATTAGGGCCTTAGAAATTCGAAAATAAAGTGCATGCCAACTGTTTGGTGAAATGTTCAAGTTGAATTATAATGTGTTATGCAACTGAATAGTCTCACATTTAGTCCTAAGTAACATTATGTTATCAAAAGTTTAGACTAACTATGAGTATGTGCGAGATGGGTCCAAGGAAAGAATCTCGGGGTGCCTCGTCATCTAGGGCTGCGGGTAAAAGGCCACGGACCGAGCCTTCGGGAATCCAGATTGGCAGAAGGAGATTTAGAGATGCTGAAAGGCAGGCAAGGTTCGACAAAATTAGGAACAGGACCTTCATTCCAGAGCGGAGAGTAGAACTGAATGAAGGAGAGTACCCGGAGTTCAACAATGAGATAACCCGCAGGAATTGGAGGCAGTTGGCACTCCTGATGCCCAAATATGACCCAGAAATTGTGAGGGAGTTCTATGCCAACCCCTGCTTGGTAGAAGGTGAGCCATTCAGGGCACACTCAAAGGTGAGAGGTAGATGGGTTCCGTACAATAGGAACACCATCAATGATCTGTTAGGAAATCCATTATTTATGGAGGAAGGCCATATTTGTAATTATCAGGTCATTAGGAACAACAGGCGTCTTACTGAGATGTATTTTAGAGACGATGACACTGCAAGAGCCTTATGCGTGCCCGGAAGGACTTATGAAGCAAATCATGCTGGGAAGGCCTTAAGGATTTTAAGGGCCAACATGACCACCATCACTCAAATTTGGACCTCTTTCCTGTTGGCCAATATTATTCCCATAAAGCATAGCTCGGACTTGAACATGCCCAGATGTCATTTTATCAGGTGTATTTTGGATGGAACCGAGATTGACGTTGCCGCCATTATGTCTGAAGAGATTTATCAATTTGTGGTTTTAGAAAGTGGGCGACGAGCAGAGCAACCAAAAGCTCTTGGATTCCCTGCCTTGATAACAACCCTCTGTGTAGCTCATGGGGTGGAAGTCAACCCAACAGTGAAAATCCACCCACCAATCAACATAAGATTCATTGAGCGGCACTGTGTGAACCCTGCAGAAGGGGCGCCACAACCATTGGCACAGGAGCCACCTCAGCCAAGAGGAGCCCGACAACCACATCCACCACCCCAGCAGCCAGACTATCAAAGAATGATGCAGTACATGGAGCATCTAACTTTGCAGCAATCAGTGACCCATAGGGGTCAATGTAGTATTAATGAAAACTTTTATAATTTATCTTTGCAAATTGCTCCAGGTATATAGTGGCCTGGGGTTTGATGCTTTGGTTCAATGGCCTGGGGACAGTCCATATTTTCCAGGAGGGGGTGAAGGTGCAGGTGCAGGTGGTGCACAGGAAGCACAGCAGGGAGCTCAAGGGAAAGAAGAATCAAGAGAAGAGGAATCGGGATCCGGGTCGGAAGAGTCTGAAGAAGGGAGTGAAGAAGAGGATTGAGAGGGAGAAAAATTTAAATTTTAAGCTTTTACTTATTTTATTTTATTTTTTTAATCTTATTTTTATTTTAATCTTATTTTTATCTTAATCTTATTTTTATTTTGGTGTGTTTAATTGAATCATTTGAGATTTTAAGTTTGTATTTGAATTATTTTGTTTTGTTTTGTTGAATATCTTGAATTCATAAGTAATGTGATGAATGATAGAATTTGTGTGATTAGATTGTTGTCCCATATAAATTGTTTAGAACCATATATGAGATTATTGTTTATTGTCCAATTCAAATCTGGAACTGAAGAAAACCATTTTGATTGTTTCCAATAACAAGTGATTTTGGGATGTTGAGTATGATAGTGAAAAGGAATTGATAAGGAGAATTAGGAATTAACTGAATTGGAGAAGCTATCCAAAACCCAGGTGAGTAGAGTACCAAAAACAGATAAATTGAGTGTCAACACTTTGTGATTGATAACTGATATTGGTTGATTCTTTGATGTGATTGCATGTTGGCAAGACTTGAAAATGATAAAGGCAATTTTTTTTCTGTGTAGTAGATATAGCCCAGAGCGAAATAGCCAACCCTGTATTAATTTTAGAACATCCATTTGAACCCCTTCTGAGCCAAAAATATTATTGTTTCTTAAACAGAACCCTTAAGCCTAAACATTATTTATCTACCACTACTACAAAATATGCTTTCAACGTCGCCATTTAACGTCGGTTCAAGCTGAGCCGACGTTAAATACACTTTCAACGTCGGTTGGTTAAAAAACGACGTTGAAAGTTGAATGTTGGTCACATTCTACGTCGGTTCTTAGTCAAACGACGTAGAAAGTACTTTCTACGTCGGTTCCCATATGAACCGACGTTGAAAGTCTTTTTTTAATTTATTTTTTACTTATTGATAGCGGTTATAAGGGAACCGCTATCTAAAGTGTATATTAGATAGCGGTTATAAGGGAACCGCTATCTAAAGTGCATATTAGATAGCGGTTCCCTTATAACCGCTATCTAATATGCACTTTAGATAGCGGTTCCCTTATAACCGCTATCTAATATACACTTTAGATAGCGGTTATAAGGGAACCGCTATTATATCCTCTCAATTATGATCGATCATTTCAAGTTATGATCGATCAGAATCTAATTTCGCTCGAGCGAGGGTAGTGTCACTCAAGCGAAATACAACCCGAGAATGCTAATTTTGTGCAGGGGGCGTTTCGCTCGAGCGAGAAGGGTGTCGCTCAAGCGAGATACATTTTAGATAGCGGTTAACCTGGAACCGCTATTATATTGTTTCAATTATGATCGATCAGAATGCGGTTATGACCGATCAGAACTATTTTAATCGATTAAATCTCGTTTCAATCGATTAAAACAATTTCTGCACGAGCGTTTTAATCGATTAAAACTTATTTTTATCGATTAAAATTACTTGAAAAGTGTCACGCGAAAGTTTTGCAGTATTTCAATCGATTGAATCGCGAAACAATCGATTAAATCAACTTAGAAGATTTTTTGTAAAGTGTTTTAATTGATATAAACGTTGTCGTATCGGTTAAAACAAATCAGTTAAAGAATCAAGAACGTATTAATGGATTAAAAGAAGTTTTAACAGATTAAAACTGCACTTTTAACGATTAAAAGAATCTTTTAACAGATTAATTAAACCGAGTAGTTTTGAAAATCTTCTATAAAAACAGTTTGGCTTGAACTTTTTTAACATACATTGAATATATCATCTTTTACACATCCTTGAGCAATCAATCAATCGCTAATTGCGACCGAATTAAAGTGGGGGTTGGCTCGAGGTTAGAGTTCGACGTCACTAGGGTATGCGTTAGGGTTCGAGCTCCGCTGGGTTTGCGTTGGGTTTCACGAGCATGACAATTGGGTTTGGCTTGACATTGGGGTTCGATGTCGCCGAGTTGGGGTTCGGCCTCGAGTTCGTCGAGGTTGAGGCTGGGGTTGAGATTCGAAGTTACTATTTGACATTTTTCTAGTAGTGATATTTACACGGATATATATTTATTTGTATATAAATATAATTTATTTGTAAGTTATTATCAAAAAATTCAAGTAGTTTAGTGGTTGGAGTATCGACCTCCAACTCTAAAGTACTGGGTTCGAATCCTGCCAATGACAATTCTCTTAAAAATTAAAAAACTTCTAAAAAATATAATATAAAGAGATGGAGGACCTAATAAAAATATAATATGAAGAGAGGGGAGAATTCTAGATAAATAAAAGGGGGTAAAGGGGTTGTAAATAAATAACCGCTATCTAAAGTAGACTTATAACTGTATATTAGATAGCGGTTCCCTTATAACCGCTATCTAAAGTCTATATTAGATAGCGGTTCCCTTATAACCGCTATCTAAAGTCTATATTAGATAGCGGTTCCCTTATAACCGCTATCTAAAGTAAAAACTTTAACGTCGGTTTATTAGAACCGACATTGAAAGTTACGACTTTCAACGTCGCCTGATACAACGTCGGTTCGTTGAAAGCCTTCCAGAACCGACGTTGAAAGCTTTATTTGTAGTAGTGTACCTTCCTATATTTGAGAAAGGAAATGAGTATGAATGTCACTATTTTTCTTAATTGTTGGGTATTGCTATTGTTGTCTTGCAGGTATTATTGGGGTGTTATTCTTAAAAACAAAAAGAGTAAAAAGGGGGGAATAATAACTTGTGAGATTATTTAACTCACTGTCATTGTGTTAGGGACAAAAGCATGAAGTTTGAAACCTGACTTTAGGAATTGTTAATCAAGAATCATTCATATGAGTTGAATTTCTCAAATATTTTTGTATATCCCAGAAAAACCAATAATTCTTTCTTAGCCCAGCCCCATTACAAGCCTCAAAAGACCTTTTGATTTAAGTTTTGTTTAACAATTGTTGATTGCTTGAAGATGATTATCAATATTGGATTGTCTAAATAAAGTGATTGAATGAGATAAACACTTACCTGTGAGAATTAGAGATGAGTATATATAACTCTATTTGAGAGATCATGCTTCTCTGAGGATAGTTGAGGATAAATTATTCTTTATTGGTTTCTATAACTTGAATGCTTATGTGTTCTATTTTCATTTGGAGTTGTGAGCATCACCTCTGAGAATTTTTATGTTGTGGTTCTGGAAGAGAATGTGATAATAGGCGATGGTTTTGTTTTGGAAAAACTACTTTGCTTGGGACAAGCAAGATTCTTGGTTAGGGGGAGTTGTTAAGTGGTAAAAAATTGATATAATTATACCTTGAATTGTTATGAAACCACTTAACTATTGCTAATTCCAAACTATTTTTCTCCCAATATAGGATGAATTCAAGAATACCTTGATACAAGAGTAAGGAGCATGATTGATAGCAGAATTGGAGTAAAGCTGGAAAAAGGAAGAAGATTTTCAGCATGAAAGTCGCTCGAGCGGGATGGATTCTCGCTTGAGCGAATATTAGTTATTTTTCTCTAGAATTCACTCGCTCGAGCGAGCCAAGACTCGCTCAAGCGAATATCAGTTATTCTTCTCTGGAAGTCAGTCGCTCAAGTGCAGGAAAATTCGCTTGAACGAATGTTAGTTATTCTTCTCTAGAGTTTATTCGCTCAAGCGAGCGTTTTGTCGCTTGAGCGAAAACAGGCTACTTTCGCTTGAGCGAAAGTTCTCGCTCGATCGAAAGACGCGAAGCCCAAAAGCCCAAATTTTTCCAATTTAAAGAGAAGATGTATTTTGAGAAAAGGGCAGTCTTGGAGAGGAGGAGACACGACTACTGTTAGGGTTTTGTCCAATCTTCATCAATTCTTCACTTTTTCATCAATTGAAGCATTGTAATGGCCAACATGAGTGGCTAACTTCATTCTCTTAGGATTCAGTGCACTTCCTTTGAACTCTTTTGTATCATGGTGATATTTTGAGATATTAATCTATGTTTTGATGTTGTTATTCTTATCCTTTGTGCTTTGGAATGATTTATTCTTGATGTTTGGGGTATGATTGGAAAATATATCTTGAACCCTAGATCACGGTAAGAATATTTGTTACATTAATTGCCAGGAATGGAATGAATGTATCAATTGCTTAACACCCTAAATCTAATGTTGGAAAATCTCTTAATTATGTGAGGAATCAACATTTATTAGGTTTTCTTATGAATTTCATGTGTGAGGAATCAACATGGATGATTTGAGTAGGTGGCATCAACATTGTTAGGTTAATTGATGTTTTTAATTGACATAGCCATTACAAAAGAGGGATAAAGAAGGAAGGCAATCCTAAGTGCCTTTAATTGATATTTTATCAATAATTTACAGTTCTTTGTCATTTAATTTCAATTCAACTCTTATTTGCAAAACCCAATCTATTTAATATACTTAGTAAGCATAACTGGGAATTTTTATTGAAACTGTTCCTTGTGGGATCGACTTTTATTTAATCGAAATACTATACTGCGATTGATAATTTTGGTACGCTTGCCAATAATTCAACATTGAGCCAGCAGCCAGTCATCCAGGTGAATGGGGGGGGGGGGCAACTATAGACCCCAAATCCTGCTCGGCTTCTTAATAAAGATCAGAAAACTTCCATTCTGAAGATGGGTAAAGCTCCGTTGGGAATCTAGTAGCATCAACCGGCTTCTGTCTAAGGAAAGGAGAGTTTTTCTGAAGAAATAAAAGGTAAAAATATGAAGAAACACTTGGGATAGTCGTCCCACATTCCAGATGGTCGTCCCAAGTGAGTTTTCAGTGCTGAGACGCACGTCCCAAAGGCCAGACGTGCGTCCCAGCCAATTTTACACCTTGGGACGGCCGTCCCAAATGTCAGACGGTCGTCCCAACCAAGTTTACACCTTGGGACGGCTGTCCCAAATGTTCAAACGATTGTCCCAAATGTCCAGACGACCGTCCCACCTGACAGGAGTTAGGACGATCATCCCACCTGATAGGAGTTAGGATGGCCGTCCCACCTGACAGAAGTTGGGACGGTCGTCCCGGCATCCTGACACTGCGAAAACTATAAATAGGGGCCTCCTTTGCAGCTTTTTCATACACCAGAACTCAGATTCACTGCTCTCTATACTTCTAGTACTTGAATGATCTTTCTTATTGCCTATAAGGTAACAATCAGTTAAGGAAATCTCTTTTGGAGATATCCGGCATTCGATAGTTTAAAGCTTTACTTGTATTCGGGAGAGGAGAGTCCCTATAGTGCGAGAGGATAGCCAAAAAGCATCCTTAGAGTTGAAGATTTCTATAAAAGCTTTCTTTGAAGGTTCTTTTCACTACTCTTCTCTTTTATTGCTTTTCTATATGCAATAGAGATAGGATCATGTAGATAATCATTTTTAATATCGCATAATAAATAGGGTAGAAGCATAATTTTATTGTCTTTATTTTAAGAATAGTCCATCATAGGGAACCCAAAAGGGACGTTGTGGGGGTGCTAATAGCTTCCCCACACGTAACTAACTCCCTTACCCAACTCTGGTTATAATGGCCAAAGTTGGTTTTTCTTAAAACCAATGCCTTCTTTTATTTTCCCTTTTCAATGTTTATGGTAAAAATATTGGTGGAGACTCTAGAACCTGTTAAGTGGTAAAAAGTTGATATAATTATACTTGGAATTGTTATGAAACCACTTAATTGATACTAATTCTAATATATTTTTCTCCCAATATAGGATGAATTCTAGAATACCTTGATACAAGAGTAAGGAGCATGATTGACAGCAGAATTGGAGTAAAACTAGAAGAAGGAAGAAGATTTTTAGCATGGAAGTCGCTCGAGCGGGATGGATTCTCGCTTGAGCAAATGTTATTTATTCTTCTCTGGAGTTCACTCGCTCATGCGAGCCAAGATTCGCTTGAGCGAATATCAGTTATTCTTCTCTGGAAGTCAGTCGCTCAAGCGCAGGAAAATTTGCTTGAGCGAATGTTAGTTATTCTTCTCTGGTGTTCATTCGCTTAAGCGAGCGTTTTGTCGCTTGAGCGAAAATAGGCTACTTTCGTTTGAGCGAAAGTTCTCGCTCGAGCGAAAGACGCGAAGCCTAAAAGCCCAAATTTTTTCAATAAAAAGAGAAGATATGTTTTGAGAAAAGCAAGCGGTTTTGGAGGAGAAGAGGCGTGACTACTGATAGGGTTTCATGCAATCTTCATCAATTCTTCACTTCTTCATCAATTTGAGTATTGTAATGGCCAACATGAGTGGCTAACTTCATTCTCTTAGGATTCGGTGCACTTCCTTTGAACTCTTTTGTATCATGGTGATATTTTGAGATATTAATCTATGCTTTGATGTTGTTATTCTTATCCTTTATGCTTTGTAATGATTTATTCTTGATGTTTGGGGTATAATTGGAAAATATATCTTGAACCCTAGATCACGGTACGAATATTTGTTACGTTAATTTCCAGGAATGGAATGAATGTATCAATTGCTTAACACCCTAAACCTAATACTGAAAAATCTCTTAATTGTGTGAGGAATCAACATTTATTAGGTTTTCTTATAATTTCATGTGTGAGGAATCAACATGGATGATTTGAGTAGGTGGCATCAACATTGTTAGGTTAATTGACGTTCTTAATTGACATAGCCATTTCAAAAGAGGGATAAGGAAGGAAGTCAATCCTAAGTACCTTTAATTGATATTTTCTCAATAATTTACATTTCTTTGTCATTTAATTTCAATTCAACTCTTTATGCAAAACCCATTCTATTTTAATATACTTAGTAAGCATATAATTGGGAATTTCCATTGAAACCGTTCCTCGTGGGATCGACTTTTATTTAATCGAAATACTATACTGTGATGGATAATTTTGGTATGCTTGCCAATAATTCAATAAGTATTTCTGGCACCATTGCTGGGGAGCGGTGTTCTTTGAGAATTCTTTGTTTAGCTTATTGAGTATTTTATTTTTATTTCTCTTTTTTGCTTTATTTTTCAATTTTATTTTGCTTAATTTTTGTTTTGTGTTAATCTTTGCTTGAGTTACTCTTTTGATTTATGCGTTTAAGAGGATATGTATCTTCAGAGCAGTTAGAATTTAATCCAGAGATTGAAAAAACAGCTTGGAGGAACCGGGGTAGAAGAAGAAGGGAAACTCAAGAACAAACCACAAGAGAATCTGCTAATTCTTCTTCCACATTTGATTTACCAAACCCAATTATAGAAGATATGGCGGAAGAAGGAGCAAATCTGAATCCGAATCCGAATCCAGATCCAAATATAAATCCAAATCAAAACCCAAATTCAAATCCACCTAGAAGAACTCTCAGAAACTATGCTATGCAGTAAGGCCCAAGACACTTTTCCAGCATTGCCATACCAGATGATCAAATATTGCAGATGAATCCAGCTTTCTTAAGCTTGATTAGTGCTCATCAATTCACTGGATTGGATCATGAAGACCCTTATATTTATTTGTCTACTTTTTATGAGTTGATTGGTACCATGGAATTTAGAGCAGCAAATCTTGAATCTGCATATTTGAGATTATTTCCTTTTTCTTTGGCAGGTAGGGCAAAGGAGTGGTTGAAGACACATACTAATCAGAGTTTGACTAATTGGAGTAGTGTAGAAGAGAAGTTTCTGAACAGATTTTTCCCACCATCTCGCTACATCAAAGCAAAATCCGACATCACTTCTTTCAGACAAGGAGCATATGAACATTTTTGTGAAGCATGGGAGAAATTTAAATCACTGTTGAGAAGATGCTCAAATCATGGATTTGATGACATTGCTCAGTTGAATATTTTCAATACTGGGTTGCAACATGATGCAAAGATGCTATTAGAGGCTGCAACAGGAGGATCCATGTTGGATGTAGAAATTGAACATGCCACAAGAATTATTGATGCATTAGCTTTTACAGACCAACAGGACAAACATGATAGACATCCAGTTCAAAAGAAAGGAATGTTAGAGCTTAACACCTCAGATGTTATCTTAGCCCATAATAAAATTTTGACGCAACAAATTGAAGCATTGAACCAGAAAATAGAGAAATTACCTCAACAAATGCATACAGTACAATCTATTCCTAATCAACACATGAGTTGTGACGTGTGTGGAGGTGATCATGCAAATGAACAATGCTCTTATCAAGGCAATATTCAACAAGAAGAAGCTAATTATATGGGGGCTCAAGGTAGTAGTCAAGGCAGACAAGGTAATTTTCCTAATCCTAATAATTATCAGAATAATTTTACATAAGGATGGAGAGGGAATCAAAATCAGAATCAGAATTTTGGGTGGAACCAAGGTGTTAGCTCATCTACTAGACAACCTACATTTCAACAACAGTCATATCAACAACCTGCATATCAATAGCAACAACAACATTATCCTTCAATGCCTGACAGAATAAGTAAATTGGAGGATACTTTAGAAAAATTTATGTAAAGCACTATGGCTAATCAGAAAAATATTGAGGCTTCATTCATAAATATAGAGACCCAAATAGGCCAACTGACTAAGCAATTATCTAAGCAGCAACAAGGAGGACATTTTTTAGCTAACACACAAACCAACCCCACGGAGCAATGCAATTCAATAACTACAAGGAGTGGAAAAGTTGTAGGTAAGGAGATTGGTGACAATATAGTTGTTGAAGAAGAAGTTTTGGTAAAAGAAGATGAAGAGCAAGAAGAGGAGAATAATAAAGAAAGACATATCCCTAATAAGAAGAATGAAGAGGGAGAGAAAAAAAAAGATAGAAAAAGGAGGGAGTAAAAAACCATTTGTAGAGAAGTTACCATATCCCAAGGTTCCCTCACAGATAGATAAAGAAAGACAATTCACTAGGTTTATGGATATTTTCAAGCATTTACAAATTAATATTTCATTTATGGAAGCTATGGAGCAGATGCCGACTTATGCAAAATTCATGAAAGACTTGTTAACTAAGAAAAAGAGATTTACTACAGAAACAGTGGAGCTAAAAGCAGGATGCAGCACTATAATTCAGAAATCATTACCTCAAAAGTCCAAGGATCCTAGCAGTTTCACTACACCAGTCACAATTGAGACATTACAAGTAGGTAAAATATTACTCAATTTGGGTGCTAGTATAAATCTAATGCCTTTGTCTATGCTTAAAAGAATAGGAGACTTGGAAGTAAAACCTACAAGAATGAAACTGCAGCTAGCTGACAGATCTCTAAAGATTCCTTATGGAGTAGCAGAAGATGTTTTAGTTAGAGTGGATAAATTCATATTTCCTGTTGATTTTGTGATTATGGACATGGAGGAAAATGAGGAAGTCCCATTGATCCTGGGAAGGCCATTTATGAAGACTGCCAAAGTAATTATAGATGTTGACATGGGCAAGTTGAAAATTAGAAGTGGAGATGATGAAGTTAATTTTAATCTGTTTGAAGTTGTACAACAACCGGAAGACAAGAAAGATTGCCTCAGAATAGATACTTTGGAGGAATTACCCATCTCAACTGAAAAACAAGATTACAATCCTACTGCACAACCCCAAAGACATCTCAATCTGACTATGAAGGAAGTTGTTCAAAGAGAGGTACTGAAACCTCCTGAAGCAGGTATGATTTATCTAATCTCTGATAGTCATAAGGTTATTCGCAATAAAAAGAATAACTTCATTCCCACAAGGACAGTCAAGGGATGGAAAATGCGTATATATCACCTTGATCACTCACCTGCATGAGCCCTAAAGCAAATAGGCGTCGAGCTGAAGACGTTAAACAAGCGCTCCTAGAAGGCAACCCAATATTTTGAATTTGTTGTTTTTCTTTTTTTGCAGTTTAAGTTTTTGTGCATTTTTCTTCCTTAGGTTCTTTCTCCAGGTACATAGTGAACTTCTCCTCAAGACTTTGAAGCCTTACTTCAATGGCCTGGGGACAGTCCAACTTTTTCGGAGGGGGTGAGAAAGTCTGCAACTGAGGATGAGGCACAAGATAAGGAGGAAATGACAAGTGAAGAAAATGAGGGAGAAAACTTACTTTGTTTTTAATGTTTTTAATTCCTTTGTTTTTAATTTAATGTTTTTAATTGCTTTATTTTAAATTTTGAATTCCCTTGCTATCCCATAATTTGTTTAGAGCCATATATGAGATTATTGCTTATTGTCTAATTCAAATCTGGAATATGAAAAATCATTTTGATTGTTTCCAATAACAAATGATTTTGGGATGATGAGTATGATAGTGAAAAGGAACTGATGAGGAGAATAAAGATTTAACTGAATTGGAGAAGCTAGCCAAAACCCAGGTGAGTAGAGTACCAAAAACAGATAAATTGAGTGTCAACACTTTGTGATTGATAACTGATATTGGTTGATTATTTGATGTGATTACATGTTGACAAGACTTGAAAATGATAAAAACATTTTTTCTTTTTAGTAGATATAACCCAGAGCCAAATAGTCAACCCTGCATTAATTTTAGGACATCCATTTGAACCCCTTTTGAGCCAAAAATAATATTGTTTCTTAAACAGAACCCTTAAGCCTAAACATTATTTATCTACCTTCTTATATTTGAGAAAGGAAATGAGTATAAATGTCACTATTTTTCTTATTGTTGGGTATTGCTATTGTTGTCCTATAGGTATTATTCGGGTGTTATTGTAAAAAAAAAAGGTGTAAAGAAAAAGGAAAAGCAAAGCTTAAAAATTGGCAAAGCCAAAAAGAATTCATGCAAAAGCATGAGAAAAAAAATAGAAAAGTAGTTCAAGGGGGGAATAATAACTTGTGAGATCATTAACTCACTGTCATTGTGTTGGAGACAAAAGCATGAAGTTTGAAACCTGACTTGAGGAATTGTTAAGCAAGAATCATTCATATGAGTTGAATTTCTCAAATATTTTTGTATATCCCAGAAAATCCAATCATTCTTTCTTAGCCCAGCCCCATTACAAGCCTCAAAAGACCTTTTGATTTAAGTCTTGCTTAACAAATGTTGATTGCTTGAAGATGATTATCAATATTGGATTGTCTAAATGAAGTGATTGAATGAGATAAACACTTACCTGTGAGAATCAGAGATGAGTATATATAACTCTTTTTGAGAGATCATGGTTCTCTGAGGATAGTTGAAGACTAATTATTCTTTGTTGGTTTCTACAACTTGAATGCTTATCTGTTCTATTTTCATTTGGAATTGAGAGCATCACCTCTGAAAATTTTTATGTTGTGATTCTGGAAGAGAAAGTGATAATAGACGATCGTTTTGTTTTGGAAAAACTACTTTGCTTGGGACAAGCAAGATTTTAGGTTGGAGGGAGTTGTTAAGTGGGAAAAAGTTGATATAATTATACCTAAAATTGTTATGAAACCACTTAACTGATACTAATTCTAATATATTTTTCTCCCAATATAGGATGAATTCAAGAATACCTTGATACAAGAGTAAGGAGCATGATTGACAGCACAATTGGAGTAAAACTGGAAGAAGGAAGAAGATTTTCAGCATGCAAGTCGTTCGAGTGGGATGGATTCTCGCTTGAGCGAATGTTAGTTATTCTTCTCTAGAGTTCACTCGCTCAAGCGAGCCAAGATTCGCTTGAGCGAATATCAGTTATTCTTCTCTAGAAGTCAGTCGCTCAAGCGCAGGAAAATTCGCTTGAGCGAATGTTAGTTGTTCTTCTCTGAAGTTCATTCGCTCAAGCAAGCATTTTGTCGCTTGAGAGAAAGCAGGCTACTTTCGCTTGAGCGAAAGTTCTCGCTCGAGCGAAAGACACAAAGCCCATAAGCCCAAATTTTTCCAATAAAAAGAGAAGATGTGTTTTGAGAAAAACATGCAGTTTTGGAGGAGAAGAGGCGCGACTACTACTAGGGTTTCGTCCAATCTTCATCAATTCTTCACTTCTTCATCAATTTGAGCATTGTAATGGCCAACATGAGTGACTAACTTCATTATCTTAGGATTCAGTGCACTTCCTGTGAACTCTTTTGTATCATGGTGATATTTTGAGATATTAATCTATGCTTTGATGTTGTTATTCTTATCTTTTATGATTTGGAATGATTTATTCTTGATGTTTGGGGAATGATTGGAAAATATATCTTGAACCCTAGATCACGATAAAAATATTTGTTACGTTAATTGCCAGCAATGGAATGAATGTATCAATTGCTTAACACCCTAAACCTAATGCTGGAAAATCTCTTAATTGTGTGAGGAATCAACATTTATTGAGTTTTCTTATGAATTTCATGTGTGAGGAATCAACATGGATGATTTGAGTAGGTGACATCAACTTTGTTAGGTTAATTGACATTCTTAATTGACATAGCCATTACAAAAGAGGGATAAGGAAGGAAGTCAATCCTAAGTACCTTTAATTGATATTTTCTTAACAATTTACAGTTCTTTGTCATTTAATTTCAATTCAACTCTTTTGAAAGCAATGAGGGGGAGATTGATGGAAATGTTCCTGCATTCCCAAGAGATGATTTTGATGATGATTCAAGTTAACTACATTCAAGTCAACACCATTCAAGATGAATTTAAGGACAAACTGAATTTATGACGTAGGTGACAATGTGAAACATTTCCCTACATGCCCAATATATGTTTTTGATAACTATTTTTCTATTTAATTAAGTGTTGATGAAAAATAAAAAAAAACACACAATTACAGAATTTGAAAATACAATTTACATTCAATTAGTTTTGAGAAAAGAATTATGAGCAAGGCAACAAAGATATTTTACACCTTTTGAGAAAACCCTCTTCTCTACTGCCTTTTGTGCTTTCATTGTTAATCACACTTATTCTTGGAGATTGGAATTCTACAGGCTTCTATAATTTGTTGTCTCCATTACCCAGGTGTATCTGTTCTTATTTTTATTACCTTCATCCTTTTTGCATTGGTGGAAAAGGAGGTATTTTTCATCCCTAGTGTGATTCTAGGGAGGTGTTCATCCTTAGTGGGATTCTAAGGAGGTGTTTTTCATCCCTTGTGTGATTCTAGAGAGGTGTTCATCCTTAGTGGGATTCTAAGGAGGTGTTTTCATCCTTTGATTTGTTCAGAGGAGGTGTTCATCCCTAGTGGGATTCTAGGGAGGTGTTCATCCTTAGTGGGTTTCTAAGGAGGTGATTGTCTTTTTAATTAGTTTACTTTTTACTGGTTCTTCTGCTGAGTTGATTGTAATTTGTAAACTGAATTTGAAAGATAGTGAATGGGGAGTCACTCTTGTGTTAAAAATTGACTGGGAACTAGATGTAGGGTTGGCTATACCCAAACCAGTATAAATCTCTGTGTGCTCTTCTCTTTCCCTTATCTCTTTCTCTTTTCCTGATTATATTATTGCTTCCGCTTTAACAAATTATTGGCTCACAAATAAATTTTAATTTGACATCTATTTTAATTTGTGCATCTATTCACCCCCCTCTAGATGCCATTTGTCTAACAAGTAGTATCAGAGCTTGGTTAGATAAGATATTTCTAAACGATCTGTCAAGATATCTATGCAGAATCAGATTTATAGGGAAGGAGCCTCAATAAACAGACCACCATTATTTGAAGGAGAAGACTATCAGTTTTGGAAGGTTAGAATGGAAATATTTTTACAAACACTAGATTACGTTGTTTGGGATGCTGTACTCAATGGTCCCTACATTCCGATGAGAACAACAGAGTCTGGAGCTGTTCCAAAGACTTTTGATCAATGGATGCCGGATGAAAATAAGCGTGCCCATTATGATGTAAGAGCCCAAAATGCTATTGTTTCTGCCTTAACTCGTAATGAATTTTTCAGGGTCTCACAATGCAAGACGACAAAAGAAATATGGGACACTCTTGAAGTAACACATGAAGGAACAAATGAAGTAAAGCGAGCACGTAAGAACATACTCATCCAGGAGTATGAATTACTTCAAATACAACAAAATGAAAGCATCACGGATTTCCAGACACGCTTCAGACATATAATAAATCACTTGAAAGCATTAGGAAAAAGTTTTGACAATGAGGAGTTGAACACAAAGATCTTAAAATCCTTAGACAGGAATTGACAACCAAAGGTCACTACTATTACAGAATCAAAGGATCTCACAAAAATGAATATTGCTACTCTATTTGGAAAGCTGCGAGAACTTGATATGGAGCTACAAAGGTTAAAGAACGGTGAACATAATCAAACCAAGATGATAGCTCTAAAAGCAGAAAAATCTGAAAGCGAAAATGAAGGTAAGTTTTCAGATTCCGATATGTCTCTTTTTGTTAAACAATTTTCTCACTTTATGAAGAACAGGAAAAAGAGACCGCAAAGAAAGGAGAAAACAAATAAATTCCAGTGCTATGAATGTGGAAAACCTGGTCATATCAAACCAGACTGTCCGAAACTTATGAAAGAGAAGAAAGATGTGAAAGAGAAGAAGAAAGAGAAGAACAATACCTATAAGAGCAAACGCAAAACTTATATTGCTTGGGAGGATAATGATTCTTCCACAACACAAGAGATTTCTTCCGAAAGTAGTGATGGAGAAGAAGAAGCAAATCTTTGCTTGATGAAAAAAAGTGATAATGAAGCCTCATCACAGGTAAGTAGTACAAATTCCTTAAATGAATATGATGAGTTATTTAAAGAATATCAAGATATGTATGAAGGTTTTACCAAGTTATCTAAGAAATACAATGCACTTAGGCAAAAGTTTAATGCATTAGAAAATATTGTTGGTATTCTTGAAAAAGAAAATGAGTGCTTAAAGAAAGATGTTGAGAAATCTAAAACTTTGTCTAAAAATAAAGAAGTTGTTAAACCTTGTGAAAATTGTAATCTTCTGAAAATGAGATTTTCAAGTTAGAGAAAATAATAAACAATTTTTCAAAATCTTCTGAAAATCTTGATTCGATATTAGGTTATCAAAGAGAAAATTCTAGCAAAGCTGGACTTGGTTACAAACCCAAAGAAAGTCTAGAACCTCATAAAACTATTTTTGTGAAAGAGTCAAGGAAAACAGATGTGAAACCAATTTCAAAAACTTTAAGAAACGCATTTAGACCTTTTCAAAGAAAACCAACATGTTTTTATTGCATGAAATTAGGTCATACATCAAATAGATGTTACATAAAACATTTTGGCATATCTAATGGCAAATATGAATGGGTGCCTAAAGGAACAAAGCATTTATACATGTCTAGATGATAATTTGAGTATCTAATTGATTATAAGAATCGAAATTTTTTTCTTGTTGTCATAATCAATTATGTTGACCAACTTTGAAATTTGAAAGTTCAAATTTTGACAATTTGAATTTATGAAAATTTGAAATTATAAAGTTTGAAATCTTGTAATTTGAGATTCTTGAAATTTGATATTTTGTAGTTTGAGATTTTTTTTAAAAATTTGCAATATGAGATTTTTGAAATTCGAAATTTTGCAATTTGAGATTTTTGAAATTTGAAATTTTGCAGTTTGAGATTTTTTTGCAATGAGATTTTTGAAATTTGAAATTTTGCAATTTGAGATTTTTGAAATTTGAAATTTTGTAGTTTGAGATTTTGAAATTTGAAATTTTTGCAGTTTGAGATTTTTGAAATTGAATTTGAATTGGAATTTGAAATTTGGGATTAGAAATTTGAATTTGAAATTTGGAATTGGTTGAAATTTGAATTTGAAATTTGAAATTTGTTTTTGAAATTTGAAATCTGGAATCTGGAATATGAGTGCATTTGAATTTGAAAGTTTTCTAAATAAGAAGACTGCAATGGAGGCAAACTACTGCATTTAATTCCATTATCTCTATAATCATTTTATTCTCCTATTTTTCTCTCTCTTCATTTGTCTTGGGTATCCTAGATATTGTTTCCTTAATATGATATTCTTCTCTATGACACTTTTTAATGCATTATCTTCTCTACCTTGATTTATATACTAATAGGTACAAATTTGTTCTCGGTTTCTATTGCAATATTTTTCATAATTATCAATGAAACATGGAAATATTTTGATGATATTAATCTGTCCGAAACAGGGGGAGATTTTTTTCTTATAATATTTTTTTAATTATCAATAAAATAGGGAGATATTTTGATGATATTAATATGTGTGAAATAGGGGAAGATTTTTTCTTATAATATTTTTTATGATTATCAATGAAATAGGGGGAGATTTTTTGATGAATTAAAATCTGTGTGAAATTCTTTCCTATCTAAATTAAACAAGGGGAGTTAAGAGAAGTATTTGGTCATATGAGTTAGGGGGAGTCTTGTTATTAATATATCCAAGGGGAGATTAAGAGACTCTGACATATAAATCTGTGCTAATCTTGAGCTGGCTATATAGAGTCAAGCATTTTAATTCATTTTAGGTGTTTCCTTGATCATCATCAAAAAGGGGGAGATTGAAAGCAATGAGGGGGAGATTGATGGAAATGTTCCTGCATTCCCAAGAGATGTTTTTGATGATGATTCAAGTCAACTACATTCAAGTCAACACCATTCAAGATGAATTTAAGGACAAGTTGAATTTATGACGTAGGTGACAATGTGAAACATTTCCCTACATGCCCAATATATGTTTTTGATAACTATTTTTCTATTTAATTAAGTTTTGATGAAAAATAAAAAAAACACACAATTACAGAATTCGAAAATACAATTTACATTCAATTAATTTTGAGAAAAGAATTCTGAGCAAGGCAACAGAGATATTTTACACCTTTTGAGAAACCCTCTTCTCTACTGCCTTCTGTGCTTTCATTGTTAATCACACTTGTTCTTGGATATTGGCATTCTACAGGCTTCTACAATTTGTTGTCTCCATTACCCAGGTGTATCTGTTCTTATTTTTATTACCTTCATCCTTTTTGCATTGGTGGAAAAGGAGGTGTTTTTCATCCCTAGTGTGATTTTAGGGAGGTGTTCATCCTTAGTGGGATTCTAAGGAGGTTTTTTCATCCCTAGTGTGATTCTAGAGAGGTGTTCATCCTTAGTGGGATTCTAAGGAGGTGTTTTCATCCTTTGATTTGTTCAGAGGAGGTGTTCATCCCTAGTGAGATTCTAGGGAGATGTTCATCCTTAGTGGGTTTCTAAGGAGGTGATTGTCTTTTTAATTAGTTTACTTTTTACTGGTTCTTCTGCTGAGTTGATTGTAATTTGTAAACTGAATTTGAAAGATAGTGAATGGGGAGTCACTCTTGTGTTAAAAGTTGACTGGGAACTGGATGTAGGGTTGGCTATACCCGAACCAATATAAATCTCTGTGTGCTCTTCTCTTTCCCTTATCTCTTTCTCTATTCCTGATTATATTATTGCTTCCGCTTTAATAAATTATTGACTCACAAATAAATTTTTAATTTGACATCTATTTTAATTTGTGCATCTATTCACCCCCCCTCCTCTAGATGCCATTTGTCTAACATCTTTATGCAAAACCCATTCTGTTTTAATATACTTAGTAAGCATATAATTGGGAATTTCCATTGAAACCGTTCCTCGTGGGATCGACTTTTATTTAATCGAAATACTATATTGCGATTGATAATTTTGGTACGCTTGTCAATAATTCAACAAAAACCATTTATGAAAACCTCGTTCTTAAAGGTAGTTCGGTTATTGGACACCCTAAGAGTGATGATCATATTTTTAAAACAAACGCGAGTTGTAACATCCTAGATTTGCAACTAATTATATAAATAAATTTTGTAAGTTATTATATGGTTATTGTAATAAATATGTACTAAGTATTATGTAGAATTATTATAAATTTTGATTATACTAATTTTTATTTTAGGAAAATTATAAAATAAAATTCAAGGTTAATATTGTGTCAAATAATAATTTCTTAATAATTTATAATAATTAAATTAAAATTAAGAATAAATGAATAAATAAATATTTAGGAACTTAAAAAAAATAATCATAATAAAAAAAGTAATAATAATCATAAATAAATAAATGATAAAAAAAGAGAAACAGAAGGTTGGTGGTGGCCTTAATACATTTGAATTAAGGCGGTGAAGAATTAAATTGAAATTAAGGCGGTGAAGAAACTTGAAGAAGAAATTAAGTCGATGAAGAGATATATAAATAGAAGGAAACCGTGTAGGAAAATCATGCAAAATCAAAAACCTCTCTAACACCAAAATCCACAACTAATTTGGAGAATAAGAGAGGCACCAAATTGAGAAAAAAAAAAAAGAGAGAGAGAAAGGAGGAAAGGAGGAGAGTAAGAAGATCTTGGAGAAGTAAGGTATGGATTAGATGTTTAATTTTATTCATACGCTCAAGATTAAAATGTTTGATTTTGATTACTCGTTCATTGTTTTGAAAGTTTAAAATGTTGATGAAATTCTTGAAATTAAGGATGAATTAGATGATAAAATTGTTGCTTTTGAATCAAATATGATAGGTTTCATGTTTAATTTGAGTTTGGAATTAGTTTGATTGATTGATACGTGAGAATTTGAAATCTGGAGAAACTAAATATGGTTACTGGACGAAGATTAAATAAAAGGGATATGGTGGGAATTTTTGAACAAGATTAATTTTTGAAATTAAGGATAAATTATATATTAAAATTTCTGTTTTTAACTTAAATTGAATATGTTTAGGGTTTAATTTGGATTTGGAACTAGTTTGGTTGTCTGAAACTAAAAATTTTGGAATCTGGAATGTTGGAAATGGCGTACTGGAAGTGAGGAAGAAGAAAGGGACATGGTGGGAATTTTTGAAAAAGATCAAGGGCAAAATAGTCATTTCACATCTTAGGGACATAAATGGAATTTTGAAAAACATTAAGGGTATAATGGTCATTTCATCATGGCTTCAGGACATGGATGGAATTATAGAAATATCCAAGGGTAAAATAGTCATTTTAGGGACATGGATAGAATTATAGAAATGTCCAAGGTAAAAAATAGTCATTTTAGGGACATGGATGAAATTATAAAAATGTCTAAGGGTAAAATAGTCATTTTAGGGACATGGATGGAATTATAGAAAATGTCCAAGGGTAAAATAGTCATCTTAGGGACATGGATGGAATTATAGGAAATGTTTAAGGGCAAAATGGTCATTTTACAACCTAGGGACATAAATGGAATTTTGAAAAAGGTTAAGGGTATAATCGAGATAAAGTCAAACACCACCTCTTTGTTTACTAGGAAAACAACTCAGTAAACATTCGAATTTGAGGATAGTGCCTTCATCAAAGTTATAGGTTATTGTCTTATTTTTCCAACACAATTGAAATCATCTTAAAAAGAGGTCTAGAACTCAAGATATGGACAAAATACTGAATCCTACGAAATAAATTATTAATAGAAATTGTCTTATTTAAAACAACTATGAATTGTAATTGAAATTTTGAATATATTAATGAGATGTTTCTAAGTACTTAATTGATGATAGATTATTTTGTTTCATACAAGACATAAATATAGTGCATGAAATGTTTTTTGGAAGTCACAAAAAAGTTTTTACAATAGAGTATTGGAAATTACTATTAAGTTGTTATCAAGGACGGTTGGTAGTAACAATGATGTGCAAAACAGAATTTTGAACATATTTCTATGAGTCATTTTCTTAAGAATTTACTATCAAGAGAATCTAGTAGCGGAATATGACTACAAAAATGGTCGGCCAAATGAGATAGAGAATGTATGAGAATGAATGATTGAGAATCGAGCTACCAGTATCTATGATAGTTAATGGGAGAGTAGAATAGGTAAGACAGGACCTCTGGTATATGGGGTTGGACCTCTGGTCTAGGGAGTGTTTGGGCATGGGCAATCCCATAAGTGGCCAGTCTTTATTTGATTGTGTCGTGGTAGCCTGCCGGGTGCACTGACACTCTGACTACTGTCTACTTGTTCGCGTTTAGTGGGGTATTGCTGAATCACCGGACAGGGTGATGTTAAGCTCTGGTTCCACTAGACACTCATATGAGTCTCCATGGAGCACTGAGTAAAAAATGATCTTTTTAGAGTCAAATGCATGATTTTAAAGTTTTGCGTTTTGAGTCACATATGCATATCATAAACATATTACATGATGAAATTGTAGATTATTCATGATTTGTATGATATTCTCTATTATGATTCCATGATTGATTTATTTGTTTCTCATAATTAATTTTCAAATTAAATTATATATGGTTGTATATTTATATGCAGTTATGAACTTATTAGAAGGAATGTTTCATTGGTTGATTTTATCGTATGAATGTTTGCTTTATTTGCTGTGGATAAAATTAAATGTCTAATCCCATAAATATTTCAATTCCAGATGTTGGTGACGTGTGATGCAGGAATGTATAGTTCAAGAGATAGATGTCAGATGCAAAAATCCAGAGCTTAGGTTGAGAATTGTATAACATATGAGAATAACTTTATGACTTGTAATATTTTGAAAACTTTGTACTAGAACTTGTTGCTTGATTTAATATACAACTTTACCTAAATTAATTGTTCACTTGGTATATTTTCTATTAACCTTCTATGAATATTGAAAATATTACTAACTTAGATAATAAATTAGGATTAATAAATGTAATCTGTAAGGGGGGTTATACGAGTCATCAAAATCATCGTGTCACTCCGACCACTTTTTTGTGGCGATGACAACGGTTAATTTGATTGATTCATTTTTTCCATTTGTGACTTTTCGCAAGTGGATTACACAAGTAAACTTGGACTTTAGAGAAGAGTGAAACTTAGTTGCACATGATGCTTGCTATGAATTTGAGTTTTTATTTCCATTAATTTGACTCATCTCATATTTTCTTTCTCCTACAAAGAAAAATAGAAATATGCACTATGAATGAATGAATGTATGTTTTGATGCTAAAACTATGAAAATGCAACAAATAAATAAACACTTAATTATATTATGCTTTTAATTAAAATATGTTAAATGCATAGTTTATGAAAAAATAATTAACTTAAAAAATACTCTTAGATCAATAAATAAAAAGTAAAATGACATACATCATTATTGTTAACCCACACTCAAGAGAATCTCATTTAAGCTACTATTAACAAATGCTTAAGCAACTCTCACTTAATCTATTGTCAACACATGCTTAAGCCACACTCGCTTAAGCCACGTTCGCTTAAGTTGTTATTAACCCACCCCTAAGTTACACTCGCTTAAATTGTTGTTAACTCATTAAGTTATTGTTAACCCACATTTATGTTATTGATGCTTAAAAGGTCATTGGTGGATGCTTAAATACGTTTCTTTTACTAATCTAATTTTCCTCACAAGTTCAAGAAGATAAAATAATGGACAACAATTATTGATTTATTATATGTTATTTGTATATTTTTCAAATATTACTTTTTATGTTTATTTTTATTCTTTGAAATAAAATATTTTGAACATAAATATTTGTAATTTTATTTATTAAATTATTTGAGCTTATATTATTCTATTTTATCTAAAATTACAAATTACAAATATAAAATATATTTTATTTTTTATTGGCGCCTAATTTTATGATAATACTTGGATTTGTGAGGTTTCGTAACAAAATAGTTTTGTTATGGGTTATTGATTATTTGTGATGAATTTTTTCAATAAAAAAATATATTTTTTATAATCTTTAAGGACAACATTCATATAAATTATGAAGCACTTGTTGGATTTGATAAAGACATATAAAGTTTAGTTTGTGGGTGTGTAGGTAGATAGGTTATAGGTTTAGTGAAAGTGATGAAGATCTTATTGAATTACTTTGGCAAAGATCTTGTTGATTTGATGAAGTAAAAAATGAAGTCAAAGGCTACTTTGTGGCAGTCAAAGGTCACTTAGATAAAAAGAGTAGTGGGATTAGTGAGTCTGTGTCTCTGCTTAGGTTTAATCATTTTTATCTCTCTACTGCATGAGGTTTCTTCATTTAAAAGATTTTGCAAAATGCCTCTAAAAAGCGATTAAATGGTTAAAAACAAAGTATTTTGATAAAAGGTTTTTTAATTAACTATTTTAATTAATAGTATACAAGTTTTATCAACTAAAATGTTCTTAACACTTTTGTAACAGGTTTTTAATTGATATGTTTTCGAAATAATCGATTGTTTTCATTAGAAAGTGTTTTGAAAACCTTCTGTCAAGTATTTTAACCGATACAGTTTCGAAAAAATCGATTAAAATCACTTAAAATGTTCAAGGAAGTGTTCTGGTAGTATTTTAATCGATATAACTTCGAAACAATTGATTAAAACCAATATGATCGATCAGAATGAGTTTTTGATCGATCAGAATAATTTTAATCAATTAAAATGCGTTTCAATCGATTAAAATAACTAAGTGAACTTTTTTCAAAGTGTTTTAATCTATTAAAACAGATTGTTATCACTTAAAATCACTTAGAAAAGTTTATAAGAATGTTTTGCAGTATTTTAATCGATTGAAAGACGAAACAATTGATTAAAACAAGTTTAGAAGATTTTTTACAAAGAGTTTTAATTGATATAAACGGTGTCATATCGCTTAAAACAAATCTGGAAAATAATCAAGAACGTTTTAACAAATTAAAAGAAGTTTTAACAGATTAAAACAAGACTTTTAACAGATTAAAAGATTATTTTAACAGATTAATTAAACCAGCAATTTTGAAAATCTTCTATATAAACAGTATTGCTTGAATCTTTTAAAATATATCTTTAGCAATCAATCAAGCAATCATAAGTGCTACTTTCAAGAGAGAATCACGCTAATTTTGTGAAGTTCATAGAAGTTCTTTCTTGAGGCAAAATTGCATTCTTTTGGAGAAGAAACTCATACTGCAGAGTTGCATAAATCTGGTTTGAGCGTTCTAAATTTCTTCTCTTTGTTTCTTTACTTTCTTTACTGTATTGTGGGTGCCTGGAATTGTGGGCACTGGTTTCTGTAGTTGGAATTTGGTTCTTGGTGAAGGTTTAGGTGCAGGAACTGGAATTGTGGTTCTTGTGGTAGATTGAGTATGAGATTAAAGTTGTAATCTGTAAAACGTTCAATCTAGTGGAACCCAGCTGGAATTTGGCTGGAGACTGGACATAGCCCTGGGATTGGGTGAACCAAGTATAAACCTTGGTTGTATCTTTCTAAACCTTTCTCTTCTTTAATTCGTCACTCGCATTTATTTTTGATTGCTTGATGTGTGTGATTCAAGAACTGGTCCGAAATCATAATCTTTGAAATAGATAATCGTAATTTGCGAAAATCTTTCAAAGATCAATTCACCCCCCTCTTAATCTCGACCTACATTTCTAACAATTGGTATCAAGAGCAAGGGTCTTGAAAAATACTCAAGGCTTTTCGGTCCAAATCTTTAATGGCTGAAAACAAATTACCTTTTTCTGAGGGAGCTTCTATCAATAGACCTCCACTGTTTTGTGGTACAGATTATCCATTTTAGAAAATTAGGATGAAGATCTTTATTGAATCCATTGATAGGAATGCTTGGGATGTAATTGCTAATGGTCCCTTAATTACAGAAAAAGAATGGTCTAGTTTAAATGATGAAGAAAAGAAAAAAGTTCAAAGTGATTGTACTGCAAAAAACATAATTACTTCTACACTAAATATGGATGAGTTTTTCAGGGTCTCCTAATGCAAATCTGCCAAGGAAATGTGGGAAGTTCTTGAGGTTACTCATGAGGGAACAACTGATGTAAAAAGAGCCAGAAAGCATACTCTCATAAGAGAATATGAGTTGTTCAAAATGCAAACTGGAGAAAGTATTGCAGATGTGCAGAAGCGCTTCACTCATATCATCAATAATCTAATGGGCTTAGGTAAAACTTTTGATAAAGAAGAACTAAATATTAAAGTCTTGAAATGTCTTGACAAGTCAAGGCAGCCCAAGGTCACAGCTATTTCAGAATCAAAAGACTTATCCGTCATGACAACAACCTCCTTGTTTGGCAAACTCAGAGAACATGAAATGGAAATTCACAGATTCAATGAGCAAGAAGTCTCTGAGAAAAAAGGTAGAAGTATAACACTCAAGGTTGAAGAAAGAAGTCAAGAATCAGATGAGGAAAGTGAAAATCTTGGACTGCTTGTCAAAAAGTTCAACAAATTTCTCAAGAAAAAGATTCAAGATAAAGAAAAACACAAAAGGTATGAAAAGAAATCTGATTCTTTTAACTATAAATGTTATGGTTGTGGTAAGCAGGGTCATGTGAGAATGGAGTGCCCAAAAAAGAACAAATACAATGATAAGAAAGAGGAAAAAGTCAAAAGAAGAGCATATGTAGCATGGGATGATAATGATACTTCATCAACAGAGAATATTGATAATGAAGAAGCTAACTTGTGCCTAATGGCAAATCATAATCATCAAACCAGCAGTGTAAGTTCTAACTCTTCTTCAAATTTGGTGAATTATAATTCATTACAAGAAGCATTTAATGAAATGCATGAAGAAACTAAGAAACTGCAAAAAGAAAATGATAGGCTAAAAGGATTGAATAATTAGTAAATAAAGTAGATTCTCTTGAAAAGAAAATTCTTGAAGATGAAACTGATCTTGATTTTTTAAAACTAATCCATGATAATTCTGATTGTGTATGCAATAAACCATGTAATAATTGTTCAGAATTACAAAAGAAGATTGATTTTTTATCACAAATTGTTTCAAAGTTTACACAAGGTCAAGCTAATCTTGATGTTCTTCTTGGGTCACAAAAACTTATTTTTGACAAATCTGGCATTGGATTTACATCTAACAAGAAATTCAGAAAAACAAATAGGAAATCATACTCATCATCTGTGATTAAATGTTTTTACTGCATGAAAAAAGGTCATTCTGTGAAATATTGTAGAATTAAGAAGTATGTTATTCCTAGAGGTAGAATGAAGTGGATTCCTAAAAATTCATTTCAAATAACCTGATTGGACCCAGTGATTATATAAAGGGTACCACAAACATGCTAAATTTGTTTTGCAGGAACAAAATCTGGAAGTCCCCTAGTATTCAAAACACTAAATTCGGTTCTGGTTTCATAAACTGAATGTTTTAATTGATATAAAACAGTCTTAATTGATTAAAATCACTTACAGAGAATACCAGAAAAGTTGTCCATACAGTTTTAATCGATTAAAATACGAATTAATCAATTAAAATGCTCTCAGGAATTTTAGTCTAGCTGTTTTAATCGATTAAAAAGGATTTATATCAGCTAAAAACACTAAAAGGTCAAATTTAATCGATTGTTTTTCGTTTTAATCGATTAAAATTATGTAATCATCTTATTAAAATTTTCCAGTACAAAATTAATCGATTCTTTTATGTATTAATCGATTATTTCACTATTGCATTTTCAAACCTAGTATTAAAAATCAAATTAATAGGTCAATTTGTTGATTAATCGATTAATTTGTTCCTGAAAATTATTTTTACAACATCCAATTGAATTTTGGTCAGCAAGTCAGAGTAAAAAATCCAAGTTTTTGTGTTAATCAAAATCTGCATAATACATTTATTGTATCTGTTGACCAAGTCAAATTTCTCTCCAAGAACAATTTAGCTGATGTACCCACTGTCCAGAAACCTGCGCCTCTGCCTTCAGTCAAGGGGACATGTACAATTAAAGTTGTTTTTTGCAGGTTTTGTCAAATTGGGCTGCAATTCACAAAATTGTACATCCGTGAATCTTCAGTTTGCTCACTTGAAGTCCATTATTCTCATTCTCCATTCTCTGGTTCAAATTCCTTCTCTATTCTTCTTATACTCACATTTCAAATCCCCTCTCTAAATTATACAACAAGATGCTTAGGAGATCTAAATCAAGGAAGAAACATAAAGGAGAATCTTCCTCTGCTGCCAATCCTGGTGGTCACTTGGAAGCATGGTTTGATGGTGATATTGGAAGAATGAACACCTTCATTACTGAGTTCAGTCAAAAGCAGATTGTAATTCCAAAGTTTATCAAATTCAAGTGGCTTGATGAAGAAGGATTTACTGGTCTGAGAAGAAAACTGAAAAGGCAAAAACTAAAAACATTCATGGAGTTTACACTACAAAAAATATTAAAATTACCGACGGTCAAAATCCGTCGGTAATAACAAAAATCCGTCGGTAAATGGATATTACCGACGGAATTCCGACGGCCAAAAATCCATCGGAAATTCGGTTGTCGGTAACTATTACCGACGGATCTAATAGTCCGTCGGATAATCCGCTCAGTAAATGTGTTAAAAAATTACCGACGGATCGAATCCGTCGGTAATAATTTTATTATTTATTAAATATTTTACTTATTTATAGCATATTTTTTTTATAGAACCCCATCCCCTTTATATTCTTATTATTTATTATTAATTATTTCTTCATATTATATTTTCATAGCTTTGAATTATTATCAGTTTAAGAGAAATGTCATTGGCAGGATTCGAACCCAGTACCTTAGAAGTCGGATGCAGGATTCGAACCCAGTACCTTAAAGTCGAGAGTCGATACTCCAACCACTAAGTTACTAGAATTTCTTGATAACAATTTACAAATAAATTATATTTATATACAAATATACAAATATATTTATATATTTATATATTTATATATTTATATATTTATATATTTATATATTTATATATTTATATATTTATATATTTATATATTTATATATTTATATATTTATATATTTATATATTTATATATTTATATATTTATATATTTATATATTTATATATATATATATATATATATATATTTATATATAATTAAATATTTATTTTTTAAAATTTTTTAATTTAATAAATTATTATAAATTAATCTAATTATGATTAAATTAAATTATTAAATCAAAATATTTTATTTTTTAATTAGGTGAATAATTAAATTATATTATCTAATTTTACCGATGGATATATCCGTCGGTAAATAATTGTTAATTTACAGATGAATTTACCGACGGATATATCCGCTCAGTAATTAATTGTTAATTTACCGATGGATTTACAGACGGATATATCCGTCGATAATCGATTATTATTTTACCGACGGATATTTCCATCGGTAACATCAAATTTCAAAAATATTTTATATCCGTCAGTAATTTCCGTCGGTAATGATTATTTTCCGACGGCTACAAATCCGTCGGTAAATATCCGTCGGTAATACGTGATTTTCTTGTAGTGTTACTGGGAACATTCAACCTGATTTGGTTCGGGTTTTTTACTCCAACTTAACAGTAAATGGTTCAATAATCAGATCTCAGGTAAAGGGAGTTAATATGGAAATTACTCCTTCTGTTTGGGAACAAATTGCTGGCCTCAGGGATAATGGTGTCAAAGTATCTAGGGGGAACATTTCTAAAATACCTAACTTCAACAAAATACAATTTTTCAGGTCTTACCTTAAGGATCCAAACGATTCGGTAAGAATTTTAAATGCTGGGAAACTTTTACTTGAACATAGATTACTAGCTTTCATTGTGGCATGGATGCTTACTCCAAGAGGGAGTAATCATGATATACTTAATGAGGGAGATCTTGCCCTCATGTACTGCATTTCTAATAACATTCGGGTAAATTGGGTTTATGTGATTAAAGATCACATGTTGAAGGCAAAAAGGTTGGCGGATTACAAACTGCCGTATGCTATGTTGATTAACAATTTCTTTAGATATTTTGAAGTTGATCTTACAGGAGAAAGCATAGAAACTCCTAAAGCATCAAATGAGATTGATGACTCCACTTTGAGAAAAATGGGGTATATCAAAATTGATGATGAATGGATTTCCAAAGTTGATGCTGGGATGTCCGAAAGTGAGGAAGAAGATGAAGAAGAAGAGCAAGGCCAAATTCCTCCCTCTCCAACTGCTGCAGAGGTTCCTGAATCCACTAGTGGTCAAGCTTCATATGAGAATATGGAGATCATTCCCTACATGGAGCAACCTGACCGTGGGACTCCTCTGTCTCAATTTGAAAGGTCCATGCTTTCTCAAATGGCCACAATGCAGGAAAACCAAATGAAGCATATGCAAATGACCTATCAACATTTCCAGCAGACCAACAATCAATTCACAAACCTTGGACACCAGATTGCTGATATCTACACCAAACTGGAAGATATGCAGCTCAACCAAGGAAATTGGGATGATTGAGTCTTGTTAACAAGGGTCCCTTCCTTTCATAACCTTCTTCTTATTTCTTTTCTTTATGTCCTATTTCTTTTGCTGCTAATTGTCTTTTATGGACTGTAATATTAACTGGTTGTAAACCAGGAACAATCTTTTTAACTTTGTTAAATATAATGTAGGTTTTTAAGTTGAATTAAGAGAGCCTAGATAGAATCAAACATAATTCTCTGATAATTTTAGCTGATACAAATTAGATTCAATCGATTAAATCAATTAAAAGAAACACTTACGTAGAAAATTCCCATCGAAATAATCGATTCATTTGCGTATTAATCGATTAAAACCTGTATGTCATGTGTTTGTATCAACTAAAACTAGTTTACATCAATTCAATCAACTAGATAAGATACTATTCTGTTTTTTATGGTTCTTTTGGTTAAAACTGAATCAATCTAGTTGATATTATCTCAAAACATTTTCCTAGTAATCGTTTTTACAAAATTCACACTGAATTAGGCATTTTAGATGCATCAAACATTACTTAGTTTTTAAAACTGGTTATTTTAATCGATATAAACAAGCTTTAAATCGATTAAAAGCACTTATACAGCATTTTGCTTACTGTTTTAATCGGTTAAATGTCGATTTAATCGATTAAATCAACTTATGTTTCAAACTTTCGAAATTCATCACTGTTTTAATCGATTAAAATGATATTTTAATCGATTAAAACTAGTAACAAGATCATTTTAATCGATTTCGTCCTGTTTTAAATCGATTATTACTCTGGGAAGAAAAATTAAAGGATTTAGTTAATGGTTGTTCTTGTAACATGTTACTAAAGCATAATTCCCTTATCTTTACACATATTAATTGTATTCATTACAAACGTGTTAATGAAGATAAGATTGAATCAACTTTGATTGGTCTTTTTATGAGTAAAGTATCTTGTTCATATTTTCTTACTGTTTTCAAAAGCCAAATTTTGTTAGTTACCATGCATTATGTTTGCTTTATTCCTCTGTTCCCTATTTTTGATGAAGTCAAAAGCGGGGGAAATAATTGCTTTGCTTTTATAATTGATTTAGGGGGAGTAGCAATATAGGGGGAGAGATGGGAAAATGATTATTTTTTGAATACTCACTAATCTATATATTCAAGTGACTTCTTCTGCAGAGTTATTATTCAAAGAGGTGTTTGTCTTCATCAAATAGGGGGAGACTGAAAGTGATGAAGATCTTATTGAATTACTTTGGCAAAGATCTTGTTGATTTGATGAAGTAAAAAATGAAGTCAAAGGCTACTTTGTGGCATTCAAAGGTCACTTAGAAAAAAAGAGTAGTGGGATTAGTAAGTCTGCGTCTTTGCTTAGGTTTAATCATTTTTATCTCTCTGCTGCATGAGGTTTCTTCATTTAAAAGATTTTGCAAAATGCCTCTAAAAAGTGATTAAACGGTTAAAAATAAAGTATTTTGATAAAAGGTTTTTTAATTAACTATTTTAACTAATAGTATACAAGCTTTATCAACTAAAATGTTCTTAACACTTTTGTAACAGGTTTTTAATCGATATGTTTTCGAAATAATCGATTGTTTTCATTAGAAAGTGTTTTGAAAACCTTACGTCAGATATTTTAACCGATATAATTTCAAAAAAATCGATTAAAATCACTTAAAATGTTCAAAGAAGTGTTCTGGTAGTATTTTAATCGATATAACTTCGAAACAATCGATTAAAACCAATATGATCGATCCGAATAAGTTTATGATCGATCAGAATGAGTTTATGACCGATCAGAATGAGTTTTTGATCGATCAGAATAATTTTAATCGATTAAAATGCGTTTCAATCGATTAAAATAACTAAGTGAACTTTTTTCAAAGTGTTTTAATCGATTAAAACAGATTGTTATCAGTTAAAATCACTTAGAAAAGTTTATAAGAATGTTTTACAGTATTTTAATCGATTGAAAGATGAAACAATCGATTAAAATAGTTTAGAAGATTTTTTACAAAGAGTTTTAATTGATATAAACGGTGTCGTATCAGTTAAAACAAATCTAGAAAATAATCAAGAACGTTTTAACAGATTAAAAGAAGTTTTAACAGATTAAAAGATTATTTTAACAGATTAATTAAACCAGCAGTTTTGAAAATCTTCTATATAAACAGATATTGCTTGAACCTTTTAAAATATATCTTTAGCAATCAATCAAGCAATCATAAGTGCTACTTTCAAGAGAGAATCACGTTAATTTTGTGAAGTTCATAGAAGTTCTTTCTTGTGGAAAAATTGCATTCTTTTGGACAAGAAACTGAAAGTGATGAAGATCTTATTGAAATACTCTGACAAAGATCCTGTTGATTTGATGAAGTCAAAGATAAAGTCAAAGTCAACTTTGTAGCGGTCAACAGTCACTTAGATAAAAGAATAGAGAGATTAGTGTGTCTGCAGCTTATGCTTAGGTATAATCATTTTTATCTTTTCTGCTGCATGAGATTTCTTCACTTAAAAGATTTTGCAAAATGCCTCTAAAACCGTTTAAGCGAGTTAAAAACAAAGTATTTTAACAAAAGCTTTTTTAAACAAGTTTTTAACCGATATAATTTCGAAATAACCGGTTGTTTTCATTAAAGAAAGTTTTGAAAACCTTCGTCAGTTGTTTTAACCGATAAAGCTTCGACATAACCGATTAAAATCACTTAAAATGTTAAGAGAAGTGTTTTTGCAGTATTTTAATCGATACAACTTGGTTTTAATCGATTAAATCCACTTAACATTCAGGATGATCGATCGAATGCAATTATGACCAATCGAATCAGATATGATCAATCGGAATTGAGTTATGACCGATCGGAATCAGATATGATCGATCGAATTGAGTTATGACCGATCGAGCTTTTTCAATCGATTAAAACACGCTTCAATCGATTAAAACAACTTAGAAAATTTCTACACAGCGTTTTAATCGATTAAAACTTATTTTTATCAGTTAAAATCACTTGGAAAATTTTACAATAAAGTTTTGCAGTATATTAATCGATTGAAACACGAAACAATCAATTAAATCAAATTAGAAGATTTTTTGTAAAGAGTTTTAATTGATACAAACGTTGTCGTATCAATTAAAACAAATCTGTTAAATAATCAAGAACACTTTAATGGATTAAAAGAAGTTTTAACAGATTAAAACTACACTTTTAACAGATTAAAAGATTCTTTAACAGATTGATTAAACCAGTAGTTTTGAAAATCTTCTATAAAACAGTTTGGCTTGAACATTTTAAACACAACAATTGAACATCAATCTTTAGCAATCAAACAAGCAAACTTTAGCACTCTTTCAAGAAAGATTCGCGCCAGTTTTTTTTAAGTTCTTTGAAATTCTTTCTTGAGGCAAATTGCTTTCTTTTGAAGAAGAAACACACTGCAGAATTGCATAAAACTGGTTTGAGCATTCTAGTTTCTTCTTTTCAATTCTTTACATTCTTTTTGTATTGTTTGGTGCCCGGAATTGTGGGCACTCGGTTTCTCTCGTACTGGAATTTGGTTGTAGAGGTTGTCAAGAACTGGAATTTGGTTCTTGGTGAAAGGTTAGGTGCGAGAACTGGAATTGTGGTTCTTGTGGTAGATTAAGTGTAAGATTGTAATCAGTAAAACATTTGATCTAGTGGAACCCGGTTGGAATTTGGCTGGAGACTGGACGTAGCCTTGGTATTGGGTGAACCAAGTATAAACACCGGTGATATCTTTCTAAACCTTTCTCCTCTTTTAATTCGTTGCTTGTGTTTATTTTTTATTGCTTGCTTTGTGATTCAAGAACAGATCTGAAATCTTATTTTTACAAATAGATAATCTGTTATTTGCGAAAAACTTTCAAAGATCAATTCACCCCCCCCCCTCTTGATCTAAAACTACTTTTCTAACAGAAACTCATACTGCAGAGTTGCATAAATCTGGTTTAAGCGTTCTAAATTTCTTCTCTTTGTTTCTTTACTTTCTTTACTGTATTGTGGGTGCCTGGAATTGTGGGCACTGATTTCTGTAGCTGGAATTTGGTTCTTGGTGAAGGTTTAGGTGTAGGAACTAGAATTGTGGTTCTTGTGGTAGATTGAGTGTGAGATTAAAGTTGTAATCTGTAAAACGTTCAATCTAGTGGAACCCAGCTGGAATTTGGCTGGAGACTGGACGTAGCCCTGGGATTGGGTGAACCAGTATAAACCTTGGTTGTATCTTTCTAAACCTTTCTCTTCTTTAATTCTGTCACTGCATTTATTTTTTATTGCTTGTTGTGTGTGATTCAAGAACTGGTCTGAAATCTTAATCTTTGAAATAGATAATATGAAATTTGCGAAAATATTTCAAAGATCAATTCACCCCTCCTCTTGATCTCAGCCTACATTTCTAACATTTAGAATTTAATCTCTTGATAATTTCAGTATATCTTGTGATAAACATCTATAACTGTTGCATTTCATAGAATTTATCTTACTGCATGAAAAACCAATCTTTAAGCCTTAAAAGAATAAACTGAGTTTTTTAATCTGTTAAAATCACTTAAAATAGGAAATGTATACATACAACCAATATTTTAATTGATTGAATTGTAGAATCAACATATTAAAATGTTCTTGATGATTTTTCCATATTAAGGGTTTCGCAGTATTAATCTATTGAAATAAATTTTAATCTGTTGAAACAGAGAGATATCATTTTTCATTTTAAAGTATCTCAGAATTTTAATCTGTTCAAATAAATTTAAATCTGTTGAAACAGAGAGCTACCATTTTTCTTCTAACTGTTTCAATCCATTAAAAGCTCGAATTAACCGATTGAAAGAGTTTTAAATAAAATCAATCGATTAAAACATCATTTTAATTCGATTGAAAATGTCAGTTTCTCTCTTTTACTCTATAAATACAGTTTTGATTTCTCTTTCAAAAACACAATTTGGAAATCGATTTAAAGCAATCTTGGAGCTCTCATATTCGTGTGTTTTTCTGAGCATTCATACACATTTTCATTTCATAAGGTGTTTTGATCAAGATTGTTGAAAGATCTTCAAGAGAGAAAGTTCTGAGTTAGAAAAATTGCTTTTGGACTTCTATATTGTAAAATCTGCAGTCCATGTTTATTCTTTTCATATACTTGTATGAATTCTAATTGTGTAGATTGGGTTTGAATCTTCACTAGTTACAACAACTGGGTTTGGTTGTTGGGTGGTTTTTCAAGAGTCTATCTTATGGTGTTGTAAGGTAGATCTTGGGGTAGATTGGTGTGTATCTACTGGTTTATATTTTCACTTGGTATTAGCGGAACTTGACAGATTTGTCAAGAACTGGATGTAGCTCTTGGGAAGAGTGAACCAGTATAAACTCTTGTGTTGTATTTCTGCTTTTATCTCTTTTCATTTCTGGTTTATATTCTTGCCTTGTTTAAAACCAAATCTGCCTAATAAAAGATTGGATAAAGATTAATCATTCTTCCACAAAGAAAGAGTGTTTTTCGAAAAATATTTCTAAAGTTCAATTCACCCCCCCCCCCCTCTTGAACTCAACCATTAATTCTTACAATTGGTATTAGAGCTGGTTCTTGTAAGTTACTTAAGAATTCAGTCCAAGAAAGTTTAAATGGCTGAGGGAAAGATGAATTTTTCTGAAGGAGCCTCCATCAATAGGCCTCCTCTATTTGCTGGTGTGAATTACTCCTTCTGGAAGGTTAGAATGAAAATCTTTATTGAATCTCTTGATAGGGGTATTTGGGATACAATTGTTAATGGTCCTTTCAAACCAACTCATACAGTGGATGGTAAAATTGTTGAAAAAGACTGGGCTAACTTAACTGATGCAGAAAATAGGAAAGTTCAATATGACTATACTGCGAAGAACATTATTACCTCTGCCTTAAATCTTGATGAGTTTTTCAGGGTTTCTCAATGCACCTCTGCCAAAGAAATGTGGGAGATTCTAGAAGTCACTCACGAAGGTACCTCTGATGTAAAAAGGACAAGGAAGCATGAATTAATCAGAGATTATGAATTGTTCAAAATGCAGCAAGGTGAAACCATTGCAGATGTGCATAAAAGATTCACGCATATAGTCAACCATCTAATTGGATTAGGCAAGACGTTTGACAAGGAAGAGTTAAACATCAAAATCCTAAAATGTTTGGACAAATCTTGGCAACCAAAGGTGACAGCTATATCAGAATCAAGAGACTTAACTGAGATGACTATTGCATCATTGTTTGGTAAGCTAAGGGAACACGAGTTGGAGATCAACAGGTTTAAAGAGCAAGAAAATGCAGAAAAGAAAAGTAGAAACATTGTTCTCAAAACAATTGAAGAAAGTAGTGACTCTGATGAAGAAGGATCTGAGAATCTTAATCTGTTGGTTAAGAAGTTTGGAAAATTTCTTAAAAAGAAGAACAGAACTGTTCAAATTAAAAGGTACAATGATAAAATAATTGACTTTCTTCAAAATACTTATAATTGTTATTCTTGTGGTAAGCAGGGACATATAAGAAGTGAATGTCCATAAAAATCCAAGAATCAAAACAAGAAAGATATGAAGTAAAAAGGGGAAAATGCCTACATAGCCTGGCAAGACAATGATTCATCCTCAAGTTCTGAATCTGAAAGTGAAGAAGTGAATCTATGCTTAATGGTTGGTTGTGAATCTCCTTCATCCCATGTAAGTTCAACCCCCACAGAGAATGAAATGAGTTATAGCACATTATTAACTGCTTTCAATGAAATGCATGATGAAGCTAAGAATTTATCCTATACAAATAATCGGTTAAAAGGACTAAATAACTGGTTAGAGAATAGGGTTAAAGTTCTGGAAGAAGAATTATTAGAAAGCAAAACAGATATGGAACATCTTGAAATAATCTAAAATAATTCATCTTCTGATAATGCTGCTGCTAACAAAAATTGTGAAAAGTGTATCTCTCTGCAGAAAAAGGTTGAGTATTTGATTAAAACCTTATCTAAGTTTACTCAAGGTAAAAAAAATTTAGATACACTTCTTGGGTCTCAAAACTGTGTTTTTGATCATACTGGAATTGGTTACAAACCTAAGTTTGGGGTTAAAACTAAAAGGTATTTGAACTTCTTTTCTTTTAGAAAATCAACAGCATCTCCCTTCTCATCTTGTCACTATTGTATGAAAAAAGGGCATACTGTAAAATTCTGTCATATTAGAAAACATCTTGTGCCACAGGGTAAAATGAGATGGGTTCCAAAATATGTTAAACAAAAAATTTGACCACTAAGGACCCAAAGTATTTAAGGGTACCAAATATTTGATGCTTGATTTTTCAGGAACAGCAGCAAGAATCACTTTGGTACTTGGACAGCGGATGCTCAAGGCATATGACAGGTGATATTTCCAAATTTCAGAAACTGAGATTGAAGACTGGAGGTCACGCGACATATGGAGATAACAAGGGAAGAATCTTAGGTTCTGGAGACATAGGAAATGGTGAGACCGTGACTATTCATAATGTTCTTCTTGTTGAAGGTCTTAAGCACAACTTAATCAGTATAAGTCAATTATGTGATCTTGGTCACAAGGTTATCTTCAAACCAGAAATCTGCCTAATCTGTGAGCCAAAATCTGACACGGTAATGTTGGTTGGTAAGAGATTAAACAACATTTACATGCTAGATATCAAGCATTCTATCTCATCTCAAAGTTGTCTTCTTACTAAAGAAGAAGAATCTTGGTTATGGCATAGAAGGCTTGCCCATATTCATCTTAATCATCTTAACAAACTAATTACTAAAGATTTAGTTTTTGGACTACCTAAGCTTCAAATTCTGAAAGACAAAATCTGTGAAGCTTGTTTAAAAGGTAAACAAACTAGAAAATCTTTTTCAAATAAAAACATTATTTCTACTTGTAGACCTTTGGAACTGCTTCACTTAGATTTGATTGGTCCTTCAAGAAACAAAAGCCTAGGTGGTAATCTTTATATCATGGTAATTGTTGATGATTTTTCCAGATTTACATGGACTATTTTTCTAAAAGCCAAATCAAATTCTTTCAAATCTTTTAAAAAGCTTGCCAAGGTTTTACATAATGAGAAAGGTTATTTCATTACTTCTATTCAAAGTGACAATGGTGGAGAATTTGTAAATGAAAAATTTGAATTATTCTATGAAAAGTATAGGATAAAACACAATTTTTTTGCTCCAATAACTCATCAACAGAATGGTGTTGTGGAAAGAAAGAACAAATCTATTGTGGAACTTGCTAGAACAATGTTTTGTGAAAACTCTTTACCTAAATAATTTTGGGCAGATGTTGTAAACACTGCTTGCCATGTTTTGAATAGAGTTTTGATTAGGCCCATTCTTAAGAAAACCCCATATGAACTTTACAAAGGAAGAAAACCCAACATAAACTATTTCATGGTTTTTGGATGTACATGTTTTGTTTTAAACAATGGGAAAGAAAATATTGGCAAGTTTGATGAAAAATCTGATACAGGGATCTTTCTTGGCTATTCTTCTAACAGTCATGCATATAGAGTCTATAATTTAAAACTAAAATCTGTTGAAGAATCAGTACATGTTGTTTTTAATGAGTCTCCTCGAGTGTTGTAGAGTAAAACAACAGGTACTGCAGATGATGACGAATTAGCTGATAATTTTTATCAGTTAAAACATCCTAGAGATACAGAACAGTGTACCGTTGAAGAAGGTGATCAATCGATTGATCCTACAAAAACTGATCCACCAGAAAGAATTGTTGAAGAACAAGAAGAAGATACCTTGGATGAGCTTCCTAAAGAATGGATTGTCCCAAGAGATCTTTCTCTAGACAATGTTATTGGGCAAATCAATAAGGGAGTATCCACTAGAAATTCTCTTAATCAATTCTGCAATCATATGACATTCATTTCACAAATTGAACCTAAATATGTTAAGGATGCATTAAATGATGAATATTGGGTTAGTGTCATGCATGATGAACTTAATCAGTTTGAAAGAAATAATGTGTGGGAATTAGTTCCTAAAACCAAAAATATCAATATAATTGGTTCTAAGTGGGTATTCAAAAACAAATTAGATGAACACGACATTATTACTAGAAATAAAGCTAGCTTGGTGGCTAAAGGATATAATCAACAGGAAGGAATTGATTTTGATGAAACCTTTGCACCCATAGCTAGACTTGAAGTTGTTAGACTGTTATTAGCTTATGCGTGTATTAGTGGTTTCAAATTACTTCAGATGGATGTCAAGAGTGCCTTTCTAAATGGACTCATCAATGAAGAAGTCTATGTTTGTCAACCTCCTGGTTTTGAAGATCACAAACATCTTGAACATGTTTACAAGCTGAAAAAGGCTCTTTATGGATTAAAGCAAGCCCCTAGACAATGGTACGAGAGGCTAAGTAATTTCTTAATTGATCAAGGATACAAACGAGGTGAAGTTGATAAAACTTTATTCATTAAGAAATCTGGATCAGACATTATTCTGGTGCAGGTTTATGTTGATGATATCATTTTTGGTTCTACTAATAATGCCTTGTGTAATAAATTTGTTAAGGAAATGCAAAGTGAATTTGAGATGTCTATGATGGGAGAACTAAATTTCTTCCTTGGTCTCCAGGTTAAGCAATTAAGGAATGGTATTTTCCTAAATCAATCTAAATACTGTAATGAGTTGTTGAAGAAATTTGATATGCATAATTGCAAAGAATCCTCCACACTCATGTCTACTAATTGCTGTCTAGATTTAGATGAAAAGGGGAAATCTGTTGATCAAACTAAATATAGAGGTTTGATTGGATCTCTTCTATATCTGACTGTTAGTAGGCCTGACATTATGTTCAGTGTTTTCCTTTGTGCTAGATTCCAGGAAAATCCAAAGGAATCTCACCTCACTACTGCTAAAAGGATTCTCAAGTATCTTAAAGGAACCAGTAATGTTGGACTATGGTATCCTGAAGGTGCCTCTCTTAAACTTGTTGGATTTTCTGATTCTGACTTTGCAGGTTGTAGATTGGATAGGAAAAGTACCTCCGGTACATGCCATTTACTGGGAAGCAGTCTCATATCATGGCACAGCAAAAAACAAGCATGTGTGGCTCTTTCAACTGCAGAAGCTGAATACATTGCAGCTAAGAGTTGTTGTGCTCAGAGTATCTACCTCAAACAACAATTGAAAGATTATGGGGTGTTTCTCAACACGGTACCTCTGGTTTGTGATAATACTAGTGAAATCAATCTAACTAAAAATCCTATTCAACACTCTAGAACTAAGCATATTGAAATTAGACATCATTTTATTAGAGAACATGTCTCTAGGGGTGATTGTGAAATTTTATTCATTGATACTAAAAATCAATTAGCTGACTTGTTCACCAAACCACTGCCTAGAGATAGACTTAATATGCTTAGAACTGAAATAGGAATTTTGGATCTATCTAGTATTGTATAATTGATTCTCTATTATGGTCCTGTGCTTTTTAACAGGTTGATAATATGTTTAATCGATTAGTTGTCTGAAATTTTTGAAATATTTTTCAAACTATGTGGTTTTAATCGATTAAAATTGCGAAATAATCAGTTGATTTCCTGGTTCTCAATCTCTGTTCATGATCCATTGCCAAATTAATCGATTAAATATTTTTCTAATCGATTTATTTCATTAAATCTTTAGCTCTGCATGTTTTCCTTTTGAATTAATCGATTAAACCTTCGATTCAACCGATTCATTTTACTTTTGATAATCTGCTTCTATATCATTAATTGAAAATTAATTGATTATATGGTAAATCAATTGATTAATTTTTCTAGGGCTAGTATTGTATGCTTTGCTTTTGATTATTTACTGCAGGATGAGTTAAGTGCACTTGCAACTACAAACAACTTCATCTACTCTCTTAAATGTAATGGTTATCCAAATTCACGCTAGAAGACTGTGATTGGAAATCAGAGGTGAAGAAATCTTGATTGATACAGGTAATCGAGTAAATTACAGTACCCATTGTTCTCTCTCTGTCTTTTCCATCTCTGACACAGGACATAGAACTGAGGTAATTTACTAAAAGACAAATTTGACTATTCAAAGTAGATGAAGAGTCAGGATTCTCACATTCCTTTTAGTATGCATTAGTTTTTCGAAAACCTTGTATTCACTCTTGGAAAAATATTCTCTCTTTTCGTTATTTCGTTCACCTCTCAAACATCATGTTCAAGCGCACCAAATCTGGAAGGAGAAAGTTCAGCAGAGGAGAATCCTCAGCTGCTGTCCAAGAAACATCTGAAGGAGGGCGCATTGAAACCTGGTTCAATGGGAACCAAGAGAAGATAGGGTTATTCATTCACGAAATGAGCAGAAAACAGATTAATATTCCCAAGATTATGAAATTCTAGTGGTTGGACGCTGAAGGGTTCAAAAGGGTGCGAAAACTGTTGCAACATCAGAAACTTCAGAAGTTCTTAGAGCTCAATGGTAGAATCTATCCTGATCTTATCAAATTTTTCTTTACTAACTTGTCATTTGAAGGTTCTACACTTAAAACTCAAGTCAAAGGAATGGATATTGAGATTACTCCCACTGTCTGGAAAAATGTTGCTGGACTCAAGGATGAAGGGGTAAAAGTCACTAAAGGGTATACCTCTGATGTAGAAAAGTTCAACAAAGTTCAATATTTTCGTTCCTGCTTAAGAAATAAGCGTGACTCTGTGAGTTCCTTCAACACTGGGAAGCTTAACCTTGAAGAAAGAGTACTTGCATTCATAGTGGCCTAGCAGCTTGCTCCTAGGGGGAGCAATCATGCAGTACTGAATGAAGGTGACTTGGTACTGATGTATTGTATCCACCACAGAATCAGAGTAAACTGGGTATTTGTTATCAAGGACCATATGATCAAAGCAAAAAGGCTAAGTGATTTTAGGTATCCTTATGCTATTTTAATTTCTAAATTTCTCACTCATTTTGATGTTGATTTAGAAGGAGAACTGTCTGAAATTGTTCGCCCCACAAAAGAGATTAACAATTTCATCCTTCATAAAATGGGATTCATTAAAATTGATGGTGATTGGATTTCAAAAGAAGAAGCTGGGAGAGATGAAGAAGAAGAAGAAGAAGAAGAAGAAGAGAAAGACGATGAGAATACTGGTGCTCCAAGTGCTACTGAAGCAAGACAAACAGATCCCATGGAAGATGTTATGGCTCAGCAGTCTCCATTGGAAATGATTCCTTATGTGGCACCACCTGACCGTGGCACACCTCTTTCACAGTTTGAAAGGACTATGCTGCACCAATGAATGAAATTCAAACCAATCAAAGGAGGCACATGGAGATGACATATGTTTTGCAAGCTCGCCAGCATCAACTTTATGAAGACTCCATTGCCAGATTTCAGCACATTGATAATTAACTGGATGATATCTTCAACAGAATTGAAGACCTCCAATTCAATCAGGGTCCCTGGGATGGTGATGAGTGAAATTTCTTTTTAGAAGCTTTATTTCACTTATGTTTTGTTTGTTTTATTTATTTTAATTTTGGGTACCTGAATGGTACTTATGGCATGTATATGAACACTTTTTGATGAAGTCAAATAGGGGGAGAAGTATTCGCTTTATGCTGTCACTACACACACACATCACAAAGTATATGTCTCTGTTGTCCTATTATTGTTTCTTTTATGCAGGTGTAGTGGTTATTTGTCTCCATCAAATAGGGGGAGATTGAAGCACTTGTTGGATTTGATGAAGACATATAAAGTTTAGTTTGTGGGTGTGTTGGTAGATAAGTTATAGGTTTAGAATTTAATCTTTTGATAATTTCAGTATATCTTGTGATAAACGCCTATAACTGTTGTATTTCATAGAATTTATCTACATGAAAAACCAATCTTTAAGCCTTAAAAGAACAAACTGAGTTTTTTAATCTGTTAAAAAGCAGTTTTATTTTTTTTAAATCACTTAAAATAGGAAATGTATATATACAACCAATATTTTAATTGATTGAATCGTAGAATCAATAGATTAAAATGTTCTTGATGGTTTTTCCATATTAAGGGTTTCGCAGTATTAATCTGTTGAAATAAATTTTAATCTATTGAAACAGAGAGAGATCATTTTTCATTTTAAAGTATCTCAGAATTTTAATCTGTTGAAACAGAGAGATAACATTTTTCTTCTAACTGTTTCAATCCATTAAAAGCTCGAATTAACCGATTGAAAGAGTTTTAAATAAAATCAATCGATTAAAACATCATTTTAATTCGATTGAAAATGTTAGTTTCTCTCTTTTACTCTATAAATACAGTTTTGATTTCTCTTTCAAAAACACAATTTGGAAATCGATTTAAAGCAATCTTGGAGCTTTCATATTCGTGTGTTTTTCTGAGCATTCATACACATCTCATTTCATAAGGCGTTTTGATCAAGATTGTTGAAAGATCTTCAAGAGAGAAAGTTCTGAGTTAGAAAAATTGTTTATGGACTTCTATATTGTAAAAGTTGTAGTCCAGGTTTATTCTTTTCATATACTTGTACGAATTCTAATTGTGTAGATTGAGTTTGAATCTGCACTGGTTACAGCAACTGCGTTTGGTTGCTGGGTGATTTTTCAAGAGTCTATCTTGTGGTATTGTAAGGTAGATCTTGGGGTAGATTGGTGTGTATCTACTGGTTTATATTTTCACTTGGTATTAGTGAAACTTGACAGATTTGTCAAGAAGTGAATGTAGCTCTTGGGAAGAGTAAACCAAGTATAAACTCTTGTGTTGTATTTCTGCTTTTATCTCTTTTCATTTTTAGTTTATATTCTTGCCTTGTTTAAAACCAAATTTGCCTAATAAAAGATTGGATAAAAATTAATCATTCTTCCACAAAGAAAGAGTGTTTTTCGAAAAAGATTTCTAAAGTTCAATTTATCCCCTCTTGAACTTAACAATTAATTCTTACACATTAAAGTTTTAAAACAAATAATATATCATATAATAATATAAATCTTAACATTGCTATTATAATAGATTTTGAGATTTGATATTCTTATTTTTAGATGAAATATTGATATTTATAGTATATCGAGATCAAATTTTTTATATTCTTACATTATTAATTCTCAAATGTATTTTTTTTATATATATTCATAAGTTTAAGATTATTTTAAGGATTGAAACTAAAAATAATCTATAAATATTCTCTTTACTTAATTTATCAAAATATATTTTAAAAATAAAATCGTGTCGTGATAATAACCTACTAATACTTCAAAAATATAATAAATCTGAAATGTTAGGTGAGTGAACTTTGAGGCGGAGATATTCTTGTTAGTAAATAGAATAATTTCTTAAAAAAAAAATTCATTCCAACATATCCTCTCAATAAAAACTATAACAATTTTAAATGCTAAATAAAAAATGACTTTTCTTGTTTGAATAAAAAGAAAAAAACAAAAACTAAGATAAGTTAAAATTGATAGCTTGGAAAGTAGTGTAGAACACATTGTTTTTGCCACTAGAATTGTGGGAATATTAGTGGTTTTTCTTCTTCAGGCTTTATCATCTTCCCTATACTCATTGCTCTCACCAAAGAAACCCAGAGATGGAAGCAGCACGGGCCATAACTCTAACTCTGATACTGATACTTGTTCTGATATGGGCATGGAGGATTCTGAGCTGGTTATGGTTCACACCCAAAAGACTTGAAAAGCTGCTAAGAGAACAAGGGTTTCGGGGCAATCCGTACAAGGTTTTGGTTGGAGACAGCAAGGAGTTTCTGAAGATGAGGAAAGAAGCCTTATCCAAACCCATGAATCTATCGGATGACATAGTACCACGTGTGAATTCCTATCTCCATCGTAGTGTCAGCGCACATGGTATGTTTGTTCTGATTCTACTCTTTTTTTTTTTTCTTTTTTTTTCAATTTTCAATCATTTACCTTTTTCTTTAAGCACTTTTTTACTTTGATAATTCATGTTCATGCACCCCTTTTCTTCTATTTGGGACGTGGATGTTCTTTCCTTTTTAACCGTTCTAGATAGTTAAAATAGTAACTAGGACAAAACGATTGTTTGGATTCTTGATCACATAGATCTGAGGAGCAAAAGAGAAGAAACTATTACTTGTTTTTTTCTGTGTTATAATGTGAAAAAACAGAGAGACGTAATGAAGTTATTTTCTTGAACAATATTGTCCAGTACCTTGAGAAAGTTCTCACAAAAACAGCTTCTCAATATAAAATACTTTTGAGTTACTTTTGGAATAAATACATCAAGACACGTTATCTAAATAATATCCAATCTTTTTATTTTATTTTATTTACTTTTTTTACATACTTCCAAAGAGTCCAAAACGTTAGACTTTTCTGCCAAAATGATTAAGGGTATTATTGTATATAAAAGTAGATCAAGATTATGGAACATTGATAGAGATATATTTGCATGATAATGGTATTGGGTTTCTTGAATAGGTAGAATTCTTTCTTCGTGTACTAAACTTGGAAACTATTTGTAAACGATAAGACCGAAGAATGCTATTGTATAAAGTCAATACTTATTTTGAGTTCTATAATACATATTTCTTTGTTCTATCACAAATGCCTTTTTATAAACAGTGATCGTCGTAGTTATGAATTAATGAAAAAGTATCACTGTCTTTTATTTATTAATATTTTACATTCACATAAAATATTTTATAAATTTTTTCAATGTATCCATGATTTATTGTATCCTAAATTTTTAAAATTGTTGTGTCCTCATATCCTTGTAGAATTTGTACCATGGTAAGTATTCATAAGACCCTGGTAAATTATTCATAGTGTATATTTCCAGTAAATTAGAACAAAATATAGGGGTAAATATGACATTAAGCTTATTTCCCCATCTTAGTCTTCTTAAGAATTGAATTCATTAAGGTTCTCGTGGTTTGATTCCTGATTTTTTTTCTTATATTTTTTACCTTTAGTTTAACTGTTTGAACCTTATAAGTTGTTAATGAGATGCAGGTAAGAATTCTTTTATCTGGTTAGGACCAACGCCAAGAGTGACCATCATGGATCCGGAGCAAATCAAAGATGTATTTAACAAAATGAATGACTTTCCAAAACCTGATGCAAATCCACTTGTGAAGTTACTGGCAACAGGCCTTGCAGGCTATGAAGGAGAAAAGTGGAGCAAGCACAGAAGGTTAATCAACCCTGCTTTCAATTTAGAAAAACTGAAGGTCGGTTACTTGCATTTCCATTCATGTTCTGTGTTTGTTTTCTTCTTCTTTAACAAGGAAAATTTTACGTTACCCAAAAATGAAGCATAGATTTAGCATGCAACATATTTTCATACCAAATACAGTATATAATTTAATATAAAAGGGTACCCCAATCTATATATACAATATCTAAATTTCATTAACTTGAACACATCAACCACCCTTGTGTTATCTTTTTTAAAGATGATGTTGTTTCTATGCAAACATGTAATTCAGACATAGACAATGACTCAAGCTACCAAACTTGTAACTTCACCCATGTCAGATTGCAACTATACGTTGTAAAAGTTGACTCTTATACCACTTAAAACATAATTTTCAAATAGACAACAAAAGCATGCAAGAAGAAATGAGGTGACGAGTATATCCGGCCTGCTATTTTTATGCAACCATGTCGCATGCTGCATAAACTTTTCTGAATAATGTAGATTTGTTTTATAAGCAATATGCATTGAATTTGGATGTTTTTGTGGTTAGCTTGAGCGGGTGATTCTAACTCTCTGTGATTTGCTTATTATAACACAGACTATGTTACCATTATTCTTCGAAAGTTGCATTGATCTGGTTGGCAAATGGGAAGGAATGTTATCTTCGGACGGATCATGTGAAATAGATGCATGGCCTTTCCTTCAGAATCTAGCTAGTGATGTTATCGCTCGATCAGCATTTGGAAGTAGCTTTGAAGAAGGAAGAAGAATATTTCAACTTCAAAGAGAGCAAGCTAAACTCGTAATGGAATTTCTCTTAAAAATTCAAATCCCTGGATGGAGGTAACTTGATGGTTTGATTTGATGACTAAAGCCAATTTAAGTTTATTAATGGAGTTTTGTTTCTATAAAACTTCTCTTACTATTATAGCTTGTAAATGGGTCTGATGGGTCACATTAAAAAATTAAATGGAACTAATCCAATCAATATTTTCATATAGTGAACCAACAATTTACCTAATTTAATTTATTATACAATTTTTTTAGGGGATTATGGGGTTTCTGATAAATTTTATAGGAAAAAAGTTCACTCAATGTTAATATACTAACAACTAAACTTTGTCATAATGAATCTTTATGCAATACATCATACTTTTATCATTTAATATATAATGTAGGAAAAGATACGTTTTACCTAAATTTATAGCTTGTAATAGCAAAACTTTAACAGTTAGAAAACCAAATTTTGTTTATTGTCAATATATATTGAGTTAGCAGAAAAACATCTTCATATATATGAAATTAATGGGAAGAAACAATGTATATTTGTAGGTTTTTACCTACAAAAACTCACAGGAGGATGAAGGAAATTGACAGAGACATAAAAGCTTCACTTAAGGATATGATTTACAAGAGAGAAAAAGCACTAAAGGTGGGTGAAGCCACTAATAATGACCTATTAGGTATACTTTTGGAGTCCAATCAGAGGGAAATTCAAGAACATGGAAGCAAAAAAAATAAGAATGTCGGAATGAGTCTTAAAGATGTAATCGAGGAATGCAAGTTATTCTACTTTGCAGGACAGGAAACCACTTCAGTTTTGCTGGTTTGGACAATGGTGTTACTGAGTAGATACCCTACTTGGCAGGAACGTGCAAGGGAGGAAGTCTTGCAAGTATTTGGGAATCAAAAGCCAAATTTTGATGGTTTAAGTCGCCTGAAGATTGTATGTATTATACTAGTTAAGAGTGAAATTAATTTCTAGAAAAGATAAGAATGTCCAATTTTAAATGGTATGTCATTATACTAACTACAATCGTTTATGTATTTGTATCAGGTCACCATGATTTTCCATGAGGTTCTTAGATTGTACCCTCCAGCACTTGGGATGGTTCGACTTGTTAAAAAAGATTTGAAACTTGGAAACTTTACATTACCTGCTGGAGTGGAGGTTTTACTCCCAACTGATTTGGTTCACCGTGAGTGTGAATTATGGGGAGAAGATGCTAAGCAGTTCAATCCTGAGAGATTTTCGGAAGGAGTTGTAAAAGCAACAAAGGGTAGAGTTTCATTCTTTCCATTTGGATGGGGTCCTAGAATATGCATTGGACAAAACTTCTCCATGTTGGAAGCAAAGATGGCTTTGTCAATGATTTTACAGCATTTCTCATTCGAACTCTCTCCTGCATATGCTCATGCTCCAACTATGTCAATTACTCTTCAGCCACAGTTCGGTGCTCATATCATTCTACATAAAGTGAAGATGTGAGAGAAAATAATCGGCTCTTGTTGCACTATTATAGCAAAAGCTTATAATATAATAATAAAATCACATCTAGATGCTGGCAAATGTTTAATTTTACTTTTATTTTCCTGTTGACACTACTTCAATAAAGCTTATAATGTAATAACAAAATCACTTCTTCGATTATATCATATGTTATAATTACTTTATTTATGTGTTTGTGACAATACTTTTTGTTTAGATTTTTACTTGGTAATTGAACAAAGACAAAATGATGATTTCATTCTATTATACAACCACTTATGATATTTTGAAATTTTGTTGTGTGAGGATTGAGTTAAAAAATGCTCGAACCTCTTTGTTTAACTATTTTTAGTATTGTTGTTGAACTACGACTTAAAAGGTTATCCAAAAGTTCCTTTACCCTTGTATATTATAGTTGACTAAATATATTATAGTCTTTATACAATTTAGTATTATTTTTTGTACACAAATTTTTTAAACGATTTATAAGTTTTAGTTTTTTAGTTTATGATTAATAACTTTTATGTTTCTAGTGATTATATATATTAAAAACTATTTTTCATGAAAAAATAGTGTTATATAATTTATTTATAATTGTGATTGATTAGATAATGTAAATATATTATATTTGCACTTTTTAAATTGGTTTGGTACGGAATTCTTTAATACAGGTTTTCGACTAATCATAATTAAACAATTATTTTTACTAATTATTATCTTACCACCATTCTTGTTATAATTATATGAAATATGTATGAAAGTAAAAATATTTAATGTTTATCGTGGATCTTCTTGGAAGTTGAGAGGGTCGTGACTCCCAAGTTGTATAACTTCCATGTAATTTATGATTTTGGTCCCTCCAAACTTAATGAACATTTAATATATTTACTTGTATATTTACAATTTTATCCTCCCAAGTCCCTCCTAAGATTTGTAACTTATATAATTTATAATTTTGTCCCCTCAAACTTAATGATCATTTAATATATTTAAGTATATATTTATAATTTTATTTTTTCATCCTTTCATCTTCTTACTTCATTTTATATTTATTTATTATTTATTAATAATATATTATTTGACCCTTCAAGATCAATAGTCAAGATTCGTTCATTGTTTATCGAGTAAAATTATCATTATCATATGGTATCCCAAAATTTATATGAGAAATAAGAAACAAATGTCGAAATAGAATTCCAAAAATGGCATTTCTTGTACTGTAAATGAGAATGTGACATTCTGTAAAATAATTAAATGGATTTTTTTTTAAATAATAACAATGAAAAAGTAAGCATTGTTATTGAAAAAGTTTTTTTTTTTTAAGAAAACCTAACCCAATTATTACATCATGATGCAAAATTCTAGCATTTACTTAAACTAATTTCCTTTTATTAAGTGCTAGTTAATAAATGTTGACAAATGTGTATTGTGTCGTGGTTTTCTTTACCCCGATTGACACGGTGCCAAATGCTTTGAACATGAAGATGGAAAGTTGAAATATTTTAGAAGTAGGTGTGAACATCTCTATTATTATTTTTAATATTTATCATAACTATATACCTAAAATTTTAAAAGTTATTAATTCATTTGACATGTTATTGTAGGAATCAGAGAGGAGTTTTAAAAAATATTTAATGTAAATTGGGGAATTGGTCTATCAATTATTTTTAATATAAATAAATTTTATATATTTTTAAAACATATATTTAATAATATAAATATTTTTAAAATTTTTATTTATTATAATATTTTTTATTAAATAAATTAAAAATATTATATTTACAAATTATATAGTAAATTATAATTAATAATTTAATTTTAAATTATAATATTATATGTTATTTATTAATTTTAATAATATAATAAAAAATATATAATATTGATATTAATTTGAGTAAATTAATTTTAAATAAATAATAAATATTAAAAAAAAGAGTGAGTGGACCAACCTGTCCTATCCGCTATATTGAGAGTTGAGATACGGAAAAGTGAATTGATAAAGTGAATCCGCCAATTTTGCTTATTTAGTGAAGAAGAGGGTGAAGGAAGAAACAACAAAGAAATCTTAAGTGACCCTCCAAACACACAGAGAGAGAGAGAGAGAGAGAGAGAAATGGAAGCTGCATGGGCCTTGATTATGATGCGGATAGTGATGATACTGGTTCTGACATGGGCATGGAAGATTGTGAACATGTTATGGTTGACACCAAAGAGGCTTGAAAGGGTTCTGAGAGAGCAAGGCCTTGAAGGAAATTCATACAGGTTTTTGGTTGGGGACATGAAGGAGTTTCTCAAGGCACGACACCAAGCCTTGCTCAAACCGATGAATCTCTTTTCACATGACATTGTGCCTCGTGTCACTCCCTATTTCCACCACACTCTCCGAACATATGGCATGTTTTTCCATTCTTCTGCTCTTCCATTGCACTGCCACTCATCTTCTTACTCTTTTGCTTTTCACAAAGCTACTTCTTCTTTTATGATATTCAACCTTCATTAAATTACAATCACTATAAGAAAATAACGTATTACTGATTGATATTTACCGACAGATTTGTAGCCATCAGAAAATAATCATTATCGACAGAAATTATCGACAGAAATTACCGACGGATATAAAATATTTGTGAAATTTGATGTTACCGACAGATATATTCATCAGTAAAATAATAATTAGTTACCGACGGATATATCCGTCGATAAATCCGTTGGTAATTTATAGATGAATTTACCGACGGATATATCCGTTGATAAATTCGTCGATAAATTAACAATTAATTACCGACAGATATATCCATCGGTAAATTCATCTGTAAATTAATTACCGACGAATATTTCTATCGGTAAATTAACAATTATTTACCGAGGGATATATCCGTCAGTAAAATTATATAATATAATTTAATTATTCACCTAATTAAAAAATAAAATATTTTTTATTTAATAATTTAATTTAATCATAATTAGATTAATTTATAATAATTTATTAAATTAAATAATTTAAAAAAATAAATATTTAATTATATATAAATATATAAATATATTTGTATATTTGTATATAAATATAATTTATTTGTAAATTGTTATCAAAAAAATCTAGTAGCTTAGTGGTTAGAGTATTAACCTCTTTCTCTTAATAAATACTATAAATAAGTAAAATATTTAATAAATAATAAAATTATTTCGTAACACATTTAATTTGTCAATAATATTTACCGATAACAGATTTTTGACTGTCGGTAATTTTAATATTTCTAGTAGCGAGTATGTGTTTTGTTTGAAAAAACAAAGAAAGTTTTTCTAATAATGTTTTATTATAAAAAAAATAGATGAAAGAAAGAATAAAAATAGATGATTTTATCTCTCACGTATACTTTTGCCAATGCATTCCAAAATAAATTGTTTCTTTTTCACATTTAACGTGAGCCTTATTCTTATTATTGTTGGTGGAAAGTAGGAAATAATTCTTTTATCTGGTTTGGGCCAACACCGAGGGTGACCGTTACAGATCCTGAGCTAATCAAAGAAGTACTCGACAAAATTGATGACTTCAGAAAGGAAGTCAGTAACTATGGCAGGTTACTAGCTCCAGGTCTTGTCATCTACGAGGGAGAAAAGTGGAGCAATCACAGAAAGATAATCAACCCTTCTTTCAATATAATAAAGTTGAAGGTTAGTTTTTCCTATACATGTACATTTTTTTAAGCAAATTTGTCTACAATCACATTTAAACAGGGGACTTTTTTTACCGTTACGCTGTCAAAAAATTTCGATTTTATTAAAGGGGTCGAATTTTTTTTTTCTTTAAAATGGGTTAAATGGTAGATAAGATGATTTGAGAGTGAAATCGAGTTTGCTTCCAAGTTCGATTTTGATTTTTTTTTTAATGTGCTTGGTAATATTAGTATTTCACTTTTTTTTGGAAAAAATTGTTTTTTATTTTTTAAAATATATTATTTATTAAATAATTATTTTCAATTAATTTATTAATTTAATAAAAATAAAAATATTTATACAAACATGTTTAAATTTAATTTACTATATTTATATTAAAATATTATATTATTATAAAAAAGATACAAATTTATTATTGAAATTGGCAGTTTCTTTTATTTCGACAAAATGAAAATTTTGTTGTTGTTTATTTTTAACTTGTATATCTATTTTATTTCGAATCCAATTATTTATAGGTCTTCTTAATATGTCTTTTGTTGAAATGAAATAGATATACAAATTAAAAATAAATCAAAAAATATTTTTTTATCAAAATGAATGACATGATCATGTAAATTATTTATTTCGACAATAAATTTGTATATTTTTTAAATCATGTAATATTTTAATATAAATATAGTTAATTAAATTTAATCATATTTATCTAAATATTTTTGTTTTCTATTAATTTAATTGAAAATAATTATTTAATAAATAATATATTTAAAAAATCCTATTAAAAAAAACAAATTATGAGAAACTCGTACCAGGTAGCATGAGTTCAATAAAATAGCATTTATACATAACTCATGCTACTAAGCACGTTTTTTTGAAAACACAATTTCAATCAAAAGTGTGTTTTTAAGTACGAATTCATCCACCAAACTCGTTTCATTTAGCATGATTTAATCCATTTTGGGAAAATTTTAAATTTTTTATCCTCTTTAGTAAATTCAAAATTTTTTTGACCCAGGATGGTAAAAAAGCCAACCATGGAAATTTGACATGAATTATATAGCATGAATATTTAAGTGAATTTGACATGGGAGATTTTCTCACTGTTTCTTTATCGTATGGGTTAACAGAATATGTTACCACTATTCATCTCATGTTGCGATGATCTAATTACCAAATGGGAGGGAATGATGTCTTCGGATGGATGGTGTGAAATGGAGATAAATCATTTTCTTCAGGATTTGGCTTGTGATGTTATTTCTCGAACAGCATTTGGAAGCAGTTATGAGGAAGGAAAAAGGATATTTCAGTCTCTAAAAGAGCAAGGTGAACTCACAAGGAAAGTTATAGTGAAAGATAGCGTCCCTGGATGGAGGTAAGTGAGACTACTATGTAAATTACACTTCGTAGTAGTTTCTAATTTAAGTATGAAATTAAGAGCTATATTGAGTAAGAATGTAATGAAGAGGACCCATAAATCTAATACTTTTAGGTTGATGTTGATGTCAATTCTTTATGAGGGCTCATTGGTATTGTCTCTCTGTGATAAATCCTCTCAAAAATATTCAATAGTGGTATCAAAACTAATGGTATATATATGGTGACCAACAATTTTAGAGTGGTATAGTGTGATGAGACTCACACTTGAGAGGAAGATTGTTGAAAAATTCAAATGTGAGGGTAAGTCTAACATTGAGGAAGTTGAGCAACATATAACATTTTCAGTTGAAGGTTGACAGAAAAATACACAATAACCTAAAATACCAAACATGCAGCAAAAACAATTTCCCTTATCAATGTGATGAGACTCACACTTGAGGTTAAGATCGTTGAAAAATTCAAAAGTGAGTGTAAGTCTAACATTGAGGAAGGTGAGCAACATATAATATTTTGGGTTGAAGGTTCATAGAGAAATACACAACAACATAAAATACCAAAGTATGCAGAGGAAATAATTTCCCTAAACTCGCAAAAATCTATAAGGAACAACAAAAGAAAATGACAAGAATAATCGTTACAAAGACACCAATATTTTTAGAAGTAAAAATCCACGAGTACAAGCTAGTCAATCAAGTTCATTAAGATCAAAACTATAAGTACAAGAGAGTCAAATCAAAATGCACAAATAAGTTCCTACAAGTAACCAATATATAAAAACAATAGTGCTCTCAAATTTGAAGAACAAAGTAAAGAAACCTAACAACTAGCCACAACGCAAGACTGATATCTTCAACCACAAACCTCTAATTGACGATCCCAATGGTCAAAACGAAGACCTTGTGCCGTAAACCTACTGTCAAGATTTCAATCAGATCCAACAAAAATCGTAATTTTACTGAGGCGGCTCGATAAATATGTGAAATTGTTTTCTTTTTGTTTTTCTCTTCCAATCCAAAGGGCTATTACCTCTCTATTCTAACCTAGAAGGCCCCTTCTCCACTTAGGTTAAGTGAGATAAAATTGACTTGACTAATTTGGACTTTTTAGACACATAGTTGGGATTCCAACCCAACACATCTCCCCTCTCACCACTATGTGGAGATTACCACCAATTCGACGATCTCACAATAAGTTTCAAACTTCTACCTTGGAAATGTTTTGGTCATCACATTAGCACCCTTGTTATCTGTATGCACTTTATCTAACTCCAACAACTTAGTATCCAAAGCATCATGTATCCAATAATACCTCACATCATTATATTTGGATCTAGAATGAAAGGTTGGATTCTTACCTTGATGAATAACACTCTGACTGTCCACAAATAATGGATAATTATTCTACACAAAACCAAGTTCCTACAAGAATTTCTTCAACCATAGCAACTTCTTGCATGCTTTTGTAATGACAATGAACTTTGCCTCTATAGTAGATAATGCACACACTTTTTCAATCTTAATTACCAAGCCACAGCTCCCAAAAATGCTTAGGCAACTTTGCTTGACAAAACATACATCTAACTCTTTCAACCAAAGTCATGTTCATCCTCTCTACTAGACCATTCAATTAAGGAGTTTTAGGAGGAGTCTTTTCATGTCTGATACTCTGCTGCTTGTAATAAAAATCAAAGGATCCAAGATACTCATCACCATTATCAGTACGAATATATTTCAGCTTTTTACTTGATTGCCTCTCAACCAAAACATTAAATTTTTTGAACTTTTCAAGTACTTGATCCTTTCTTTGTAGTGCATAGACTCATAGCTTCCTAGAACAATATTTAATAAAAGTAACAAAACAAAGTGCACCACTAAACAAATTTCCTTCAATGGGCCACAAACATCAGAATATATCAATTCAAGTAACTCTGACTTTCTTGAGGGAGGATGTTTCTTAAAGGATACTCTGGTTTGTTTATCAGTCATGCAATGAGAACATTTCTCCAACTCTACACTCTTCAATACCAAAAAAATATCCTTTTTAGCTAAGAAATTAAACTCTTTTTCACTTATATGACCAAGTCTTCGGTGTCACAAAGATGCCTCCATATACATAACATTCACACTGTCCTTAGCAACCAAAATTTTAGTCCAATATAATTTAAAATTTTTCTCCCCTCTAGTCATGACCAAGTTACCTTTAGTGAGTTTCCATTTACCAAAACCAAAGTGATTGTCACAGCCACAATCATCAAGAAAATGCACAGATGTCAAATTAAAACACACATCTGGAGCATGTTTGACTCCTCTAAGTAATAATTGCACTCTCATGTTGGTTTGCAAGCAAATATCACCAACACCAACAACCTTTGATCCACCATCATTACTCATCTTCAACACTCTAAAATCACTAGAAGTGTAAGATGTGAATAATTATTTCCTCGGTGTAACGTACAATGTAACACCATTATCAATGATCCACATGCTCTCATCAAATACAAGATTAATATACTCATAATCACGAAGAAGAATAAGGACACCACATGTAGTACTAACACGATCATTATTATGATCATTCACTTTCTCCTTGCCCTTCTTGCCTTTGTTATCCTTTTTCTACTTCAAATAGTATCTTTGGATGTGTCCATGTTTATTACAATAATGACAACTTCATATTATTGTATCTTGTCTTAGACTTGTTCTTGCTCTTGTCTCTACTGTTAGAATCGCGCAGTAGAATGTTCGCGTGGTCGGACAAAAACCAAGAGGGGGGTGAATTGGTTTCTTAATAAAAATTAGGTTTTCAAAATTTTCCCCAAATTTTACCGATTAAAAACTGTGTAAATGTAAATAGAGAAGGGATAGAAATCTTACACAGGAGATTTATACTGGTTCGGATCAAAAGACCCTACGTCCAGTTGCTAATCACTCAACAGAGGATTAACGTTGTCACTATAAACAAGTTGTTACAAACAGATTACAATTGAGAAGATAAAGATACGAAAACACCTCTCTTGAAATCCACAAGAGATGATGAACAGCTTTCCCTAGAGACGGCACAACACACAATCCACTAAGAACTCCACTTAGTGATTCTTATCGCTTCTAGCCCACACCAGGTTCCAAAAGCCCATTTTCCTTGCAACAAACAGTTCTCTGGCACTCACAGCACTTAACTTTTGTATGGAAAAGGTTGTTCTTCTTTCTCGAGTGCCAAAGGAGAGTTTAAGTAGGGAAATTAGGGTTTAGAAATTAGGGATTTCGAAATTAGGGTTCTTGGTAATTGGATTTTCGAAAATAGGGTTGATTTGAAATTTAAAAACAAAAAGCAGACTGAAATAATCGATTAAATGGAGTTATAATCGATTAAAACAGAGCCAAAAACAACAGAACCCAAAACCTCTCTGTTTTAATCGATTATTAGACGTTTTAATCGATTATCAGACGTAATAATCGATTATTTTGAATTTTAATCGATTAAAGCAGTGAGTTTATACAGAAAATGGTTTTCTCACTGTTTTAATCGATTATTTCCCTATATAATCGATTAAAGCCGAGCCTGGATGATATATTTGGGCTTTTTGAAGCTTCTAAGTTGCAGACTATGTACCGGCTATCTCAAACTCTAAAATTACAGACTCAATCTAATTAAAACAGAGTTATTACACTACAAAACAAGTCTTCAATACTCTAAGTCTTTGAGTTCTTGAATCATCATCAAAATCATCAATCTTCATGTTCATCAAGTGCAACATCAAGTCCTTGAATGTTCAACAATCTCCCCCTTTTTGATGATGATCAAAATTATCTTTTAAAGCCCTTGTAATAATCTGTTTTATCCGTCATACTAACAAACACATCAAACATACCGAGATAATATTTAAATGCTATTCATAAGAGGCTTTAAATTTTTCTCCCCTATTTTGATTATAATAAAAAAAAACTCTGCAATAACAATCATAAGAGCTCCCCCTCAAAATATGCATAAGTTGGAGAAGACTCCCCCTCAATCAAAGCATTAAAGAAACATCATATTTTATTTCAAAAATGTCAATACAGTACATCATAAAAGAAGAAAATCAACAATTTTAAAATTCTTCACTATCATCATCATTAAAGTGTGCATTAAATCTATTTTCTAAACGGCACACTTTTTCATCTACATCAGATATACGACGAATTAATTCCTCATGCCGTACACCAGAAAGATTGAAGAATGATTGCATCCTCTGATTCATGTCAGATAACATATCTTCCATGGATTGTCTTGGTTCATGATGAGTAGAGGAAGTTCCAACATCTTGGATTTGGTCAGAGGGAAACTCAGCAGCTGGAGGCATATCTTCATTAGAATCCTCATTAGCATCCCTTTGATTAGGAACGTCATCTTTATGAACATAAATATCATTGACTCGCACCATTTGAAGTTGAGTCAATGTGTTGTCCAGCATGCGGTTTAAGTTGTTTGTTCTAACTGCTTGCTCACCTTCAACATTCACTCCTTTATATTCAAGAATACGGGATACAAGAAGGGCATATGGAATTTTGAAGGTGGGATGACGTTTTGCTTTAAGCATGGTCATTGTGACAAGAACACCCCAATCTAAAGGTTCATTATTCATTATGGCATGAATAATTCGAAGATCAATGGAAGAGCATTGGGCATGATTCGTAGCCCGGGGACATAAGATCCATACAAGTAAATGTAGAAGCATGCGTTCTTCCTTCTTTAAAGGTCCAGCATGAAGGATACGTCCAATTTCCATTGAGGGATTCCGCAGAAAAGAGCGATAAGCTAGGAACCTGTCCAAGTCATCTAGCTCACCATATACGTTAATAGCATCTTCTCTAATTGGAAAGTGAGCAACATTCTCCCAAATATCATCATCAAGAATTATTGTAACCCCTTTTACACGGGATGTAGCAATTTGATCTCTAAATTTGAATCTAGAGTAGAATACCCTAACTAAGTCAGGATAGTACGTACCTTGCATTTGGATAAACGGGAGAACTCCTTGAATTTCAAGAAGATTAGGAAAATTGAATCCCCTATGAATGAATTGCTCTCCTATAAGAAATTTGGGAGAAATAATAGCCTTTTCCTTCCAGTAGGTTAGAAATTCTTGTTGGCCATCTGCATCAGAGATCCATCCTTCTACAGAATTAGGACGGGGATGAGAGGAGGGTGCAAATCTTCTTCTAGTTGGGATCTTAGAGCGAGAAGATGAGGTCATTTGAAATAGTAGATGAATATCAAGAAAATCTAGAAGGACAAGTGATGGAATAAGGTGAAAGAGAGTATAATAAGGCAAGAAAGCTTGATTTCAAGAGTTAGAAGTGAGTAGAAGTGAAGTAGAGGTCTCTATATATAGCAAAATCATGTCCAACGTTCATATAGAAGAGAATAAAGGCCAAAAGATCCGTTGGCAACGGCTAGAAGGCAAAACTGGTCGGGTTTAATCGATTAAAATTCAGAATAATCGATTAAACCAGTATCAGTTACATTTAATCGATTATTTTTAGCTGATAATCGATTATCAGCTGGTTTTAATCGATTATTTTGCGAAATAATCGATTATTCCAGAGGCAAATACCCTGTTTTGGATGTTTTGAGTGAAAATAATCGATTATAATTCCCACTAATCGATTATTCCAGAGAGGAATGCCCTGTTTGAGTGTTTTAACACATGATAACCTATGAACATCCTAACCCACGAATTATAACATTAAAATCATCCAAAAACAGTCAGATTAAGCAGAATTTAAGCTATTTCTAATATCCCTAAGTCTCTTCTAAGATCATAGAATCTATCCTTGGGTAGAGGCTTAGTAAATATATCTGCTAATTGACGTTTGGTATCTACATACTCTAATTTACAGTTTCCTTTGCTGATATGATCTCTTAAAAAGTGATGTCTTATTTCTATATGTTTAGTCCTAGAGTGCATTACTGGATTCTTAGTTAAGTTAATTGCACTCGTATTATCACACATCAAGGGTATGTCATCTAAAAAGATATTATAATGTTCTAACTATTGTTTCATCCACAAAATTTGAGCACAACAACTACCAGCTGCAATATATTCAGACTTCAAGTGGTAGATAAAGCAACACATGCCTGTTTCTTAGAATGCCAAGATATTAAGGATGAACCTAACAAATGACATGTTCCACTAGTGCTTTTTCTATCAATTTTACAACCACCATAATCGACATCGAATATCCTATTAAACTCATACAAGCATCAGACGGATACCACAAACCAAAATCAGTAGTTCCTTTTAAATATTTTAAAATATGTTTTACTGCAATTAGATGAGATTCTTTAGGACAAGCTTGAAATCTAGCACACACACGGACGTAATGCATAATATCGGTCTACTTGCAGTTAAGTATAATAGTGATCCTATCATACCTCTATACATAGTTTGATTAACTTCCAAACTCGATTCATCCTTGTCTAGATAGCATGAAGTTCCCATGGGTGTGTTAGCTTCCTTTGAGGTGTCCATACCAAACTTTTTGAGGATCTCTTTGCAGTACTTGGTTTGAGAGATGAAAATGCCATCTTTAAGTTGCTTGATTTGTAGTCCAAGGAAGAATGTCAATTCTCCCATCATAGACATTTCAAACTCTCCCTGCATTATCTTAGCAAATTCTACACATAACGAATTATCAGTTGATCCAAAAATTATATCATCAACATATACCTGGACTAATAAGATATGTTCTTTAACTTTCTTTATAAACAGTGTAGAATCAATTTTTCCTCTTGAAAAATCATTTGTAGTTAGGAAACTACTTAATCTTTCATACCAAGATCTAGGAGCTTGTTTCAACCCATATAAAGCTTTCTTTAATTTGAAAATATGATTAGGATAATTAAAATCTTCAAATCCAGGGGGTTGCTCTACATACACTTCTTCTTTAATAAAACCATTTAAAAATGCACTCTTTACATCCATTTGATATAATTTAAATTTCATCATAGATGCATAAGCAAGAAGTAGGCGTATAGCCTCTAACCTGGCAACAGGAGCATAAGTTTCATCATAATCTATACCTTCCTCCTGACAATAGCCTTTTGCAACAAGTCTGGCTTTATTCTTTGTTATGTTTCCATCTTCATCAAGCTTATTTCTGAATACCCATTTAGTTCCAATAACTTGATGTGACTCTTCTCTTGGGATTAATTCCCAGACTTGATTCCTTTCAAATTGGTTAAGTTCTTCTTGCATGGCTATGCACCATTGATCATCTTTAAGTGCTTCCTCAATGTTTTTAGGTTCAATCTGTGACACAAAAGCAACAGACATACAGAAATTTGTCATATTTCTAGTTCTTACCCCTTTTGAGATGTCACATATGATGTTGTCCATTGAGAGTCCTCTAGGTGATTGCCATTCTTTTGCTAATTGAGGAGTTTGAGAAGGCTCATTATTTTCCAAGTATAGTTCATCAAGGGCTTCTCTTATATACTCATCATCACCTGCAAGTTCTTTATTTGACTCAAGAGGATTTCCCCCAAGGTCTACAATCTCATCAAAGGTAACATGTATAGATTCTTCTATATTTAAAGTTCTCCTATTAAACACTCTATATGCCTTGCTATTTAATGAATATCCTAGAAAAATGCCCTCATCGGCTTTTGAATCAAATTTTCCTAGATTGTCCTTTCCATTATTTAGCATAAAACATTTACATCCAAAAATCTTTAAATGAGCAACATTAGGCTTTCTACCATTAAACAATTCATATGGAGTAGATTTAATTATTGACCTAATGAGCATTCTATTTAAAACATAACAAATGATCAATTTTATTTGAATAAATACAAGAGACAAACAATTCATTTAACTATAGGAACCCAAATATATTTTCCTTTAGGAACACCAAAATGCTTAATTTTACATCTATTTGAAGTATGACCATGTTTCATACAATAAAAGCATGCATTAGATGTAATTTTAGAATATGATACATTTCTAACTATTGAAGTTTTGGTTCCTTTTTCAACCCATACTCTTCTATTTTTACTTTTAGGCTTTTTCAAAGGAACATGACAATTTTCTTTAATTTGAACACTATCCTTATTCTTATAATTATCACTTAATTCCTTTTTAGCTTTATCAAGCAAATGTCTAAGTAAATCAATATCATGTTCATACTCTTTACATGATGCACATGCTATAGTCTTATCATCATTCTCATCTATGCATACAATTTTCGTTTCTAAGGTTTCCTTTTCCTCTAAACATGAAATTTTCGTTTTTAAGGACTCCTTTTCCTCTAAATATACAATTTTCGTTTTTAAGGAGTCTATTTCCTTTTCGGATCTACTTAGATTCTTCTTTACAACTATATATTCATTTTTCAAATTCTTAAAAGCACTAAACAATTCATTATATGCATTTTGTAATTCATCAAAATCATTTTCATCATCACTTGAGGATGAGTCGGAATCACTAACCTCAAAGTCGGAAGATATATTGTCTTTTGCCAACAAGCAAATGTTAGCTTCAATTTCCAAATCACTTGACTCCAAAATTGAGTCACTATCATCAGTTCCTTCATAATTTGCTCTTAGTTTATCCCACATTTCTTGAGCACTCTTACAAACTGATATCCTGTAAAACTCGTCAAGGGTTAAAGCAGATGAAATTATATTTCTAGCCCTAACATCAAATTGTGCTTTTCTACTTTCTTCGGCAATCCATCTAGAAAAAGGTTTAAGAACATCAACACCATTCTCTGTAACTTTAGGAACAAATGGACCATTTAAAATAGCGTCCCAAACGCCTCTATCAACAGACTCTAAAAATATTTGCATACGTACCTTCCAAAAAGGATAATTTTGACCCGCAAAAAGTGGGGGTCTGTTGATAGACGCACCTTCAGCAAAAGTTTGATTTTGTCCGGCCATTTTCGAAAATTTGAATGACTATCAAAGAAAGCTCGGATACCACTTGTTAGAATCGCGCAGCGGAATGTTCGCGTGGTCGGACAAAAACCAAGAGGGGGGTGAATTGGTTTCTTAATAAAAATTAGGTTTTCAAAATTTTCCCCAAATTTTACCGATTAAAAACTGTGTAAATGTAAATAGAGAAGGGATAGAAATCTTACACAGGAGATTTATACTGGTTCGGATCAAAAGACCCTACGTCCAGTTGCTAATCACTCAACAGAGGATTAACGCTGTCACTATAAACAAGTTGTTACAAACAGATTACAATTGAGAAGATAAAGATACGAAAACACCTCTCTTGAAATTCATAAGAGATGATGAACAGCTTTCCCTAGAGATGGAACAGCACACAATCCACTAAGAACTCCACTTAGTGATTCTTATCGCTTCTAGCCCACACCAGGTTCCAAAAGCCCATTTTCCTTGCAACAAACAATTCTCTGGCACTCACAGCACTTAAATTTTATATGGAAAAGGTTGTTCTTCTTTTCTGAGTGCCAAAGGAGAGTTTAAGTAGGGAAATTAGGGTTTAGAAATTAGGGATTTCGAAATTAGGGTTCTTGGTAATTGGATTTTCGAAAATAGGGTTGATTTGAAATTTAAAAACAAAAACAGACTGAAATAATCGATTTAATGGAGTTATAATCGATTAAAACAGAGCCAAAAACAACAGAACCCAAAACCTCTCTGTTTTAATCGATTATTAGACGTTTTAATCGATTATCAGACGTAATAATCGATTATTTTGAATTTTAATCGATTAAAGCAGTGAGTTTATACAGAAAATGGTTTTCTCACTATTTTAATCGATTATTTCCCTATATAATCGATTAAAGCCGAGCCTGGATGATATATTTGGGCTTTTTGAAGCTTCTAAGTTGCAGACTATGTACCGGCTATCTCAAACTCTAAAATTACAGACTCAATCTAATTAAAACAGAGTTATTACACTACAAAACAAGTCTTCAATACTCTAAGTCTTTGAGTTCTTGAATCATCATCAAAATCATCAATCTTCATGTTCATCAAGTGCAACATCAAGTCCTTGAATGTTCAACATCTACCACCCTTCGATTCCTTTTTCTGACCTCTCCCCTTATTTTTAGTGATAAGTACCTCAGACTGAGATAAAGAACCATGTGTCTTCCGTCTCATCTCTTCATTAAGAGTATCATTCTTTGTCGTTTGGAATTAAATAATGTCATTAGGGGTTGAGTTTGTAATTGAAACCTGAAATATCTTCTAAGACTCTAGTAGAATATTCAGTAGTTATAGTCCTAAAACTTCATCGTCAAAATTTATATCCTGACAGTTGGTCTAGGAGCCCTTAAAACTCAGTTAAGTGATATGAAATGGAAATATTCTCCTTATAGCTCAAATTCATCAAACAATTCAACAAATATAATTCATTATTGCATGGCTTAGAAGCATACCAGGACTCAATCTTCTCCTATAAAGTTCTAGTATGTGTCTCATTAGTAATGTGATTATAAACGTTGTCTTCTACATATTGCGAATAAAATTGCGCACCTGTTGGTGCTCAAAGTCCAATTCTTCATCAGACGTAGAATCCGACTTTTGTGTAGCAAAGACTGAAAGATGCAATTTCTTCACAAATAACAAATCTGTCATCTTACCTTTCAAAAAATGATAGTTTGTACCATTTAAAGCAACAATTTTTGTATTTGCCTTCATCATTCAAGCAAGTAAATATAAACCAAAAAACTAAGAGTTCTGATGTCACTCTCATAGTGAAAAACAACACAACAACCTAAAATACCAAAGTATGCAGCGGAAATAATTTTCTTAAACTTGCAAGAATATATGAGAAACAACACCAATTGAAAATGACAATAATAATCACAACAAAGAACACCAATATTTTTAATGAGGGAAAACCCCTCAAGATGAGAAGTAAAAATCCACGGATACAAGTCATTCAATCAAGCTCCACTAAGATTAAAAGTATGAGTACAAGATAATCAAATCAAAATGCACAAATAAGTGTCTGCAAGTAGCCAATATATAATTTGAAGAACAAAGAAAAGAAACTTAACCACCAGCCATAGTGCGAGAGACAGGTATCTCCATATTGATATCTCTAACTACAAACATCCAATTAACAATCCCAACGGTCAAAATGAAGACACTTACTTCGCGAACCAGTTGTCAAAATTTCATCCAGGTACAATGGTGAATGAAATGAGAATCATAATTTTACTGAGGCGTTAAATAAGTGAAACTTTTTTCTTTTCTTTTTCTCTTAAAAAGTTGTGAAATTTAGTGTTCTGTCCTAGAAGATCTTTCTCCACTTAGATTAAGTGTGATAAAATAAACACTACTACAAAATATACTTTTTACGTCGTCATTTAACGTCGATTATAGCTGAGACGACATAGAAAGTACTTTCCACGTCGGTTCCCAGATGAACCGACGTTGAAAGATGAATATTAAACACATTCTACGTCGGTTCTTAGTCAACCGATGTAGAAAGTACTTTCTACGTCGGTTTCCATATAAACCGACGTTGAAAGTCTTTTTTTTTTTATTTTTTTTTTCACTTATTGACACTTTCCACGTCAGTTCCCATATGAACCGACGTGGAAAGTCTTTTTTTTTTCACCCAAAAATTCACTTAAATTTGAAATTTGTCACTGGCGAATTCGAACTCGGGATTTTAGAATTGAAAACTAATACTCTAACCACTAAACTATTATAATTTTCTCGATAATAACTTATAAATAAATTATATTTATATACAAATAAATATATATCCATGTAAATATATATTTATTTGTATATATTTTCTGGAAAGTATTTTTATTTTTTTTCAACTAAAAATTCACTTAAGTTAATGAATTGTCATCGACAGGCATTTGAACCCAGTATTTTAGGATTGAAAGTTAATATCCCAACCACTAAACTACTATAATTTTTTGATAATAACTTACAAATAAATTATATTGGTATTTTTCGATCGAGGGTGAAAGTGTGATTGACTCTCGCTTGTGTGAAAATATGTTAAAGCTCACGGAAATTCACTCACTCAAGTCTCGCTTGAGCGGAAATTTGTATTTTTCGCTTGAGAGCGAATAACACGTTTCCCAAATTTATTTTATATCATTATATAAATAAAATTATAAATATTATATTCTGTCATTAAATTACAAACTCATATAAAGATACCTGCTCACAAATTTAGCATCAAATTTTGAAAACCCACTTGACACACACTTTCACTTTCGAGTGTGCCCTCACATCCAACATATAAATATATAACTATATAAATATATCAAAATATATAAATATATTTGTATTTATATATTTATTTGTATATAAATATAATTTATTTGTAAGTTATTATTAAAAAATTCTAGTAGTTTAGTGGTTGGAGTATTAACCTCCAACTCTAAAGTATCGGGTTTGAATCTTGTCAATGACAATTCTCTTAAAAAATTAATAAACTTTTAAAAAATATAAATTCCTAAATAAATAAAGGAGGTAAAGGGGTTGTAAATAAATAAAAATTATTAATTTAAAAAATCATATTTTCAACGTCGAACCGACGTTGAAGACTTTATTTGTAGTAGTGAAAATTGACTAATTTGAGTTTTTTAGACACATAGTTAAAAAGTTCAATCCAACAAAGACAATGTCAATCACTTATATTAATTTTGCTCATCTCATTTTCCCCAACAAAATAAGACGGTGATAATATTTAGACAATTTCTTCCGTGTCTTTTTTGAAAAATCTGTTTTAGTGTCCCTATGTTAAGAATTAAAGGAAGTTTGTTCATTATAACCATCATTTTACCAAATACTATTTGACAAAAACGTGATATTTGTCCATTACAACCACCATTAAAAGTCTAGTTGATATATTAAAGATGGTTATGTTCACGTGTAGGTTTCTGCCTTCTCCTCTTAAGAGAAGGATTAAGGAAATTAGTAGAGACATACGAGCTTCACTCTCGGATATGATTGAAAAGAGAGAGAAGGCACTAAAGGGGGGTGAAGCCCCTAAAGACAACTTGTTAGATACACTTCTGGAGTCGAATCGGAAGGAAATTGAAGAACATGGAAAAAATAAGAAGGTTGGAATGACTATTGAGGATGTTATGGACGAATGCAAGCTCTTCTACGTAGCAGGACAAGAGACGACTGCATCTTTGCTTGTTTGGACAATGATAGTGCTGAGTATGTACCCTGATTGGCAAGCACGTGCAAGAGAAGAAGTATTGAAAGTTTATAGCAACCGAAAACCAGATTTTGATGGACTGCACCACCTTAAGATTGTAAGTTTCTATCATGGTACACTATTTTTCAACACATTTACATACAATTATATGTTTTCCATTTTTTCGCAACAGACCACCATGATTTTCTACGAGGTTCTTAGGTTGTACCCACCGATAGTTGTTTTTCATCGACAAGTTCACAAAGATGTGAAACTTGGAAACCTCTCATTACCTGCTGGAGTGAAGATTGCCTTGCCATTGGTTATGGTTCACAATGATTGTAAACTCTGGGGTGATGATGCTAAGGAGTTCAAACCAGAGAGATTTTCTGCAGGACTTCTGAAGGCCACAAATGGAAAAGCTTCATTCTTCCCCTTTGGAGGAGGTCCAAGAATATGCTTAGGACAAAACTTTACCTTGTTGGAAGCAAAGGTTACTTTGTCGATGATTTTACAACGTTTCTCGGTTGAACTTTCTCCAACCTATGTTCATGCTCCATGTTCCGTGATTTCTCTTCAGCCCCAATATGGTGCTCATGTCATTCTACGTAAGGTTGAAAATAAAAAATACTAATTAGCTCTTCCTGAAAAGTTTATAATTTAATAAATTAAGTAGATTGATAGAGACGTAAACTTGTTCATGTCTTAGTAGCTTATCTTCTAAAATAAATTATTGTGAGAAATGCTCATCATATATCTTTTAAGAACCCATATATATTTGTCTATTAGTTTAGATTTAATTGTATTTTTTCCCGTTAATGTGTGATTTTAGAGATTTAATTTTTAGATTTGGGTCCTTAAATATTTAATAATTGTATAACTTTTATTATAATTATAATCTCCAAATAATTCACCTAGCTAGTTGTGTGGGTTTTTTTTTTTTTTAAGATTTTTAATCTTTCTTTTCATCTATTAAAATTCCTTCCAAATCACATAGTCCTCTAATTTTTGTAATCAATGATATATAGAATTGAATAGATAATTGAATTTGTGAATAACATTAAATATCATAACAATTTATATATCAGAGGTCTGGTATCAAATAATAAAATATAATATCTCACAATACATGCACAAATTCAATATATAATTTTTACAAGATAAAATTTTAATTCTCTCAAAACATAAAATTAGGATATCAAAATGAGTCGTATTAAAGGTTCGAAAGGTTAGACTAAGTAAAAAAATATATTATTACGTAAGTTTATGATTCAGCTTATTTTATAAAATAATTATTATTTTTAAATAAAAATAATATATATATATATATATATATATATATATATATATATATATATTATAAATTAAATTAAACTATTAAATTTTTCTACCAAGAGGTGGACTGCCCATCTTGACACTCTAGACAAAATTACTCAAGTTCTGAATAAACCAAACAAACATACTGGAATAAACAAGATTTCATTAAAATGAAACATTGTCTTAATAATGATTTTTTTATTATTTGTAAAACATTTTTTATCTAATTCATTTTAGAAATTGAATGTTATTTAATAATATAATTATTGATAATATTATATATATTAATATAAATTACTTTTTTTTTCAACAAATATATTTTTTATGTAAAAATAAAATTAACGATATTCATTAAATTTAATATCATTCAATCACATATTATATGTCAATTATAAAATAAAATAATAATAGAAAGGTAAGAGGATATACTTCACAAAATTAAGAGTTAAAATATCCTTTATCTATGTTTATGTTGTATTTATATGTTTCACCATGTAACATGATATAAGGTATAGTAATAATATTATCATGAAATAAAAGAGAAATTCTATAAAAAATATATATATTTATATAGTGATTTATTTTAAAGAAAAGTATTTATTATGATATAATATTTTATACAGTGAAATAGGATGACACTTACTATTGTAAATTTTTTTCTCATTCTCAGTTTACTTTCTATGCGAATATTGTGAATAAACATTATAAAATAAAGATAAAATATTAAAAGACATTGTGAATATTTATATTAATACGGTTTAATTAAATAAGAATTAACTTATTAAATATTTTCTATAAATTATATATTTTATATTTTTAAAAGACAACTTAAAAAATAATTATTTTATATAGATAATCAAATGTTTGAATAAAATATAATAATAATAATAATAATAATAATAATAATAATAATAATAATAATAATAATGTTATAAGTATTTTATATCTATATAAAGAAAAAATGATTAAATATTTTTTTATATATATATTTTAATGTAAATAAATTAAAAAATATATTTAATTAATAATAATTATAAATTGTAAAATTATAAATATTTATTTATGTATAAAAAATACATAAAAATATTAAAATTAATTTATTATAAATATAATTTTTTTAGAAATAATGTAGATCGGGACTGAACGGGACGGGTGGGGAAATCCAAAATCTAATGGGGACCGGGATGAAGACTTAATTTCTAATCTCGACGGGGATTGGGGACGGGGGTGAAGACAATTAAAAATGTTAAGAGCGGGGTCGGGAGGCAAAACCCGTCCCCATCCCATTTTCATGCATACTCTCACCCCTTAATCCTCGACTAGGTGTGATGTTTTGATATTTTCATAAGTGGATGCGGACATCGAGGCCCAAACCCATGACAAAACACGAAGCCTAAGATCCAATAGAAGGATTTGGAAGACTCGTAACAAGAACAAGAACTAAGATGGTCCATGAAGTCTTGCAATAGATGGTGGTTAACCCGATAGAAACTCAATTGCATGATGTAACTCAATTCGTGGATGTAACATCCTAGATTTGCAACTAATTATATAAATAAAATTTGTAAGTTATTGTATGGTTATTGTAATAAATATGTACGGAGTATTATGTAGAATTATTATAAAATATGATTTTGTTTTGATTATAGTATTTTTTTATCTTAGGAAAATTATAAAATAAAATCCAAGGTTAATATTGTGTGAAATAATAATTTCTTAATAATTTATAATAAATAAATTAAAATATAATTAAGAATAAATGAATAAATAAATATTTAGGAACTTAAAAAAAAAATAGAAGGTCAGTGATGTACGCCTTAATACATTTAAATTAAGTCGGTGAATAACTGAATTGAATTAAGGCGGTGTAGATAGAATTGAAGAAAATTCGAGAAGGAATGTAAGTCGGTGAGTAAGTGTATAAATAGGATGAAATTGGAAACCTACACCAACACCACTCACAGCCAATTTGGAGAAAATAGGAGAAGCAAAAGGAGAAGATAAAGAAGAAAAAGAAAAGGAAGGAATTGAGAAATAAATCGGTGGAATACTAGCAATTCTTGGAGAACCAGGTATGGGTTAAATGTTTAATTGTATTCATACGTTTAAGATTAGAATGTGTGATTTTGAAGATTTCTTCATGTTTGAAAATTTTGAAATTTTGTTGGAATTTTTGAAATTAAGGATGAATTATATGGTAAAATTATTGTTTTTGAATTAAATTGGATAGGTTTCATGTTTAATTTGGGTTTGGAATTAGTTTGATTGATTGATACTTGAGAATTTAAAATCTGGAGAAACTGAACTTGGTTACTAGGCGAAGAATGAAGAAAGGATATGGTGGAAATTTTTTAAAAAGATTAATTATTAAAATTAAGGATGAATTATATGGTAAAATTGTTATTTTTGAATTAAATTGGATATGTTTCATGATCAATTTGGATTTGGAACTAGTTTGGTTGTCTGAAACTAGAAAAATTTGAAATTTGGATGTTGGTCATGGCGTACTGGGAGCGAAGATTGAAGAAAAGTGTTGAATATAGAGGAAATAGGATTTGAAATTAATATCCCTTGTGTATAAATCACACATAGGGTAATCTATTTATAATAGAGAGGTACAACTAAAAGAGTAATCGAAAGTAAACAGAATAAACAGAAGATATTGTTTGATATTGTGGTTAACAATATCTAACAATATCAAACTATATCTAAACAACATCTAACACTCCCCCTCAAGCTTAAGCATACAAATCGTTGTTGAATTATTGGCAAGCGTACCAAAATTATCAATCGTAGTATAGTATTTCGATAAAATAAAAGTCGATCCCACGAGGAACAGTTTCAATGAAAATTCCCAATTATGCTTACTAAGTATATTAAACAGATTGGGTTTTGCAAATAAGAGTTGAGTTGAATTTAAATGACAAAGAACTGTAAATTGTTGAGAAAATACCAATTAAAGGTACTTAGGATTGACTTCCTTCCTTATCCCTCTTTTGTAATGTCTATGTCAATTAAGAACGTCAATTAACCTAACAATGTTGATGTCACCCACTCAAATCATCCATGTTGATTCCTCACACATGAAATTCATAAGAAAACCTAATAAATGTTGATTCATCACACAATTAACAAATTTTCCAGCATTAGGGTTAAGGTGTTTAAGCAATTGATACATTCATTCCATTCCTGACAATTAACGTAACAAATATTCTTACCGTAATCTAGGGTTCAAGATATATTTTCCAATCATACCTCAAATAATCAAGAATAAATCATTCCAAACCATAAAGGATAAGAATAACAACATCAAAGCATAGATTAATATCTCAAAATATCACCATGATACAAAAGAGTTCAAAGGAAGTGCACCGAATCCTAAGAGAATGAAGTTAGCCACTCATGTTGGCCATTACAATGCTCCAATTGATGAAGAATTGATGAAGATTAGACAAAACCCTAACAGTAGTCGTGCCTCCTCTCCTCCAAGACTGTTTGCTTTTCTCAAAACATAACTTATATTTTTATAAGAGAATTTGGGTCGGACCTCGCATCTTTCATTCGTTTAAGCGTTCTTCTTTCTTTAAATTTTACTCTAATTATGCTGATAATTGTGCTCCTTACTCTTGTATCAAGGTATTCTCGAATTCATCCTATATTGGGAGAAAAATATATTAAAATTAATATAAGTTAAGTGGTTTCATAACAATTCAAGGCATAATTATATCAACTTTTTATCACTTAACAACTCCCCCCAACCTAAAATCTTGCTTGTCCCAAGCAAAGTAATTTTTCCAAAACAAAACCATCGCCTATTATCACTTTCTCTTCTAGAACACACCTAAAAATTTTCAGAGGTGATGTTCACAACTCCAAATAAAAATAGAACACATAAGCATTCAAGTTATAGAAACCAACAAAGAATAATTAGTCCTCAACTATCCTTAGAGAAGCATGATCTCTCAAATAGAGTTATATATACTCATCTCTAATTCTCACAGGTAAGTGTTTATCTCATTCAATTACTTCATTTAGACAATCCAATATTGATAATCATCTTCAAGCAATCAACAATTGTTAAACAAGACTTAAATCAAAAGGTCTTTTGAGGCTTGTAATGGGGCTGGGCTAAGAAAGAATTATTGGTTTTTCTGGGATATACAAAAATATTTGAGAAATTCAACTCATATGAATGATTCTTGATTAACAATTCCTCAAGTTAGGTTTCAAACTTCATGCTTTTGTCCCTAACACAATGACAATGAGTTAATAATCTCACAAGTTATTACCCCCTTTTGACTTCTCTCTTTTTTTTTTTTTTTTGCTTTTGCATGTATCCTTTTTTTTGGCTTTGCAAATTTTTAAGCTTTGCTCTTCCTTTTTCTTTACACTTTTTTTTTTAACAATAACACCCCAACAATACCTGTAGGACAACAATAACAATACCCAACAATAAGAAACATAGTGATATTCATATTCATTTCCTTTCTCAAATATAGGAAGGTAGAAAAATAGTGTTTAGGTTTAAGGGTTCTGTTTAAGAAACAATATTATTTTTGGCTTAGAAGGGGTTCAAATGGATGTCCTATAATTAATGTAGGGTTGGCTATTTGGCTCTGGGTTATATCTACTACAAAGAAAAAATGCCTTTATCATTTTCAAGTCTTGCTAACATGTAATCACATCAAATAATCAACCAATATTAGTTATCATCACAAAGTGTTGACACTCAATTTATCTGTTTGTGGTACTCTGCTCACCTGGATTTTGGCTAGCTTCTCCAATTCAGTTAATTCCTAATTTTCCTCATCAATTCCTTTTCACTATCATACTCAATATCCCAAAATCACTTGTTATTGGAAATAATCAAAATTATTTTTCACGTTCTAGATTTGAATTAGACAATAAGCAATAATCTCATATATGACTCTAAAATAAATTATGAGACAGCAAGGGAATTCAAAATTTAAAATAAAGCAATTTAAAACATTAAATTAAAAACAAAGGAATTAAAAACATTAAAAGCAAAGTAAGTTTCCTCCCTCATTTTCTTCACTTGTCATGTACTCCTTATCTTGTGCCTCAGCCTTAGCTGCAGACTTTCTCACCCCCTCCAGAAAAGTTGGACTGTCCCTAGGCCATTGAAGTAAGGCTTCAAAGTCTTGAGGAGAAGTGCACTGTGTACCTGGAGCAATCTTGCAAAGAAAGAACCTAAGGAAGAAAAATGCACAAAAAACTTAAACTACAAAAAGAAAAAAAACAAATTCAAAACATTGGGTTGCCTCCCAGGAGCGCTTGTTTAAAGTCTTTAGCTTGACGCCTATTTGCTTTAGGGCTCATGCAAGTGAGTGATCAAGGTGATATATACGCATTCTCCATCCCTTAATTGTCCTTGTGGGAACGAATTTATTCTTTTCATTACGAATAACCTTACAACTGTCAGAGATTGGATAAATCATACCTGCTTCAGGAGGTTTCAGTACCTTTCTTTGAACAACTTCCTTCATAGTCAGACTAAGATGTCTTTGGGGTTGTACAACAGGCTTGTAATCTTGTTTTTCAGTTGAGATGGTTAATTCCTCCAAAGTTTCTATTCTGAGACAATCTTTCTTGTGTTCCGGTTGTTGTACAGCTTCAAACAAATTAAAATTAACTTCATCATCTCCACTTCTAATTTTCAACTTGCCCATGTCAACATCTATAATTACT